>CM064547.1:54728489-55168020 GCA_032716605.1 Paralithodes platypus | reverse complement strand
AGGGTCGAGTGTACCAAAATTGCGCGCATTGGCTCAGGCGGTTACAATTTGGTCTAGTATTTGGCCTACATGGCACCTCTCGCCACCCCCCCTAGACATGCTCCGCGCGTGCCCACGGAGTCAGTACACAAGCAATCCCCCCTCTCACCCTCCTCTTTCTCCCTCTGTTCTCCAATAACAAAAGCATGTGTGAATGTCAGGGCTATTGAGGTGAAAATACAATTAAATTTACTGACCCCCAAAAAACCCTGCTCCTTCCTCCACCCGAGCAATACTCCCATACGCACAGCCTCTCGTTGCCGGTTTCACGCCACATTTTCTACTACAGACCACTGTAACACCTCAACCTTTTGAGTATTCATACTGTATATATATGGTTGGATGCGAGCTTGCATTTCCTACACTAGGATTTGTTGTGGTGGGCTGGATCTGTCAGAGTGAGGATGGGTGTCCTCTACTTCTCATAGCCACTTCTGACTTTACCTTTTTCATCAATCTTATTTTTAACTAATCACTTCCTTAACCTATCAACTCCGGCGTTCCTCAGGGCTGTCCTATCTCCAGCTCTAATTATAATATTCATGTATGATCTTCTTAACTGTAACCTCTAGTTCTATCCACTCATATGTTGATGACTACTTTACACTATTCAACTAGTTTTCTACAACGTCCCACCTCGCAATCAATCCAAAATTCACTTGATGAGGCCATAGTTCGCCTATCTTCTGATCTATCAACCATTGCCGATTTGGGCAGAGAATGTCTTGTTAGTTTCAGTGCTTCCAATACCCAATTTCCCCATCGATCTACCCGTCACAATCTTCCACACGACAATGATAAATCGGGGTGCTATGGGCTTGGTTATGGCATGGAAGACCACATCTCTTCAACAAACTTGCACAGCAAGTAAGAGACATGAGGGGTGTCTCTTTAAACAATTTCAAAAGAGCCCTTGATGTTGAACTTTAAAAGGTGGAAGATGAGCCCATTTTAAAAGGGAACGCTCCACCCCTTTGAACAATCTGCTGCACCAAATCACAACCAACAACGAAGGGCGTCGCGCTTGTCAGTGCTACTAGCTGTGTGGCGAATATATCAAAGGTACTGAGGTTGATTAGGCCAATGCTTGATAGCCATGGCACTCAAACCACGAGTATATAGACAAATACATACGTCATTACTGTAGAAATAAAGTTTAAATGAATACGAACAAATAGGCGATCGATGACTCGGCGACTGCCCATATGTTGCACGTGCTTTTTTAGTTAATTATTCATTAATTTGTATTATTTATTTACAATTTTTATTTTCTTAACCCGCTGAGTGCCAGGGACGTATATATACGTCCACGCCGAAAATATTTTGTAGCAGCGAAACGACTGCACCTATGGCTTTCATATTTCTACCACATGTACCTTACCCTTCTGGCTTCTTGCCACCACCAACACAATCCCCTCCCCCACCCACTCGCTGACTATCGGTCGCCTCACAAGGAAAAAAAAAGGGAAAATCTGTGGCGGCGAAATGACTGCACCAATCGGTTCCATATTTGTGTGACAAGTCCCTTACCCTTCTGCCTTCCCCCCACCACAACCCCAACCGCCTCCCACCACCCACTTCCAGCGTATCCGTACGAAGAAAAGGAAAAAAAGGAAAATCCGTGGTGGCGAAACTACCTCACCAATCGGCTTCATATTTGTAACACGAGTCAATTACGCTTCTACCTTCCCCCCACCATCCCCCAAACCACCCTCCCACCACCCTCCTACCTATACGTTCTGATACCATAAAAGTCGATGATTTACTCTGAAAATGTCAGCTACATTCGGGACCATCGGGGACCTGATTTCTGGCGAAAATGGACAAGGGGAGTGTTTTTTTTACCATTATCCTTCCCTTCTCACCCAACTTGATAGATTTAGCCAAAAAAAAAAAAAAAAAAAAATCCTCTGGCACTGGCAGATGCATAGGGTCAATAATTGTCTGGCACTCTGTGGGTTAAGACCGACTTATCCACGAAAGGGCGCATCCATGAACCCTGAACCCGCGATAGTAAAAAGACTACTGTACTGTTTTTGCATATTTGGACTGGGTCTCCTTGCATTTAGTCCAAATTAGGTATATGAATATGTTTATAGTGAGTGACTTTCTAAGAATAATTTAAGATTACATTGATGGCTATACAAGTATCTGTATCAAGTTTGCTGAGTACTGTACTGTATATTATTATAGATTAACTTAAATTTGATCATGTCAGGTGGCTGAACAGATGGACCAACTGGAAGGATCAGTACCTGGGAGCACCACCATCCTTGTAGCTGGTGAGGACTCAGCCACCACAGGCGTTTACTACGCCATACCTGTGGTAGTGGATAATGTTTCCTCTAGTGCTGCTGCCGCTGCCGCTGCCAACAACACCACTTCCACCACCTCCGACACCAGTGACAGAGACAACACCACCACAGTCACCACCAATGGCACCATCACCACCGCTGCCTCCACAACTCTACCAGACTTAGATGATGAATATGCTCAGTTTGCTGCAGAACACTCCCAGCTGCCCTTGGACTCCTTCTCCCACGAAGGTCTGGTGGGTAAGGGTTCCATTGTTAAAGCTGAGCCACTGCAGCTGTTCTCAGATCCCACTGACCAGTCTGAGACTGTTGAGATGTTCACTATGTAGACCGTTTCTTTTACCTACCCACACTTTTATTTATATATTACTGTAGTTATACTTTATTTCATCATCATTGCAAATCTTAGTCATTACTATTATTTAATACTAACCCCAGCCAGATAGAGACCCCGTCAAGATGTTCATTATAAATCAAGTCTATTTTCCTATTCTTGATCCCATTATCACAGCAAGCTTATTCATTGAAATTTCTTCCATCACCCTGCAAAACATATTCAGTATATATATTTTGTTTAATCACCCATGCAAAACTTATTCATTATATTTTCTTCTATCACCCCTGTATAACGTATTCAATATATTTTCTTGTATTACCCCCCTGCAAAACTTGTTCAATATACTTTCTTCTAAGACCAGCAAAACTTATTTATTACATTAATTTTATTCGCTCCCCAGCCAGACACTGACCGTCAGGACATTTCATTCTCTATGTAGGCCTCTTTTTACATGTACAGTATGTATGTATGTATGTATGTATGTATGTATGTATGTATGTATGTATGTATGTACTCAGGCACATACCCCATAGCTGGGGTTGGCCGGCTCGATACAGAGACTGAACAGAAACATAATTTAAAGATCCAATTCTTAGGGTCCGGTATCACTTTCGCGTTCCGTCGCCCGTTTCTCTGTCTCGTCTAGTAGGTGAAGTCTGTAAGAGGAGGAGGATTCCTAACCTCCCGCACCCAGAAGGAAAAGTAGGACAGTAAAAGAGACAGACAGAAACGCTAAGTTTGGGTAGGGTAAGGTGGGGTGAATCCGCCGGGGGGTGGAATCGCCGCGGACGTAAGATACTTGTCTAAAACAATTCGTCATAAATCCAAATACGTATGGAATTAATTCTAGGTATGTTTATAGTACGTGTAGATGATGATAGAACACAAAAATGCGTAGTTGTCATTTATTGAACGAAGACAAATATTTTTCCATAATATTTCAAACTGAAAAATATGTAAGCGGTCTTGAAAATTTTTCGTGGCGGCGAATTTGCGGCGACTTTACATCTCCCAATACACTTTTTTTTCGTTACAAGATGGTTGTCTGTGATTTCTAAGTGGAAACTAAAAAAAAAAATTTCAGGCATAAATATATATACAGTAAACTTCCGTTAATCCGAAGGGCAGCGGACCGGCTCTCGTTCGGATTAGTGGATTTTTCGGATTATCGGACTTTACCCCTATGAACCTGTGTATGACGAAAACATTGAGGCATTAGGCCACTCAAATGACACATAATGGAGCACACACATATCATATGTTCATGAATTCACTTTAAAAGTTTACCATTGTCATTGTAGCCTATTATCTACTTCAAAACATTCAGATTAATGGTCAAAGGAATCTGCTGATATAAACGTCTTCTTCTTCTTCCGTCTACTAGCGACGTTGTCTTGCTCTTGAAGATCAGATGTGGTTCGGGAAGTAATGCCTTAACAACGGCACTTCCCTGAGAGGTTCTTGTAATTTTCCTTTTGTGATTTTCCTTTTGTGACGTGCTCTGTTATATTATATTGTATTGAAAGCACCCTTGTCTTGTTGTCTTGAAAGCACCCTTGGGATGCTCCGATCACTGAACTATAAATAGTAGCGTATCGGAACATCCAAAGGTGCGTTTTCAAGCTCAAGACTAATACGTCCAAAGGTGCGTTTTCAAGCTCAAGACTGAATGCGCTTGCAGAAAATGCGGTGCAAGCCAGTAGCGCATCGGAGCGTCCCAAGGATGCGTTCAAGAGCAAAACAAACTCTCTAGCAGACGATGTGGAAGAAGAAGACGAAGGTGTTTACGATTATATCAGTAGCTTCCTTTGACCATTAATCTGAATGTTTTGAAGTAGATAATAGGCTACAATGACAATGGTAAACTTTTAAAGTGAATTCATGAACATATGATATGTGTGTGCTCCATTATGTGTCATTTGAGTGGCCTAATGCCTCAAAAAGGGGACTTTGGGACTTCTTGAAAGGTGCGTTTTCAAGCTCAAGACTGAATGCGCTTGCAGAAAATGCGGTGCAAGCCAGTAGCGCATCGGAGCGTCCCAAGGATGCGTTCAAGAGCAAAACAAACTCTCTAGCAGACAATGTGGAAGAAGAAGAAGACGAAGGTGTTTACGATTATATCAGTAGCTTCCTTTGACCATTAATCTGAATGTTTTGAAGTAGATAATAGGCTACAATGACAATGGTAAACTTTTAAAGTGAATTCATGAACATATGATATGTGTGTGCTCCATTATGTGTCATTTGAGTGGCCTAATGCCTCAAAAAGGGGACTTTGGGACTTCTTGAAATTCGGACCATCGGGTGAATTCGGATTTGGCCTCAAATTGAAAAATTCGGACTATTGGGAGATTCGAATCATCGGTCGTCGGATTAACGGACTTTTACTGTAATTATATAATTTTCTAAATTCTATAATTATATAAATATATAATTATATAATTATACCAAAATACTTGGATTATATCAATCTAATAATAAAACATCTTAATTGTTAATTAATTGGGGGTAAAATCGCCGTGGCAGGATTAAATCATCGATAATATATAACCGCGGCGGATTCACCCCGCCGGGCGGGGTGAATCCGCCGCGCGAGTAACGGTTTTCGCCACCCATTACAAACCTTAATGTTTTGTTTTTTCAAATAAAAATGATATGAGCGTGTGCAGGAAAGCGAGAATGTTAAAGTTATGTAAACAAAAAATTCTGAATTCTGATTCAGTTGGATGCTGTTATTAAAAAAACACGTTTCACGGCGGATTCACCCCACCTTACCCTAGAGGATGCCAAACCTCACTCTGGATAGGACCAGCCATCACCCTCACTCCTTTTACATACCAACACTTTTATTTACATATTACTGTAATTATACTTTATTCTATCACCAAGGCGAATATTAGTCATTACAATTAGTAAATAGATAGATAGATAGAGAGATAGACAATTAGTTATAGATAGAGAGAGACAATTAGTTACCGACGACTATATTTTTTTTCCCTGATTTTATTAGCGTTTAAATGTGTACACCCCTTCATTAGTGTATTTAGAGAATAGGAAGAAGATAGTACAATTTGATTTTAAGGTAAAATTTAATTTGACCTGATTTTTCGGTAACATAATGCTGTAGGCCGACTGTATTCCATCTATAACTTATTGTACAGCTTGCCGTACATATTCCATTTCTCAATCATCCCAGCAAATCGTAACTTGACAGCGCCGCACCGACCTCCCCAACCCCCCTCCCTCCCTCCCTCATTCCACAGGGAGGACGGAGCATTGAAGGAAATTTTGGACGTCCAAAATTTCCTTCAATGCTCCGTCCTCCCTGTACAATGCCGTGGTGGTCACTGTTCTTAATAAAATGGTAGGGCCACCCTTGTTACAGTTGAATCAATGACTGCTCCATATTAAAACTGGGAAATAATTAAAACCTGCTTTTGACGTCTAAGAAATAATTTACTTCTGTACACACTTACCCTGATGGATGCGTACTTGCCCCACTTTACGGTATATATATATATATACTGTATATATATATATATATATATATATATATATATATATATAGAGAGAGAGAGAGAGAGAGAGAGAGAGAGAGAGAGAGAGAGAGAGAGAGAGAGCTAATTTGTTCTACTGTCATAAGCTCCAATTCTCACATCAGTGGGTTCAGTTATGTTCGCATTGAATAATTATTGGATCTTAAAGATCCTAACTTACCAGTACCGGTATTTGAATTTCTGTGTGTGCTGTTATTTATTTTTTATCATAGATCCCAGGTGCATAATTTATGTCAATTAGAATTGTGTTTTCAAATTTCCTTACTTGCAACCCTCCATTAATAATGTATATAGAAAATGTTGACGTCTACTGAATAGATTCCGAAAATCACACACATATACACATATGCGGTCAATGTTGTATGCAGTTCACAGATTAAACAGTTTATAGCCATCATAATTCAGTGGCCCTTTATTTTATGGACTAAATTGAGGGATGACTGGTCCATTGATGCAAACATTTTGTTGCAAGAAAATATACATTTACCTTGATTGTGGTACAGTTGATATGGATATGTTAGGATTCGTATAGTGGTAGCCTCAGAATAAACTTGTTTTTCCAAGTCAGGAGGAGAGCTCTGTGTGTAGTCCACCAGAAACTGTTCCACTTCTGCTCGACTGTGGATCTTTTGTGTTGGCGTTGGCGTTGGCAAGGGGAACGGTATTTGGTGCAAAGAAGCTGTCGAGTTTGTGTTGCGTACCAGTTCATGTTGCTCTCTGATAATGACCTCCTTCAACTTACGGAGACTATCATAATGTGCTCCAGCCTCCTTCATCCATACATACATCTTGCTGTAGTCCACATAATCCAGAAGAACATCCACATACAGTAGGTGCCCAAGGTTGCTAATTTAATTTTCATGACAGGCATTTCTTTATTGTCCTCACTGCTACTGCTCTCAGCATTGCTAGTTGCCTGGGCTTCAATCTCCTCTGTAGAGAGGATTTGGTAGCCAGGATCTGACTAATTTTCTTGCGGCCAATCCCTGACGTCATCCAAGGTTACCTGCATCTCCCCTGCTTGGTTCAGGAGGCTTTGGTGGGTGGCCACAAGCTGTTGATCGCACCGCAGTAAGATGAAGACTGGCGGGTGGACGCTTGCTGGCCACCTACTGGATGCATTTTTAACCAACATACTTTTGTCATGTTGGTCTCTTTCAAACGGACCAGCAGGTCCTGTCCGTTAAATCCGAAATCCGTTGAATCGGGGTCCGTGAAATCGAGGGTCCACTGTATAAATATAGAAGCTTTTATCGTCATTTGTGGAATCACTCTGAATATTTGGAAAATATTTATTCAATACTGTATTGTACCATGAAAAACAATTGATCTAATCAATAAAGAAATGCATAAATTATCATTGCTTTTGCTTACTACCGGTATATCTCAAATTAGCCTTGCTTAAAGCTTTATTACTTTCTCTTATCAAATTATCATAGAATCATCTAAAATACACAGGGTAGACTGATCACTTTGTATGTGGTGATCTATTTAATATGTGATATCGATTAAAATATAAAATAAATTGAGTATTTAAAATAATACTTTTAGTATTAAAATGGACCTTAACTATCGTACGTTATGATATTAACTACAGTACTAATTATTTGTTGCTATTTTTTTATGTTTGCATTACTTTTTCATTCTATTGTACGTGTATCATATTTGGACCACCGCGTACAAGTTGGTTCGATCTATTCTACTGTTAGAGTTATAGGGTTATTAGATATACAGTAGTCATTAACCTCTTGATTCCTAGTGGTCCTTCCTAAGCTGTGTAACTTCATCTGGCAGTATTATTAACATCTACATTATAAATATTTGGTATAGTATTGTACACGTTCACAGACTCGTATCTCTTCACCCAATTTGGTTTTATGGCGGGGAAACTAGACTTCACTTCAGCCTTTCAAATCAGAAGACAAACTTCTACTTGTTGTTCTAGCTTCTTCAACACATTTTTATTGAACCTAGGAATGCTATCTCAGATTCGACTGTATGTATATACTCTGGCACATAACAATTTCTTAGATTCAAAGAGGTAAAATCTAAATCAACTATCCTCTCAACTATACATACTTAAATTTAAAGACAGAGTGCTCCGGTTCTGGTCTTTTGTCCTAATGGCGGCGCTACAGGCAGCCCTATTCAGAGCTGCCTGACTTGTCAGGTTTTCTTTATTCAAGATCAGACCGTAAGGTCTGATCCCACGTCTTTCTTGGTCTGCCCCTTGGTGTAGCTCCCCCCAAGTTCACGGACTTGCACCTTTTCACTCAACTTAGTTCATCCATCCTCTCCACATGCCCGAACAATCCAAGCTTACTGGTATGTATCTTATGACTGATACTATTGATGCTTAACCGTCTCCCCAACTCTTCACTAAATATCCTATACAGTATTACAGTTTGGCCCCATACATCCATCTCACCATTCTCATCTTGTTACTCTCAGATTCAAAGGGTTAAATATACATCAACTAGCCACCCCCAGCTATGGGGTATGTGCCTGAGTATACTGTATACATATCTTTAACTTTGAAAAATAATTCCTAATTTCAATAAAATCACCAAGATGTAGCTAGAATGAAATATAAGTTTTCATCTGATTGTATACATAATTATTGACTACAGGTACCACCAAAGACTTTATTATTCATTTACCTATATTGAATAGGTATTATGCTTCTATGTTCACTTGACAATTTAATTATGCCTTCATAATTTTTCATTATTTTATTGATATGGTTTAGTTATCATCAGTGCCAGCCCTATGAGGGTTTTGTTCTGAAACTCAGTGGTCTGGTTAAACTACTGTATTAAATAAGAAAAAGAAAAAAGTTATCATCAGTTGCAGCTATATTTTCATTCATATTGCCATTCATTGTTGTGACATACATTTTATTAGTACATTCCTCATCTGACCTATGCATACCTCTCTCATTTGTTAGTCAGACATATTCACAGTGCATTCTTTTGTCCCATTTGGAATGTAATTATTTGTTGTTTTAATTGTCTTTATCTTAACCACATATGATACCTTGGCAAATGAGTTGGCCAGCGAAGGCATCTGGCCGTGAATAATGTCACACTTCTGCTCCATGGCAACTCCAAACCACCTGTGCACTGTCTCTGTCCTTCACAACAGTGACTGCCTCTGAAGATCTGTCATGGAGCACACACAAGATAAGCCATCCTTTCATTAATGTAAAGTGGTTCCTCACGTGGCATTGTGCATGGGACTACAGTACTGTATGATCTTAAAGCCCCAAGAAGAACAGTAGATATGTCCACTTCTGTGGAAATTAGGCACAAAGTGTGATTGACAGGTAGAATTGGTAAAGATTTTAGATGGGTTTGATATGTTCTTGTGGAACCCTGCTAATTTCATTCTTCTGGCAAAGTATATGCATTTGACAGAGTATCTCATTAAATATGATAAACTGTAGTTGTACTCGAGGATATTTGTACCCCCATCGTGGGACCATTCAGGAGCTTTTCCACTGGATTATCTAATTTGACCTTCATTCTTTGGCCAGGTCGTGCTTGGCCATGTGTATTTTTTTATAACCCTTTCATGTGTGCAGACACAAACTTAAACCCCTGATGAAGAACCTCACGGTGTACAGCGTCCATTGTGTCCCGAGGCCACTGTGTGTTTATGGGCTCAGCCGCTCAGGATCTGGGGCCATAAATCCAAATCTTTATGCTTGAAAGGGTTAAAAAATGGAGAAAGGCGTCAATAAACAAAATTATTGTGCATCTAGTGGTATTATCTTTTCATGAGAACCTTTAACAGTTCGATTGGATTTGCAGTAGATTGAATCTTGATGGAAAGAAACATTGAGGAAGTGAATCCCAAATACAAATGGCTCAGAGAATAAATTAGAAATGCGTAATACTGTATTGTACCACTCCATAAAAGCAAAGCAATTATATTATGAATTAACCCTTTCACGCACGTGTGGGCGCAGGGGTTGTCGATTAACAATCAGAAGTAGAGTTCTCGCAATCTTATAATTACCTCTCCAAAATAACAATTCTGCCCACAGCTAACTCAAAGACAATTCAGAGGTTGAAGTAAATAAACTAAAGGTTTCTAAACACCCCTGATGGTCACAAAGGCTTTAAAGTATCCCAGATTAGGCTCAAATCGCACCCTGTGCATGAAAGGGTTAACCCTTAATTACAAGATACCTTTCATAAGATGAAAAGTAATCTAGTATAATATCACATCAGTGTGACATATGACTCGGATCACCTCCTATTGAATCACTTCCTTGGTTCTGTCTGCCCACCAAATGTTTTCGAAAATTTCCGGATCGCCTCCTAAATTGCATAACTTCTTCCTTGGCACATATCCTAACTGCCTACTAAATTTGGTGAAAATCGGTTTATAGTGCACATCCTATCTGCCCACTAAATTTTGTGAAAATCTCTGTATCACCTTTTAAATAGAAGAACTTCTTCCTTGGCGCAAATTCTATTTGCCCACCAAATTTTGTGATAATCGGTTCATAACTTTGTGAGGTATCTTGTTTACAGTCAGGCAGACAAACAAACGTAGACAAAAACATAATCTCCGGCCAACTTCGTTGGCGGAGGTAATAAGCAAATCATGATACTAAAGGAGTTACTTGTGATTATTTTGATCCCCTCGACTATGAGAGGTCAATAATTCAAAGTTGAAATAAGGCCTCTACATTATCCTAAGAATATTGAAAGACTAAAGTGGTTATCCATGTCTATGTTTTTATGTTTAATCACATATCCATTATTATCACCACCAGAGAGGAAAAATGTGCTGTAGAAGGTTTTATATATATATATATATATATATATATATTTTTTTTTAAAGAAATTTCTAGGTGCATTTACTAGTAACATATATTGATAGTGCCTCCCACTTGCCACTTGAGAAACCATTTTCTGAATCCTCCTACGGTGTCGTCTTTAAGATACTGTTCCATATATTGAAGGAAGACTACAGCTCCATTAACCCTTTCAGTACCATGATACCTTTCTTTCTCTGAATCTGGGTAGTAGTAAATAATTTTATAGTCTAAGAAGGACCTGTGGGAGTCAGAGAGTTAAATGGAATAGTTTTTACCCCTTTGATTCCTAGAAGGCTTTCCTAAGCTGTGTAAAATCATATAATGTCAGCCAGGATATAATATAGATGACACTATTATTCAGTCAGTAACCTAAGAACCAGCTGTGAGTATGGCTGACAAAAACAAGCGAGGGTAAACTTTCATATCAAACACCGACGTAGTTTTTAAGGTTCTAAGTTTCTTGATTTTAGTTCAGAAACATGTTACTATAGGTAGCACCAGCGAACTTGACAATAATCTGGACCCCTTAACTTCATATAACTCGAAAAGAATGAAAGCACCAAGGAATAGGTGTGGATATTTACAGCCAGTTTGCTCTAGGCCCTTTTGAGTTACAGAGGTCAGGGATCAAGATTATTGTCAAGTTTGTTGGCACTACCTTTAATACCCAGTGACAAGATGTAAACATTTATACCACATATGTTTAATGGGTAGTCCTGTACAGTATGGCGGGTCTGGATTACTCAACGTTACCATCACATCATACTTACCATTCCCACGTACAGTTGCCCTTATAAATTTGCACCCAAGACCACTATGTGATCTTATGTATGGAAGTAAGATTAGTATGAATATTTTTCAAGCATAATTGGGCTTAAAAATATTGATTCTATCTCTCTATCTATCTATTGCCTGACGCCGTGATCCCCGAAGGGGTGGCCACGAACGAACCGCCCCCATGCACCTCTGTCCCCAGTCAGTCGACGCCCCTCCTCCCAACCAGAACCGCCTTCATTCATATACTTCCTCACTCCATCCTTCCACCTCCCCTGCGGTGCACCTATGTAACTATGCCTGATCAGTGGAAGCTAGCCAACGTAACACCGATATTAAAAAAAGGCAGCAAATCCCTACCCAGTAACTATTGTCCAATTAGCTTAACCTCAGTTGTATGTAAAATGCTAGAAACGGTCATAAGAGACAGACTCGTAAATCACTTAGAGGAAAATAACATACTTAAAGATACTCAACACGGCTTTCGTAAAAAACGTTCCTGTTTAACAAACCTCTTAGACTTCTTCCACGATATCCTCAACCTCTAGGTTGAGAGTAAAGCTGTAGATATTATATACCTTGATTTTCAAAAGGCCTTTGACAAAGTTCCCCACAAACGTTTACTGCTAAAACTAAAAGCGCATGGAATACAAGACGGTGTGTTGAAATGGATAGAAAATTGGCTCAGCGACAGAAAGCAAAGAGTAGTCATAAACGGTAGGGCATCTAAATGGACCAATGTAAGTAGCGGGGTACCCCAGGGATCGGTACTAGGACCAATTCTCTTTCTAATTTACATCAACGACATAGATGAGGGTCTCACCTGTACAATCTCAAAATTTGCTGACGATACAAAAATTGCAAATAGCGTACTCTCAAAAGAACAAGTTGACGATATGCAACACAATCTAAATAAATTGTCATGTTGGGCCCAAATTTGGCAAATGAGTTTCAATGCGGATAAATGTAAAGTACAGTACTGTACTGTACTACATATCGGATACCTAAATGAGAAAGCAAACTATTCGATGAATGGCACTCAGCTTGAATGTAAACAGAGAAACAGATCTGGGAGTAACAATATCGAGTAACCTAAAACCGAGTCAACAATGTTCAGAAGTTGTTAAGAAGGCAAACAAAATAATTGGCTTTATAGGCAGGTCATTTGAGCATAAATACAAAGAAGTTATCCTAACCCTTTACAATTCCTTAGTCCGCCCTCTTCTGGAATACTGCGTTCAATCCTGGTGCCCTTATTACCAAAAAGATATAAACAAGCTAGAACGAGTTCAACGTAAAGTTACCAAAATGATACCTAGCCTAAAGAACAAACCATACGAAGAGCGTCTTAGAGAATTAAATCTATTTCCTTTAACCCAGCGCAGATTAAGAGGTGACTTAATTCAAGTGTTCAAAATCATCAAAGGCATCGACAATCTGAACTGTAGTAAGTACTTCACTATCGACCAATCTAATTACACGCGGGGAAACGGTTGCAAAATTATTGGTAAATCTTTTAACTCACACGAATCTAAGAATTTCTTCTTTAACCCTCCAGCCCCGGCTATGTATTATATATATATTCCTCGAAACCCGGGTGTTTTGGCTGAAAAACGTCTAGGCTAGGCTACCGTATATTCGTTAATCAGACTGCTTCCCGCATTCCCGCGCATCCCCAAGCGTAGCTGTGTTATTTACCTGTAGAATGGCATTAAGTAGAGCTCTCTAAGTCAACTGGTTGAGCTGTGATGATGATTTCATTGGAGATAACTTTATGGCCAAAACAGCTACTTTACACCACTTTTCGATACTTAACAACAACATACAGGCACACACGAACAAGCGACGCTCTCCTTCTTGTGGCCGGAGATGCGGGGCGTCGGTCCAGCCGGCTGTTGTTTACATGCGTCGGACCGACGCCTCGCACACGAAGCTCACAGGCTTTCAACCACTGGGCGTTCAAGAGGCCTTCCGGGCAGCTGTTATATACTTTTTTATGGGCGTTCAAGAGGCCTTCCGTGGTGAGAGGGTTAATCGAGTTGTCAACTTGTGGAATGGGCTTCCCCGAGACGTTATAGACTGCAGCACCGTTGATTAATTTAAACTCCGCCTAGATAAATATCTCGCATCAAACCCGCGACTGACTGCGTTTGTAAATGAATAACTTTATTTTATCCTCCCCTCAGTTACTAACCCATCTGTCCCCTACTAACTTCCTATTCCTGCCACGGACATTAGTTCCCTTTCCAATGTTCCCTTACCCACTCTAAACCACTGTTTGGACACTTGATCCTCAGTGTTTTGGAGGACAAGCAGCCTAGAAGGGTCACTAGACCTGTTGTTGCTTGATTTCCTTTGTACTCCTTTGTACCTCTCCCTCTCTGTCCTTCCACCTCGCTCTCGTACACCCTCTTAGTCAGTCTCTCGGTTTCCATACGTTCCATATGGCTGAACCATCTCAAGTTGTTCCTTTTCACACTTTCCAGCACATCTACCTCCACACCACACCTCCTTCTTACTTCCTCATTCGTCTGGCTATCCCTCCATGTAACTCCGCACGCACTTCTCAAGTAACTCATTTCCACCGCTCTCACTCTTGGTCTGAGTCTCTTCCCGAACGTCCATGCTTCACTTCCGTAAGTTAGTGTCGGGATTACCACACTGTCATGCAAGGACTTCTTCACTTCCATACTGACCACCCTATTTCTTGTTACTGCTTTCAACGTTCCTACAACCCTCTTCCCCTGTTGCACCATCTCCCGCACCTCCTCATCCACAGTCCCATCTTTACTTAGCACACTACCCAGATACTTTAAAGAGCTGACATCTCCATAGCCTGACCGTTCAACTTCACCTCACACTCTGTGACTTCACCCCTTTCGAAGACCATAACCTTGCTCTTCCCCGCATTTACCTTCAAATTCCGTTTTTCGCACACTGTTCCAAACTCATTTACCAAACCCTGCAGCTCCCATTCATTATCGCTCATCAGGACTGTATCATCCGCAAACAGCAGTATAGGCAGCTTCCACTCATTTCCCTCCCTTTTCAGCGATACACCAACATCCACTGCTCTTGATAGTATTTCTTTCCATGACTCCATCCATATATACAATAAACAACCACGGGGACATCACACACCCCTGTTTCAAACCAACATTCAGGTCAAAGAACTCGCTCTGCTCACTCTCCACACGTACTGCCGCCTTTGCACCCTCATACATGCTATTAATTGATTACAGTATATAAATTAACTACTAGATCACAAACTACACTTCTAATTTAAGCATACTATTTTTTCTTCCATAATTCAATTTGTGAATAGATAAACATTCATGTGGCCAACTGTACTGTACAGTCAAAATCAATAGTTCTCCGACAATTTTGCTCTTAAATTGTGTACTGTAATTTTAAATTAGTATCACATTTCCTTGGCAGTCTGTATGTGTTCTAATAGTCCTTGACTAGCACTATTTGCTTCACGTCGTAGAAGTATCTTAAGTTAATGTCTCTAGATATAACACAAATATCAATATTGTTAGTGAACTATTGATTTTGCCCTTAGCACTGTACTACCATTATCATAAATTTCATATTCATCAACAAAATGGTAAAGGAATGATATGGTAAAAGTCCTATTAAGTAAATAATTAATTGTTGATTTTTAGTATTTAACTTGCCATGGACTTTACCAACCCTCATGGTGTTAAATGCGTTGCTGAATCCGACCCCAGGTCTACAGTATATTCTGTATTGGAAGATAGGCGTGGAAACAGTAAGAAGATTTTTATCATGCGGAACCAAGTTGTAGTTGGCTCTTCTTGTCTATAGAGAGTAATGCTGGCATCCCACAAGAACATTCAGCGGCTGATGTACAGTATCAGAGTCACAGATTACTGTCAAATTATAAGTGGAAATCATTAAATAATGGACATTAGTTCAATACTGTATGTTATTTTTTCTGATACTTATTTTTCCTGTAGTTTACTCCAGGTAGTCTCCATGTAGGTAAGCTGTATCAGAAACAAAAGCATACTGAAATACTGTAGTGTCCATTTCTTGATGATTTCCACTTTCAATAAGGCAGTAATCTTTATTTTGTTACTGTCTATTTTAAATGTTCATATGTAGTACAAGATTAAGTGACAATTCCCTTAAATTAATTAATTACTTTTAGCAAATGCCAGACTCTGCTGTAATTGGCCAACAGAACAGCTTGTGTGATGCCGGTTTTATGAGTACAGTATGTTGAACAAAGAGTGCATGAAATTGTGCATGATAATATTTCAGTTCAAGAAAAGTGAGGTGTGGAACATGGAGTTGTACAGTTGCCCACTTAAGTTTCGTTCCTCGTCGTAAGCCTATGTATGAAAAATACAATAGTATGAATAAATTCTGAGTGTGGTTTCTATTAATTTCGGTGTGATCGGATTTGGGTGTGAGTATCCTAAGTTCAAATCCTGGGAGTACCACACATGCAATAATTTAATTATTTCATTAATTATGTTTATTTGTAAGTTAGTTGGTGGGTTGGTGATATTAAGAATTATCAGTTGACTAGTCAGATGAGTTTACCACTGCATAAGAAATCACATTAGTAATTCAATCATACTTCTATAATTTCTATGTATAAGATCACAGATGGGAAACAAACTTTTGTGGGCAACTGTACTTGTAGATAACCTGATATTTATACTTGAGAACTTGGAGAACTACAGGAGTACTTAAGCCAGTATTACACAAGCTTTTTCCCCTCAACCTTGATTGTCAATACTGGTCTGGCAGCTTATGAGGCAAACTTTTAAAATAATCCTGTCACCTAATTAGTCTATCTTCAGGATTGTTTATGATACCTTTGAATTTGTCACCAAAATTAATCTCATCTTCAGGCTAGTTTATGATACCAGACCAAAGGATCCAAGAAATGTTGCAGGATAATGTTGAGCGTAGAAAGTTGATGATAAAAGCTCTCATGTGATACTGTCTTTATTCTTGGTGTTTACTTGTAGATATTGTCTCAGTGGCAGGTATATTTGTACATAATACTGATAAAACTCTACAGTCAAATTGGGATTTTCATAGGACATACAATTCTTTTGCATCACGTGTGAATTACAAGTATCAAGGATTATTCTACTCGGATATACAGTATATAAGAAGATAGATACATACCTGTAGTATGTTTTGGACTGTATGAGTTGCAATACCTCGATACAGTTCATTGTAACTTATTGAAGAAGTAAAGAAAGTAGTGTAAGACTACCTTTATTATATTGTACGTGTTTTCAAGTAGAGTGCAAGTGTTCAGTTAGGTATTACAGGATATATATTTTATACAACAATCAGAGTGTGATTCAAGGAGGTTTATAGAACTGTATATTGTATGAAGCCTTGTAATGATAACAGTGTAGTATTTTGTAAACTTGTGTTTACTCCTGCAGACCTGGACGGCAATAGCCTTTCATATTTGTATTATTATTTATTAGATTCATCAGGATTAAGTGCTGCACTGTACCATTAAGGAACATATTTAGTAGAGATCCTTGTAAACATATGTGAAATCCTCAAACTGAATAGGTAAATAAAGCTCCCAATATATGATTGGTGTTTGATGAATTATACTATTAAGTACCTGACTACAGATCTTACACTTACCAAAGGATTTATATGCTTTGTTCAAATATAAACATTGTAAATACAGAGCTGTCTTGTAAACCAGTGCAGCTTTGTATGATGTGCCAAACACAAATATTTCCCAGTGTTTAAACTTGGGAACTGATTACCATCGCTGATTAGTTGTTTTTGTTGCTGCCCAGACTGTCAGGCCGAGCAGTCCCGAGTCCAGTTGACCGAAGCCGCGCCAGATGCTCGGGCCCCCGAAGGGGCCAGGGTGAGATGAGATCTGCCTCTGAGAGGGCAGCGGGGGAGGGTATCATCAGCCCACGGGCCAATGCTCCCACCGTCCGCAACCCCTTGTGCAGTGCCACCCAATCGGGCGATCTCGCCAGCACCTAGAAGGAAATGCAGCGCAGTACACGAAAATTGACAGACAGAAACAGCTAAGGTAGGGTAGAGGATGCCAAGCCTCACTCTGGATAGGACCAGCCCCCACCTGTCGCTGAGTAGTAAACATGTTAGTTGTAATAACATACTACAGTAACCCCTCGCCATTTCCTACCTCTAATTGTCGGAAACCCGTACTAGCCGGATCGCCGTCACGTCTCGGACACATACTTCTGTTTTTCGGACATTTCAGTCATTGTTCCGACAGTCTCCGACGTTGTCTGATGACGCACCCCCATCCCCGGTGAATGTCCGTCAAAACGGGGCTCCGTCGGACCGCCGATAATAAGGCTGCACTCTGAGTCACCCGCCTGGACGAGAAGTGACGTCACGGGCGTCAGTACGCTTTGAGTGGGTAGCCATCTTGTGTGATTTTTATCTCCTCTGCATATATTGCCGTGTTATCATGCCTCCCAAAGTGTAAGGTGACCTCGATATCACTTGAAATGGAGAAGGGAAGTGAGGTGGTCAAGGAGAGTGGAGTGAGGTGGAGAAGTGGAGAAAGGTGAAGTGAGGTGAAGGGGTGGACCTGCAATGAAGCGGTGAAAGTTGATTCATATTTTTCGACAATCAACTGAACTTATTGTTTCATATTCATTACTATATGTGCTATTACTGTACAGTATATTAACCTAAAGTACGAATAGGGTAGCCTAGCCAAAAGTAGCCTAGGCCTAGGCCTATTCGTTGTCATGGGTGCATGAAGTTCGTTCACGTTTCCCTTCTGAGATCGCATTTATTCACATGCATGAAGTTCGTTCCCGTTTCCCTATTTAATCAACGGTGAAGTTTGTTCTCGTTTCACTTTTTTTTTTTTTTTTTTTTTTTTCCCGTCGGATGTTTTTTCTTTCAGGTCGGTTTATTGTCCTCTTTTAGATCGGACACAGCCGGACCTCGGACATCTGGGATTTTTGGCCATTTCGGACAGGGTATTCCCCCAAGTCCGAAATAGCGAGGGTTTACTGTACTTAATAGTGGTTCCACTGGATAGTGGTTAGTGGTGGATCAGTCAGGATCCACCTAGAAGTACAGGTACCCTAATTATATTGAGTATGTATGACTGGAATGTTTGGAGGTGGTTGTAGGCACCGGCTGTTTAGGAAATTACTCTGGGGAAAGTTAAAATGGAGCATAAGGATACCTAGAAGTCCTGTGACATCACCTGGCCTCCTTGGCTGGCTTTTCTTCTGTGCCTCAGTTACATAAAGAACAATGCTGTGAAAGAGAAAAGGAGATGCTTCAAAGCATGGAAGAAAGGAGGCAGCAGGGAGGAATACCAGGCAGCTAAACGAACTGCCAAAAGAGTTATTTACAATGCTAAAAATCGCGTTAAGGACCTGGTCCTCGAACAAGTGTGTAACACTGACAATCCCAATGGGATCTTCAACCTAGCTAGGCGAGTTAAAAATGACAGTAGGGATATTATAGGTGAACAGTGTGTTAGAGATGATAATGGGAAGATTGTGTATGCAGAAAATGAAATCAGAGAAGCATGGAAGGTACACTATGAACGATTGCTAAATGTAGAGTTTGAATGGGATAAGGAACAGCTTAGTATCGAAAAACCAATATCTGGGCCCCCTCCTTTGATAGCACCAGCTGTAGTGAGCGACGCAATCAATAAAATGAAGGACGGTAAAGCTCCAGGTTGCTCCGACATTGTCGCTGAGATGATAAAAGCCTCAGGGGAGATTGGTGTAAACTTAGTCACTGAGTTGATAAACACCATTTTTAAAGATGAGAAAATCCCAGAGGATTGGCTCAAAAGTGTAATAGTAAATATATACAAAGGAAAAGGGGATGCGCTAGATAGAGGAAATTATAGGGGCCTGAAAATGCTTGACCAAATCATGAAGGTCTGTGAGAGAGTCCTTGAGGGTTTGATCAGGCAAAGCATCTCTATTGATGATATGCAGTTTGGTTTTATGCCAGGACGTGGTACAACCGATGCTATCTTCATAGTCAGGCAGATACAGGAAAGATACCTACTGAAAGGCAGGGATCTTTACTTTGTGTTTGTGGACCTGGAGAAGGCCTTTGATAGGGTACCTAGAGATGTTGTACAGTGGGCTATGAGGAAACTTGGTGTGGAAGAGTGGCTGGTGCGTGTGATAATGAAGATGTATGAGGATTCGCGAAGTTCGGTGAGGGTGAAGGGTGTACTGAGTGATGAATTCGCAGTCCGTGTTGGAGTCCATCAGGGTTCAGTGTTAAGCCCCCTCCTCTTTATTATGGTCTTGGAGGCGCTGTCTAGAGTTTTTAGAGGCGGACTCCCGTTGGAACTGTTTTATGCAGACGATTTAGTCCTAATAGCTGACAGTATGCAGGATGCTGAGGCCAAATTCAGAAAGTGGAGAGAGGGCATGGCGAGCAAGGGTTTAAGAGTCAATATTAACAAAACCAAGGTTATGCATTGTAGTTTGAGACGAGGCAATGTGGAAAAGAGCGGTGCATACCCATGTGCAGTGTGTGGAAAGGGAGTGGGCGTTAACTCAATTCAATGTAGCATCTGTCGATGTTGGGTACACCATGGGAGTAAGCGCTGTAGTAGAATAAAGGGGCCCCTGCCGAAGGATAAGTCAGAAATAGAGAAATTTGAGTGCGTAGTGTGCAAAGGCGAGCTTGTGTTAAGTGATGATCCTGTGGCTGTGAATTTTGGAAATGAGTCTTTGGAGCTGGTGAACAAGTTTTGTTACCTAGGAGATACCATCTCTGCCGGTGGTGGGGCCGAGGCTGCCACTGTTGCTAGAATTAGGTGTGGCTGGGGGAAGTTCAGAGAATTGATGCCAATCCTGACCATGAAAAGAATGCCTCTCCCCCTGAAGGGAAAGGTGTATGCCTCATGTGTTAGAAGTGCAATGACGTATGCCTCAGAAACATGGGCCGTTAAAGTAGAGGATGTCAACAGAATGGAGCGTAATGAGATGAGAATGGTGAGATGGATGTGTGGGGCCAGGCTACAGGATAGAATAACAAATGTTGAGCTGAGGAGACGTTTAGGTATAAAGAGTATTAGCGAGGTGATGCGTACAAGTAGACTGGGATGGTATGGACATGTGGAGAGAATGGATGAACAAAATTGGGTGAAAAAATGCAGGTCTGTGATTGTGGAGGGAGCTGCACCAAGGGGTGGACCGAGGAAGACCTGGGATCGGACTATACGCGCCGATCTCAAATCCAAGAACTTGACAAGTGAAGCAGCCCTTAACAGGGTTGCCTGGAACGCCGCCATTAGGACAAGAGACTGAAACTGCACTTATGTGTGGAACACTCAGTCTTAAAATTTTATGTATGTATGTATGTAATTCTAGCTTGTTTTTAAAGGTACACACATGCTTACTTTCTTTAGTAAAGCATCTTGCACTACACACCTTACTCTATGCTAAATTCCATTTTCTTCTGATTTTGGTGTAGGTTAGGTAAGTAGAGCAGATTAACCAGACCACTGATCTCCATACGGAACTCTCATAGGTCTGGATGTAGCCACCCCATTGCCTGCCAATTCGGTGGTGCAGTCAGTCTAACGGCGGACCAGTGGTTCTCATTTTCAGAACACTCCTAAACCTGATGTGCTGCCTGTCAGGACCCCACATGGGTGAAGAAATTAGCAAAGCAGTGGTGGAAGTGCTGTTCAGGTGAGGGACTACTGGGTCTACATCTTCAGTACCAATGATCTTAATCCACTTAGTGTGTGGAGCTGTCGTGGCCTAGCGGGCTAAGGCTCTACGCGCTATGTTGGTGACGACTAGCCGCGTGGGTTCAAATCTCGGCTATGCTACGACAGTTTCCAGTACTATACAGCCTTCGCCACTCAGTGCTGTAGAATTCATTACAGTTGGGGGATTTCCCACAGATGAAATTAATTCATAAGGTTATTCAACCTTAATCCATTTAGTGGAAATGGCACTGAGTGGGCAGTGGGGCATGTCTGGGCAAGATATCCTGTTGGTAGTTACTGCCATAGCCATCACCTTGGAGAGTTTCCTGTGAAAGCAAGACATCAGATTTCTGATTATGTATAGTTTCTGTTATATTTCATTAATTAGGTTTATTTGTAAGTAAATTGGTGGGTTGGTGATAATATGAAATTACTTATATACTGTATATGGGTGTTATGATTGCTGCTGAAGGTGGTGCAGTAGCAATTCTTTTTTGCATGGCTTTATCCCCATATTCATATGTTTACTGCTGAATTGCGTGCATTGTTGGGGGCAGTTGATATGGTCCCTTCCTTTCCAGTCAACACCCCTCGGGTGGTTATTTATAGTGATTAACTATTAGCTTTACAAGATCTTTCTACGAGCGATCCGCTTATTTCCACTATTCTCCAACGAATACATGACCTTTCCTTGGCCAATTGGAAAATCCAATTTTGCTGGGTTCCTGCCCATGTGGGCATAGCGGGTAATGAGAGAGCGGATCGGCTCGCTAAAACAGCATGTATCGGTCCAGGAGCAGGTCCTCTCTTGCGCCTGTCTGACCTGAAAGCCGTAGTTCGAAAAGTAATTTATCATGCATGGCAATGTGGGTGGTCTTCACAGCCCCTTACCATCCATCTTCGTGCTATCAAAGATGTGGTTTCCGTATGGCCTTCCTCTTTTCAGGACAGGTGCAGGGATCAAGTCGTACTCACTCGTCTCCCTATTAGTCATACCCGCTACACACATGGACACTTAATGACCACTCCACGTGCTCCTCCTCCATGGTGCACTACTTGTGACACGAGCATTACTGTGCGGCACTTTCTCGTCGACTGCCCACTGTACGTTCGGCAGCGGCAGCGTTAGCGTTATTTTTCTCAACCTTCTCTTAAGTCTATCCTGTCTGATAGTCCTTCCTTTGATATTATCAACCTATTTGCTTTCCTTAACCCTTCTGGCCCGGGCTCGCCCTCCTAAGGACGTTGTTGAGATCCGGGCTATTTGGCCGAAAAACGTCTACGCCTAGACTACCGTATTTTTGTTATTTTAACTGCTAGAAAATTCCCACGCATCTCTAAACGTACTGTGGTTTCCAATCTGTAGACTGGCGTTGAGTAGAGCTCTCTAAGTCAACTGGTTCAGTTGTGATGACGATTTCCGTGGAGAGAGTTTCGAGGCGATGTTAGCAATATGACACAGTTTTCAACACTAAATCTGTCTTAGCAGACCACACAACAACAAAGCTCCGACGTCTGCTTGCTTTCGGAGGTGCGCTCATCGCCTCCGACCAGCTGTGTTTACATACGTCGGACGCACGGCTTTCAAAACAAGCTTAATAGGCTTTCAAGCTTACGGATTTTAAAAGGACACCCGGGCTCCTGCCCATCTGCTATGGTGTCCTTTTAAAATGCTGCCCGGGCGGGAAGGGTTAAAGAAATTAAAATCTTTCATCTGATCTAATATTTTTTTTATTTCTTCTAGTCATATTTTATTGTCTCTTTTAATGTTGATTTCTTTTCTTTCTTTTTACGGTGAACAAGTTTTATTGATTTTAACCCTTTTATTTATATTCTTTTAACCTGTTTCCACTTTTAAAACCTCCCCAGCCTTATGAGGGCTTCTGCCCAGTAGGCTGTTGACAAATAGTTTTATTGTTATTACAGTATATTGTCAATGAGAGAGAGAGAGAGAGAGAGAGACAGAGAGAGAGATGGAGAGAGAGAGAGACCCTACCTGTTGCTTTCAATGGCTATACACATGATTTGTGATATGTCATCAATGTTTAAATCATAACAATCATCCCCCTTTTAAACGTCGGATCAGGTAGTGTTAACTTGTCAAACCGGTTTAAGGGGAGATGGGTCGTTTTTCTCGTCCCCCTTCTCCCTCTTGTTTAGCCCCATTAGTGTTCAGATTTTATGACGTTCGTCTCATTACTTGGCGATTTTAAGACCTTTCACCTCATTTCTCTGTCAATATTAAGACTTTTCGTGTCATTTAGGTGTCAATTTTTTCCTGGCGAGCGATAGCGAGCCTGTAATGTAAGAGAAAGCTGGGAAATTTTCTATCAATTTTTTTTTTATCTTGAAGGAGGGTCTTGTGGGGGGGGGGGGGGTTAAGTTTGATGGAGGTCTAGGGAGGAAACTAAAATATATATATAAATAGATATTTATATGAGCAAATAAATGCGCCCATCCCTCCTTAACCCCTTTGGTGCCGGGTTGTCCTTGTCATTATAATCTGGATATTATTATACAATTTTATCCAGCTTAGGGAGGCCATTTTAAATACCACAATTTTCTCCTAAACTGCATAACATCGTTTAAATATAGGTGGAATAACACTAAATACATCCTCAGTAAGGAAGGAGTTAAATAAATATGTTTTCTAGCTACCGCCAGACGATTCTATTTGAGTACTGTGAAGGAAAACTCGTAAATAACCCCTTGAGGATTATGACGCATTTTAACACTTTAGTCTGGCTAATAGTAGAGATTTTATTCAGATTAGGAAGGGTATGGGGAAGTCAGGGGTTTATTATTATTATTATTATTATTATAGTTGAAATAGTCTGCTCCCTTTTAATTCCCCACAGATTCTTCCTAAGCTGTGTAAAATCGTCTAGTAAAAAGCCAGAATAAACTTTAATAATGCGTCATGATCCTCAAAGAGTTAAATGGCTAAATGAACATTCTCAATAGGCCCATTCACTGAGGGGAATGATGTAGTCGAGCCATGTGAAATAAGGCTTCAAATGAGGTGCAGTCGGCGTAGGGATGTGGCGACCCCACCGCCCGTCACTTTGTGGCGCAGTCAGCTCCTGAAGGTTGGGACTGGGAATCCCACCTTCAGAATTGTTAGGAGGAGGCTGTAGGCACCAGCCGAACAGGGCGGTACTCCCGGGGAGTGCTAGGTGGTTGATAAGGACAGCTGGAACTCCTGTCTTTCACCACCTGGCCTCCCTAGCTGATCCTCTCTGTGCCTCATTAATACTAAGGGCAACCCCAGCCTGCCCTTCAAAACACTTTCTCCTACTATCAACACACTGTACTACAAACACTTTACATGTCTCACTTTCTTTCTACCAAAAAACTGATGACAAATATACAATCAGCATCGGAGTCCCCAGGGGGGGGGGGGGGACCAGAAATGCCCCCATCCGACTGTCCACTGACAACGACTCCACAAAATGCTCTGGACCACTACCTTCTACTCTTTCTATTAACTTCCGCAACATTTGTGGCCTCTCCTCTAACTTCCACTCTGTGGAACACCACCTCTCCTCTGCCAACCTTGATCTTCTCTTAGCAGGCGAACGCTCTACCAATCGAGCTACGGCCTACTATCTCTATCCTCAGTTTCGAGCCAAAGGTGGATGTTGCGTCTATGTACGCAACAATCTTGCTGTCTCTCGTGTTCCCAATTTAGATTCTTCAGAATTCTCAACTCTCTGGCTAAAGCTTTCTTGTCACTCTCAGACTTAAATATTATTGTGCTGTATATCTCTCCCCTAATTCTACTGACTATCCAAAATTCTTTGACTATCCTACTTCTAAAGTGGAACACATTCTATCCATCTCTCCTTTAGCAGAAATCTCCATCTTAGGAGATTTCAACGTTCACCACCACCAACCCCGCCAATGGGGAGCCACCTTGTCGTGGTGGCGGGGCTTGAAGCGGGGTCGTTGGTGTCACTCTCTTTAGGGCAGGAATTCAATCGGCGTCGTGGACAAAGTGCCCCCCCCCCCCGTCGTCATTGGGGTAAGCGGAACCTCCCGGTGACGACGTTTTTCGTGTTCCCATTTTTGGTTTTAATTTTGCGGAGGATTTCCTCCCTATTTTAACTAAATTGTGCCAGCTAGGCTCGAGAGCCTTCCCTTGCTGAGTCTGGAGTCCTGGCTCCTCTCCGTTTACAGGGGCCGTGGCGGTCTAGCTCACCGCCCGAGGGGGCTGGTCCCGGGAGCGGCGACGTGGTTGCCCGCGTTGATGCCCCTGGGGTCGCCCATCAGTGGGGACCGGTCTCGGTTCCAGGGGTCCGTTTTCCCTTCCTGGTGGGTTTCCTGGCTTCTGTCCGGCTGCCCTCCATTACGCACAGATTGGGGATGATTGCAATTAACTTTGCCCTCGGTCCCAGTATAGCGGTTTTGCCTAAGCTTGGCCTCTCTGTGCGTTTTGGTGCTATCCCCCCTAGTCTAGGGGGTAGGGTATGAGGATGAGCCCCCTGGAGACCTGCCCCTGTTTGCGCCACCGGTATAGAGGCTGGGGCTCCCTGACTCACGACGGAGGGTTCTCTGTTGGCCCTTCTGGTATGTTCTTTATTTATTGTTTTGTTTCCTATTTTTCTTTTTCTTTTTCTTTCTTTTTTTTCCCCTCGGTTGTTTTTCTTTCTTTTTTGTTTTCCGATAAAATGAAAATAGAATAGTAAAAACAACTAGGGTCATCATGGATCAGCCATGCAAACCTCCTCCCCTGGATCCAGCTTTGGCGCCCCCGGTACTTGACCTTTGCATTCCCCTGGACTCTCCATCTGACCTTCCTCTGCCCTCTGAGTCTACCACCTTGGACACCTCCCCTCCGAGTTGTTCCGAGTCTGATGCTCTCTCACGCTCTGATACTAAATTACCTGCTTCTACGACTAAGGATTCCCGTCCTCCATCTGGACCCTACAATGGCCCCTGTTCACATCGACTCTCCACAGAGCCCAACTACACCTGCTGCTCATGATTTAAATGTCCCTCCCCACTCCCAAGATAAGAGAGACCCTCCTTGTGTTGAGTCTCCTGTTCAAACCATAGACCTTGGCGTGCCGGGTTCTCTTGACACGCCCCGCTCCTCCGCACTACCCGTTAACCGACTTACAGTTTCCACTGACCACCTGCAGAGTGACACCAGTGTTGGTGACCCTTCACCTCCCATCGACACTGTTTCTCCACCATTTCAGCCGATTGTTAGTTCAGCCACTACCTCCACCTCACTCGTTGCAACTCTGGAGCCTCACATGCCTCATTCCGGCCCCCAACATCGGCGGAAACCTCGGCGTCAGTTTGTTCCCAATGCCACCCTCCGGCACTTCGATTCACTTTTTGGCGATGATGACTGGCCGCGTTTCCTCGTCTTACGACCGGCTTCCTGCATCTCGGGGGGCTAAGTTAGAGAACCTCCTCCTCTCGGCGCATGCAACTTCGGACTTGTCGTTCCGTGAGACTGGTAATAATGATTGGATTGTAGAAACCACTACTCGTGCCCAATCTGAGACATACCTATCTCTTACTACCTTGGACGATATCCCTGTTACTGTCACGAAACATAACGACCTCAACTACATCCTCGGTACTGTTGTTCTACCCTCAACTTATGACCATGACGGACTTCCTGATAAGTCGACCCTCCTGTCGTCATTGCGCTTGCGTTATCCAAATGTGCACGACGTTGATTTGTATAGTATCCCAAACAAATCAACTCCTTCTCATCCTCTCCGCATAGCTCGCATTAAGTTTAGTGGACGTTCCCTCCCACGAGACGTCAGGATCGAAGGACAAAGGCGTGAAGTACGACCTTATGTCCCCAAACCGTTACAATGTACAAACTGTTCCACCTTTGGTCACTCGGCTGGTAGGTGTAAGAAGGTTCGGGTGTGTGCCTTCTGTAGCTCCGTTAAACATGCTACCCGTTGGAATTGTGGCACTCCAAAGTGTGTTTACTGTGGCCTTGAACACCATGCTCGCTCAAAGCAATGTGTGTTCTACATGTACAATGCTGAGTTAAAGCTTCTCATTAGTCGGTCAGGCATGTCTGTCAGGGAAGCTAAGCAAGAACTGAGAGTAAGAGATGTTAAAGATCCCTCTAGAAATATGACTTACAGTGCTAGACTTCGTGCACCTACAACTGACGTTTCTCCCGGTAGTCGACGACGTGAGGACAGTGATGCTGTGTTGGATTCACCCCTTCCTAGTCCAGCCACTGTTCCCCTCTCCAACCGGTTTCATGCACTGAATACCCCTCCCCCTGTTCATGAAGCCTCCACCCCAAAAGCATCCGTGCCCCCTTCACCCGTAACTGATCTTCAATCCTTGCCTCTTGCCCCGTCTCCCTCTACCGATGTTGACGATGTCATGGATTCTACCCCCTCCACCAGTAAACGCCGATCTGATGCTCTACATTCTCCCTCCTCAGATCGTCAATCTCCCTCCGTAAAATGTAAGACCCTCACAGCCCGATCTATGCCTCCCAAACCTCAACGTGTCCCTCCTCGCTCTCGCATCTTCCGCTCTGATATGGGTTCTCCGTCCCAGCCTCCCTCATTCCACACCCCCTCTACGCCTGCGTTCCCCCCGCCTACTCGTCCTCGACCTCACGCACCTATCAATGCTACCGCTTCGGGCTCCCATGCACCCCACTGCGGCTGTCATGACTGTTTTGTGCGTGAGTATCGCCGGACGCCTACCCGCACTAAATCCACTGTTGCTGCGTTGATACGCTCCTTTCTCCGTGACCGACGTTCACCAACCCCTGATAACACCGCCTCTCATAACTCTTCGTGCTTATGCGCTTTTCACTTAAAGTCACGTTCAGATCTTTCACACTCCAAGATAGCTACTATCCTCCATGACCTGTCCTCTAATGTGTCCCCCCACCGTCCACGTCGAAACTCCCTGCCTTCTCATGACCCTCCCCCCAGACCCGTTCCTCTTCATCTCCGACAGCCGAACAGTGCTGTTAATTTACGTAACCTGACGTCTCTCACTTAACCTGTTCAATTCCTATATACTACAATGGAATTGTAATGGTCTCTCATCTAGAGTCCATCTAGGTGAGATCCAGCGTTTACTCCGTGTCTATAATCCAATGTGTATTTGTTTACAACACATTGGAAATTATGATAAATCCATCACCAACTACCACCTTGCGTGCTGTTCTCTATCCCCTGATGGAGAATATGGCACAGCAATTTATGTCCATCATCAAGTAACTTTTGACTTATTTCCCATTCGTACAAGTTTCCTACAGCACTCTATCCTTACTCTTCATATCCCCGATGGTGACTCTGTTACCATTTGCAATATCTATAACCAACCTGCTTACAATTATGACCTTTCCTTGCTTTCTCAGTTTGTCTCTACACTACCCTCTCCCATCTTACTGTTGGGTGACTTTAATGCCCATAGCCCTATATGGGACCCTACTTCCTCCAATCCTGATACAGCCGGTTTGCAGATTGAACATTTGCTTCTGAACCGTGACCTTTGCTGCCTTAATGAGGCCGACTCACACACTTACTTTTCTGCTTCCTATCATACTTATTCCTTTGTTGATGTCACCCTGTGCTCTACAGCAATTGTTGATAAGTTCGAGTGGCGGGTCTGTGTTGATACGTTCTCAAGCGATCACTTTCCTATCATCCTGTCTTACTTGCAATTCCGTCCATGTCCTTCGCTCCCTCGCTATAACTTTCACAAAGCTGACTGGGACGCATATGTCCTCCACACCAGACAAATCCCGCCTTTTAATCCCTTCCGGAATCCTGATGAAACGCATTCATGCCTCGTTAATTTTTTTACTAATGCAGCTACTAAGTCTATACCCCAGACGACTTCTTCCCCCCTACGTCGTCGAGTCCCCTGGTGGGACAGCACCTTATCCACTCTTGCTAAAAGTAAACATGCATTAGGCCGCCGCCTCGATAGTCTCAATAAACGTTACAATTCTTTATGTTCACGCTTACCTTTACGTGATGACCTTCTATGCCATTCCATCTCGTTATTGATGGATATATGTGCCATCAAACCTCACTACAATCGACTATCAGCTAAATTCCGTCGAGAAGTCATCCATAGTAGATCCGAATCCTGGAAAACTTATGTCTCCACCATTTCCCCGTCTACCCCGATATCACGCGTTTGGCATAAATTCAGGAATATTAATAGCCTTCACATTGCCCCTCCGCGCCATGCTTTGGTACACGGTGGCCGTACTGTTCACGATCCCCTTGAGATATCGAACCTCTTGGGTCAACATCTTGCCCATGTCAGCAGTAATGAGAGGTTAGACAATAATTTCCGCCGCCATAAACTTGAAATGGAGTCGATCCCCCTCGACTTCTCTTCACCAGACACCTTTGATTTTAATGCATGCTTTACTATGGATGAATTTGAACATGCACTCTCCAATTGTCCTAACTCCGCTCCTGGCCAAGATAACATAAGTTTTGCCTTACTCACTAACTTAGCCCCCTTGCTAAATCCTACCTCTTGCAATTTTATCAATTTCCTACCTCATGGAAACATGCTATTGTCGTCCCAATTGCAAAACCTGGAAAAGACCCGAGCTTGCCCTCGAGTTATAGACCAATATCCCTCACCAGTTGTCTTTGTAAATTAATGGAGAAGTTGGTCAATACTAGACTTACTTGGTTCCTCCGTCAACACTATTCTCACTCCGACCCAATTTGGCTCTCAGAAAGATCGATCTACTCTGGACTCGCTTACGTTATTAGAACCTCATATCAAGCGTGGCTTTGAAAGTAAGTCCATCACCGTCGCCGTTTTCTTTGACATCCAGAAGGCATATGATACCACGTGGCGGCGTCCCATCCTGCAACTACTTCATGATAGTGGTGCCCGTGGCCATCTACCTTTTTTTATTTCCAACTTTCTTTCGGATCGAACATTCCAGACTCGAGTGGAGGGAATTCTTTCTAATGTCTTTCCACTCGTCAATGGTGTTCCCCAGGGCAGCGTTCTTAGCAGCAAACTTTTTTCCGCGGCCATAAATAAAGTCATTCAACAATTGCTGCCGGAAGTCCATGGCAGCCTGTACGTTGATGATTTTACCATCTATTGCACTGCCCGTACCCTCAGATATGCTCAACGTATACTCAACATCTCCATCCAACGGGTGATCGCCTGGGCATCTTCAGTTGGCTTTCAGTTTTCGGCTGAGAAAACTAAGGCTTCTATCGAAACAAACGCTGGCTCTGTGGCCAGTCAATATCGCTTCGAATGGGACCTTCTCAAATTTCTTTCTATCCCAGTGTTAAATTCTTAGGCGTAATCTTTGACCAACATCTCAACTGGAGAGACCATGTTCAGTATACTAAAGGTAAAGGCCTTCGTGCTCTCAACCTCCTCAGAAAACTATCCCATACCACTTGGGGTGCCAGACGTACCACTATGTTGATGCTCTACAAGGCGGTGGTTCTTTCCATCCTCGACTACGGCTGCCCCATTTATGGGTCTGCCTCTGCTTCTGTTTTGAAGATGTTGGACCCTGTTCATACGCAGGGTATGCGTCTCTGTACTGGAGCTTTCCGTTCCCCAAATACCTCCGTCTTAGCTGAGAGTGGCAAAGCCCCCGCTCTCCCTCCATCGCGATTTAGTTACTATGCGCCGTGCATTAAAAATTAAACACAGTGACTCTCCCACTAATTCCCTTTTCAGTGATATCTTCATTCCCGATCCGTGTCCATCTTCCCCCTCCTTTCCGATTCGTGCTACAATTCTCCTCAACTCTCTTGAGTTTTACATTGCTGTTTCGCCGCCTGTTGTCTCCCCTTCCTCCCCATGGGTTATCTCTCTCCCCAATGTTTGCACTCACCTCTCCTTCCTCTCTAAGAGATATCCTTTTGTCCCTAGCCATCACTGCCAACACGCACTCGAACACATACGTCGTAAAGGCCCCCATTTTACCATCTTCACTGACGGGTCTAAGACTGACTCTGGGGTGGGCCTCGCTGCTGTGTCCTCTACTAAGCTCCTTCAGTTTTCTCTCCCGCCCCAAGCCTCTATCTTTACTGCTGAACTTTTAGCTATCCAATCCGCTATTGACATTATACGTGACACCCCTTAACAGCCCTTTATAATTTACAGTGACTCTCGTAGTGCCCTCGAAGCGCTCCGTGCTTATTCGTCCTCCCACGTAATAGTTTTAGCCATAAAACACGCTCTCCACGAGATGAGCCTACGTGGATTCCAGGTCCAGTTATGTTGGATTCATGCTCACATCGGTGTCCGTGGCAATGAAGACGCCGATGCTGCGGCTAAGGATGCTATTTTAATGATCCCTCGCCAGCCCCACCTTCCGTTAGGTGATTGGCTGTCCTTACTCAAGCCTTCTATTTTTTGCACGTGGCAATCTCATAGGGATGCTCTACCCTGCAATAATAAACTCCGTGCAATCAAACCTTCTGTCCGTCCTTGGCCCTCGTCTTCCAGGTCTCACAGGTGTGAGGAAGTTTTACTAACTAGACTTAGGATAGGCCATTCCCGGCTGACTCACGGTTATTTGATGTCCACTCCCCGCACTCCGCCCCCTACCTGCTCCTCCTGTCATTCCCCTCTAACTGTTCGCCACGTCTTTGACTGCCCAGATACTGCCTGTCTGCGTACGGCTTGTTTTGGTACTAAATTATTCGCTGACCTTTTATCCGATTCTCCGTCATTTTCCTTCCCCCCCATCGTCCGTTTTTTGCGTCGCCTTAAGCTCCTTTCAGTAATCTGATCTAATCCTTCGGGCCAGACCTATGAGAGTTCCGTATGGAGCTCAGTGGTCTGGTTAATCTGCTCTACATAACTAACTAACTAACCACCACCAATGGCTCTTTTCTGTTTCCACTGACCAACCTGGTGAACGAGCCTTCATATTTTCTATCCTAAACGACCTAGAGCAGCTAGTCCAGCAACCCACCCGTATCTCGGATCGTTTCGGAGATCGGCCCAACACTTTTTACTTACTTCTAACCTCTAACCCTTCCACTTATACTATTAATCTTTTCTCTCCTTTGGGCTCCTCCGACCATAAACTAATATCTGTTACCTGTCCTATCTCTCTGGTACGGCCACCCGATCCTCCCAACCGGCGGCGCTTGTGGCACTTTGGCGCTGCCGACTGGGAGGCTCTTCGGCAATACTTCTTTGATTTCCCTCGGAATGACTTTTGCTTCCGTGGCTGGGGACCCTCGGAGAGCGCTGAACTCATTACCGAAGTAATCCTCTCGGGCATGGAAGCATACATTCCATTTACTTTCTCTCAGTCTAATGCTAAACAAATCTTGGTTTACTTACGCTTGTTCTACTGCTGTCCGCAACAAGGAGGAAGCATTCAAACGGCACTGCACCTTATAACTCAAGAATCTCATTCTTCCTATGTTTCTGCCCGGTGTTACGACCTGGCACTCGGGTACACAAGGGCTCTCAATCAGGACTCTAATACGGCTCGCTGCCACAACGGAAACACACGATCCCAACCCCTGAGTACTGCCAGCCGAACAAAAAACACCAATACCCTCCAGAGTTCAATCTGCTATAACGGGGTATACAAGAACTCGGTACTAGTGTTCAACAACAGACTAATAAAGAGACAGGAATTCTCTAGTCTGGTCAACAATCAAACAAAGAAGTAAGAAACAACAACACCAAAGAATAGTGTTGGCCGAAGCCGAAGTAATCCACCCTTGACTAAGAACTTAAGAAGTCCTCCACCCTCTACTTCGGATCGGCACTATTACGTTACGTTAATTAATAGTCCTTAAGCATCGAGCAAGGAATCTTCTGAAAAAAGTTAGATGCTTCTCGGATGCTCGTAAGAAGTACGTATCGGATTTTGAACAGTAATTCAATAAGAAAAACACTGGCAATTAAATACTATTACAGGTTTAAATTGGCATAAGAATAATTAAAAGAATATGCAATAGTAAATGGCAAACATTAAAAAGAAGTACTCCGCAAATGCAACGGCAATAGCCTACTCGGATTGTGCTCGTGGGCCACTAATCACTAAAGTAGCCAAGCTTGCAACACATGAAATCAATAGTGCATAAACAATATCATACATAAGGAAAGCTTCAATACTATTCTGTATCTACTAATCGAGTAAAGTCTAGCTGGGGTACTGTGGGCAAAAGGTAGCAGTGACTGAGCAAAAACGGCTCGTAGCCTAGCGAAGTCCTCACAACTGTTTAAAGTATTACGTTAACACTAACAAGTGCACTTTGAGAAATCCAGATCCCTTGTATCTGGTTTTCTCCCGGCTCCTTGACAAAGTAAAAACAAGCTGTTAATAAAATACAGGGTGGTTAGGCTCTTGCCCTCACGCACTGTAAATTATTAACTCAACACAGTCAGCCGCGAAGACAACCTAGGCTTCACTGAACCGAAACGAGTATGCAGGTTTATCGCTTAACCACTGCATCAAACAACAACTCGTAACACAGAAAAGCCTTACCCCAGTCTAGCATTACCTAGACTAGCAGAAACCAGGAATAATAATAATAACACACAGGGAAATGCATAGACAAGTGCAACAAACATAAATCAATCCTATTCTAAGTTAACCCTTCCAAAATAGGCTATCTAATAGGCATGTATCTCATGAGAACTCAAGCGATAATACGTTGGCTGACTAGCTCTGCACCAACGGGACCATGGAAGTTAAAAAGGGTAGGGAAAAGAGGAGATAAGAATGTAAGGTAGTAGAGAAAGTTCACATCAGTCAGAAGAATATATATAGTTAGCAAGGGAAATGAGAAGTCGCTCTGCCTAATGAGTTCTGATCAAAAAATGGCTAGACTTCCCTTTTTATACTCGGCCCTCTAGTGAGCCCAACGTGAACTACTAAGGACCGCCCACTGACAATCATTACGTAATTTCTCTCTCTCCTCTGGGATAGACAAAGGCTTTCCTAGCACTGAGGGGAGGGGGGAGGGGGGGGAGTGCTAGTGAGTTAGGCCCACCTCCCGCATGGCGCACCCACTGACCCCCAACTGTGGCTGCCGCTTCTCCCATCATTACAAATAAGTTTTACACACAATACTTATAACTAATGATATAAAATAGAACTCGTTGACTCAGATGAAAACAAAATACATATTCATATTACTTATAGTACAACGGCTCACATGAACTAAGTTAGGAAACTCTACATAGACTACAGCCAAAGTTCCTGCCCTGACGATCCTAGCGAGAGTGGGGCATGACTAGGCGTTCTGTACAGCATGCTCACACTGGACATGCGTCACACCTCCCCCAAGATTTTACTTGCTCAACCCTGAGCTAAAATCTGACAAACACAGAACCCCATCAAGCCCCTCACACCCAGCGACCCAGCGACCGCATGGCACTAAAACAAAGCTGAGTTTATCACCAAAACGCATCTTATTATTAACCAAAAATTCACATTTTATAACTCCTCCCAACAATAGCAAAAAGACACAATATCATGCTCCCAGAGCGAGCTTACAGCAGCTCAGCCGTTTGATAGTTTGTGGACTACTCAAACTCTATAGGCTATGACAAACTTATACGATTACCTATATCAAAAGAAAGAGTTTTTTATATGATTTTTATATTTTAATATGTTTTTCCCGGCTGCACTATAAGGGCAGCCTATTTTCCTCCACTCAAACCCACACACCTGTGATAGCCTACGACTGATCATCCACCCTTGATAAACAATCCGCGATCACATTGTCACATCCAGCAATATGACGGATGTCCAGGTTATACTCCTGCAACATCAAAGACCACCTGGTCAGTCTCATATTGTGATTGTGAAATTGATTCAGGAATCTCAAAGGGTGATGATCAGTGTAGATAACCACGACTGGGCCATAGGCTGGAACATACACCTCGAAGTGCCTGAGCGACAGCACAATCGCCAGTAATTCCTTTTCTATTGTAGAATAGTTCTTTTGTGCAGCATTGAACTTCTTAGAAAAGAAACTTACTGGGTGTTCCACACCTTCATTGTCTGTCTGTAGCAAGACGGCACCAGCCCCTACACCACTAGCATCTGTTGCCAGCTGAAAAGGCCTGTTAAAGTCTGGGGCCCTGAGTATCGGGTGAGTACATAGCAAATGTTTCACCAAAGTGAAAGCCTTTTCACACTCAGGTGCCCACAAAAACTTTTTGTCTTTAGATAACAAATCTGTGAGAGGTGCCAACACCGTTGAGTAACCTTTTATGAAGCGTCTGTAGTAGCCTATCATACCCAAGAATCTCATAATCTGCTTCTTGGTTGTTGGGTGCGGAAATTTATTGATAGCCTGTACCTTGTTCTGAGGAGGGCACACCTGTCCCCTTCCCACTACAAACCCAAGGTACTGCACAGTGGCTTTTACGAAGTCACACTTTGCCAAATTTACTACCAGACCTGCTTCACTAAGTTTCCGGAACAAGGTCTCAAGGTGCTCACAATGGCTCTCAAAGTCGTCATCATAAATGATTACATCGTCCAAATATACGGTGCAATTTGGAATGTCCTTTACAATTTCATTCATCAGGTTCTGAAACGTTGCTGGTGCATTCTTAAGCCCGTAAGGCATAACATTGCACCGGTAGGTACTCCCGTCCACAACAAAACCACATACCTCTTTAGCACGCTCGGACAAAGGTACTTGCCAGTAACCTTTTACTAAATCTACTTTAGACAAAAAACGAGCATTACCAATTTTGTCAACACTATCATCAACCCGAGGAAGAGGATATGGGTTAGTTGGAGTCAAACCGTTTAACCTACGGAAATCAATACAAAAGCGTACCTTGCCATCTGGCTTAGGCTGCAGTGTTACAGGGGAAGTCCACTTAACTGTGCCTTTCTCTATCAACCCTCTACCGAGCATATACTCCAACTCATCCCTCAGAGCTGGTAGTTTTATGGGGGGCACACGGTACGGGATTGACTTAAAGGGTAGATGGTCCCCCACGTCAACATCATGCATAGCCTGAGTAGTGAGGCCTGGGTGTTCAGCAAATACAGTGGGGTATGAACCGAACAACTGACGGATAGCATCAAACTGCGGCTCAGGCAAATGAGCTATAGCCTCGTCAGCCCTTAGGCTCGAGTTCCCCGCCCACTGATCCGCTGAAACATGTTGATCCCAGCTATCCTCCTCTGAAGCTTGACTGTCCCCCTCTCCTTCTCCACCACGGCCGCAACAAGCCAACACAGGGACAGTGAGAGGCTCAGAGGGGCGCCTCACATACTCTTTAATAAGGTTCACGTGACATAACTGGTTCTTTTTCCTCCTGTCTGGAGTGGCAACAAGGTAATCTAAGTCTGAAATTTTTTCTACAATTTTATAAGGTCCAGTGTACTTCGCAGAGAGGGGGTTACCAACCAAAGGCAACAAAATTAATACCTCTTGTCCTACAGTGAACTTCCGGAGCCTCACTTTGCGATCATACCTGTCCTTCATCAAAGCTTGTGATTCTGTCAAATTTCTACCTGCCATCTCCAGACTCTTAAGCATGCGCTCACGGCTTTCAAGCACATACTTTAATAATGGACAAGGCTGCACAGTCCCCTCCCAAATTTCTTTCAGCATGTTAAGGGGGCCCCTGACACGGTGTCCAAAAATCAGCTCGTTTGGACTAAATCCCAGGCTCTCACCAGGTACCTCCCGAGCAGCAAACAGCACATAAGGCAATCCAAGATCCCAATCCATACCGTTGTCAGCACAATAACACCTGAGCATGCTTTTAAGTGTAGCATGCCACCGCTCAAGCACCCCTTGACTCTCAGGGTGATACGCTGACGATACTACTGCTCGTATCCCATGCTGTTGCATTGTTTGCTTGAACATGTTGGAGGTGAAATTAGATCCCTGATCAGACTGAATCTCCTCCGGGTACCCGTACCTTGAGAAGTACCACAACAAGTTACTGACTACCGTCTTAGCCATTCCATTTTTCATAGGGTATGCATCGGGGTATCTAGTGGCAACATCCATTATGGTTAACAAAAATTTATTTCCCGCCTTAGTGGGAGGGAGTGGACCAACCATGTCAACAATAATTTTACTAAAGGGTGGCCCAATCACAGGAATAGGGTGTAACGGAGCCTTAGGAATAACTTGGTTCGGTTTCCCGACACGTTGACAAATATCACAGGAGTTTATCCATGACTGCACATGAGACTTCATCCCCGGCCACCAAAACAATTTCCCCAAAGCCGCCACCGTTTTTCTCACCCCTAGATGTCCTGCCAGTGGTGTGTCATGCGCCAACCTCAGTAGGCTATCCCTGCACTCCCGTGGCACCACCAACTGGTCCACTACTCCGGACCCCTTTTGCCAACTACGTTTAGGGTCTTGAAAACGCCTATAAAGGATGCCTTCTAAATAAAAAAAATCTCCTGGCTGTGCATCGCCGTCCTCGTCGAGCTCTACAGCTCCATTAGCACACGTTTGGAGCTCAGGGTCCTCTAGTTGCAACCGACTTATATCTGAGGGTGCCAAGCGATCTAACTGCTCCCGGAGCAATGCATGACCTTCCCCGATACTGGGCTGCTCCCTCTGTCTCTCTCGATGTACATAACGTTGCTGTCGTGGAGACTCGTCATGCCCAGCCTCGTCACTCTCGATGACAGGCCCAGGGGCTACTCCAGAATTAAGTAATGGTGCTAATACTGAATCACCCAGGAGAGCCGCCGAGTCAAAACTCTTAAAACCAACTCCAGCTTTAGCCTCCTCCTGTTGATCGTTCCTCCGCTGGTCTGAAGGCGGAGGACTAGGCTGTGACACTTTAGCTGCCCGAGCTCGGGTGACAACACACGCCATGGGTTGTGTCTGGCACCGCTCGACCCACTCTTGCTCTTCCCTACTCACGTCGGCCGGCCTCTCGGCAACGACTAAGGGTAGAACCTCGGAAGCGGGCATTGCAAAGTCGTTGCCGAGAAGAAGGTCGACGCCCTCCACTGGCAGTTTCTCCACAATCCCGACATCCAATTCACGTGCCACACCATCCACCTCCAACTCCAACCGCACCAGCGGGTATGACCGAGTTGCATTAATACCCTGCACCACTACCACCCGAGCCGCGTTTATAGGGTAGCCAGTCAAGTTTTTCATCAGAGTCTGGGAAGCACCTGTATCACGCAAGACCTCTACTCCATGCTTGCGCCCCGCCCACATCACGCAACCCCGCCCTCTATGGTCGCAAAAAACATCCTGAGCAGGGTTCGAGCCTCCCAGGTGCTTCTGCATTGGCTGTGCCTCAGCCTCTGACGAACTGCCCCAGGCAAACTCAGATGACTTCGGAGACACACCAATGTTGCAGGCCAAAGACACAGCTGCTGTAGGTGGTTTGCTAGGACAGACTCTTGCAAAGTGCCCCTTTTTATGACAATGATAACACTCCACCTCCCCTTTGGGCTTCCCTTGGTACTGGGAAGGGCCCGGCCCCTTCTTAAATGGGACGGTGCTAGTCTTGTGGTCAGTCTTGGTATCATGGCTCTTGTACTTGTTTGCATAAGGTATATCACTAACTCGGGGGGGTGGGGCGTCACGCCCCTTGTTACCTGCCTCACTACGCTGGGCAGACCCGCACCCACGAATTAGTGATAGCCGGAGGTCAGCCATCTCAGCTGCCTCCTGTAGAGTTTTTGGGTTCTTTTCTTTAATAGTTAAAGTCATTTCTGCACCAGTACACTTATAAAACTGCTCGAGCAGAAACAGCTCAGTCAACTGTTCGGCCGTCTCAGCTTTCTCAGAACGTGTCCAGTTTTTAAGTGCATCTTTTAAGTCCCGGGCATGTTCAAGAAAGGTCACCTCCCTAGTCTTTGTAACACCCCGAAACTTCAATCGATATGTTTCCGGTTGCAACTCGTATGCCCGTAGGACAGCTCTCTTCAATTCTGGGTAGTCAATGCAAGACTCTAAAGGCAGTGCATCATAAGCCTTCAGACCCTTACCCGTAAGTCTTGAGGAGACTAGAGCTGCCCACTTCTCTTCAGGCCAATTATGCTCCCTACATTTCTTCTCAAAACGATTAAAAAATTCTGTGACTTCAGTTTCACTAAATACCGGCACCAATTTGACTAATTGGGCCAAGGACTGTTCTCTTACTTGGCCCTCACGGCCCATCCAAGTCCCTGTCGACTCTGCACGAGACTTATCTAAATCTAATTTAGCACAATATTTCTCCGAGTCGTACTTAAGCTCAGCCTCATGCCTCCTAACCTCAATCTCATGCCTCCTCGTCTCATCCTCCTGCCTCCTGGTCTCATTTTCATGCCTCCTGGTCTCATCCTCCTGCTTCCTAGCCTCAATCTTAGCAAGCTCAAGTCTAAATACCATATCTGGAGACAGACAGGAAGAGGGAGCTGCCACTACTGAAGGAGGGGGGGCAAAAACTGGGGAACCACCATGTGCACCACCCGAGGGCACTCCAATCTGCCAATTCTCATCCCTCTGTGGGAGAGTGCTAACCTCCGGTAACTGAGTGGACGGCACTGTGGGAGTCGAGTGAGAGGGGATCTGGGGAGGAACCCCCCCAAACGCCCTCTCCTCCGAAACCCCATGTCGCCCACGCAACACCCAGGAAATCAGCTCCCCCTTGGACATCCCTACTACATTGGAAATTCCCAAAACCTTGGCTATCAGGTGCAAGCCACAAACATCCACCCCAGTCAGCCTCTCCTCCGTCACGTGGTACCGCTTACTCACAAAAACTCTAGCATCCTCCTCACTGGTTACTAACGGCACACCTTCAAATGGCATCTCTCGCTCATCGTCAGTGCTAATGCACGACATACTGAAGTCCACAAAAAAATTCTCGAGACAAAAGTGTTTAACTTCCTATGCAAGCACTAATTACTAAATTAACTGGAGTCTCTTAAATGCTTTACTAATTGCCATACAAAAACAAATATTCTTCAATATGCACGCTAAAATACAAACAAACAAATGTTGTACAACTCTGCAAAAATTTATACTGTTCACAAAATCCTAAGCAAGGTCGCCATTTGTTACGACCTGGCACTCGGGTACACAAGGGCTCTCAATCAGGACTCTAATACGGCTCGCTGCCACAACGGAAACACACGATCCCAACCCCTGAGTACTGCCAGCCGAACAAAAAACACCAATACCCTCCAGAGTTCAATCTGCTATAACGGGGTATACAAGAACTCGGTACTAGTGTTCAACAACAGACTAATAAAGAGACAGGAATTCTCTAGTCTGGTCAACAATCAAACAAAGAAGTAAGAAACAACAACACCAAAGAATAGTGTTGGCCGAAGCCGAAGTAATCCACCCTTGACTAAGAACTTAAGAAGTCCTCCACCCTCTACTTCGGATCGGCACTATTACGTTACGTTAATTAATAGTCCTTAAGCATCGAGCAAGGAATCTTCTGAAAAAAGTTAGATGCTTCTCGGATGCTCGTAAGAAGTACGTATCGGATTTTGAACAGTAATTCAATAAGAAAAACACTGGCAATTAAATACTATTACAGGTTTAAATTGGCATAAGAATAATTAAAAGAATATGCAATAGTAAATGGCAAACATTAAAAAGAAGTACTCCGCAAATGCAACGGCAATAGCCTACTCGGATTGTGCTCGTGGGCCACTAATCACTAAAGTAGCCAAGCTTGCAACACATGAAATCAATAGTGCATAAACAATATCATACATAAGGAAAGCTTCAATACTATTCTGTATCTACTAATCGAGTAAAGTCTAGCTGGGGTACTGTGGGCAAAAGGTAGCAGTGACTGAGCAAAAACGGCTCGTAGCCTAGCGAAGTCCTCACAACTGTTTAAAGTATTACGTTAACACTAACAAGTGCACTTTGAGAAATCCAGATCCCTTGTATCTGGTTTTCTCCCGGCTCCTTGACAAAGTAAAAACAAGCTGTTAATAAAATACAGGGTGGTTAGGCTCTTGCCCTCACGCACTGTAAATTATTAACTCAACACAGTCAGCCGCGAAGACAACCTAGGCTTCACTGAACCGAAACGAGTATGCAGGTTTATCGCTTAACCACTGCATCAAACAACAACTCGTAACACAGAAAAGCCTTACCCCAGTCTAGCATTACCTAGACTAGCAGAAACCAGGAATAATAATAACACACAGGGAAATGCATAGACAAGTGCAACAAACATAAATCAATCCTATTCTAAGTTAACCCTTCCAAAATAGGCTATCTAATAGGCATGTATCTCATGAGAACTCAAGCGATAATACGTTGGCTGACTAGCTCTGCACCAACGGGACCATGGAAGTTAAAAAGGGTAGGGAAAAGAGGAGATAAGAATGTAAGGTAGTAGAGAAAGTTCACATCAGTCAGAAGAATATATAGTTAGCAAGGGAAATGAGAAGTCGCTCTGCCTAATGAGTTCTGATCAAAAAATGGCTAGACTTCCCTTTTTATACTCGGCCCTCTAGTGAGCCCAACGTGAACTACTAAGGACCGCCCACTGACAATCATTACGTAATTTCTCTCTCTCCTCTGGGATAGACAAAGGCTTTCCTAGCACTGAGGGGAGGGGGGAGGGGGGGGGGAGTGCTAGTGAGTTAGGCCCACCTCCCGCATGGCGCACCCACTGACCCCCAACTGTGGCTGCCGCTTCTCCCATCATTACAAATAAGTTTTACACACAATACTTATAACTAATGATATAAAATAGAACTCGTTGACTCAGATGAAAACAAAATACATATTCATATTACTTATAGTACAACGGCTCACATGAACTAAGTTAGGAAACTCTACATAGACTACAGCCAAAGTTCCTGCCCTGACGATCCTAGCGAGAGTGGGGCATGACTAGGCGTTCTGTACAGCATGCTCACACTGGACATGCGTCACACCGGAATCAAGCCAAATCTGTTCTTCGACTTGCCAAACACTCTTTCATCAATATTAAATGCACTGAACTATCCAACTCTAGCTCTTCCCAAGCTTTCTGGCATCTAGCCAAAAACCTCTCTAACAATTTTTCTTCCTCGTCTTTCCCTCCCCTTTTTCACTCTGATGGCACAACCATCACTTCTTTCTCTGACAAAGCTGAACTCTTCGCTCAAACTTTTGCTAGAATATCCACCTTGGATGATTCTGGCGCTATTCCTCCCTACTTATGTCTAATATCCTAATATCTTCTAAAGATGTACTTTCTACCCTCTCTGGACCTTCTTTGAAAAAACTTTGTAGAAAATAAAAAATAAAATTTAACTTAATATCTGTTATATTATGGCTTTCCATGTGTGGATTTCTTGTGCGCAGCACCCAGGCGCAGGCTCCCTCGCGACCATGACTTCCTTCTTCTCCCTCCCGCGTTCGTACCAGGCGGGCGGGTGTCCCCAGTGCTCCAGCTTCATTCGTCGTTCCTGCGCTTCTCGTGAGTCCTTACTCATTTGTATACATCTGCGTTGTATTGAACAAGGTTTAGATTAGCTAGCACGGGCTGCCCCATTGGTACGACCGCAGGGAGTGTGTAAATTAGGGTACTTTTGTAACAAGGCGCCTTCGTATCCCAGGATCCACGCGCCACGTGTGTTATTGTTGTGTTGTTTTGCGCCTTTAGCTTTTTTATATTAAAATTAGGAGGCTACCATTCTGCAAGATTATGCTTCAGGCCGTCACTTTGAGGCAGTTGCATATCATTTTTGTTTTTTGTTAGCAAATGCTCTAGTTCAAGGGTGGCTGCACGTGGTGCGGAGCTTTCTAGAGTCCTTATTTGCTTCTGGGCCCCTCTCGCCAGCCTCCCCTCTGCTGCTGCTGCTGCTGGATCGTCGGAGCGTCAGTTCATCCTGTGTTGTTTCGTCGGGCCTCGTGGCCAGCCTCTTTAGGGGTCTCCAATGTAGGCTACAGGTAATTTAGGATTATAAATTCTATGTATTTGTGATTATGCCTATGTGTGCCCCTGTATTGTGCTACATGTGTGCTCTACATGTTATTGGGGGGCCCTTGGGAGACGTCCCTATATTTGTGTGGGGTTTTGGAAGGGGGGATTTTTACATATAAGTTCCCCCCTCTAAAATTTTTGGTTGTTTTCTCCGGCGGCCTTCTTGCACGTGCATGGCCTCCGTTTCCTAGTCTCGCAGACGAGTAAGGGAGCAACCAAATGTCCCGGCGTGGTGCGCTGAACCACAATCCTTCCGGCGGAAAATGCGAATTCCTACGGGAGCAACCTCGGCCTGCCGAGGGGACTCGCCCTGACCGATTTGTCACGCGGCAAGACTTCCTTCGCCCGGTGCTCCAGTCTAGTGTGCAGGTGTTGTGATACGTCATGCAAGCACGTTACCTATCTTTCTATTTCAATAGGTAGTAGGGGTAGGCAGCCCCGCCCAGGGAAGTACTACCGCCAAGGTTTCGGGAGACTCAGGGAATAGCCTGAATTCCATTTTCTCTCCCAGGCCTTGGTAGCTGGATACATATCTTTCTGCCTCACACATCAGGGGTATCAGGAAAACCCTCTTTATATAACATACACATCCAACTTCACGACATTGCCCTACATCGCTATCCTCTATCCATAAAATACTACTCTTCCCACTACATATCATACATGTAACACCATACACTTACCTTATAAATATGGCAGTACAATTGTTAAGAGCAAACCTGGTGGTCCCTCGGATATCCACCCCCGGCAGGGTTGGGTTATTGACACAGGGCCCTCCCGGTCGTCATCATGCGACTGTGTCAAGAGCATTGCAACGTCCCAAAGCTGCTTGTCAGTACAGCTATTTCTTTAGTAATATAAGGGGACTTCACTCTAACATCAATTCTGTACACTAATTTCTTCAAGCAGAATCCCCTACTCTCCTTTTTTTGACAGAGACTCAAGTAACATCCACATCTGACACATCTAGATTTAATTTTCCAGGTTATCAACTGCTCCAAAATTTCAGACCTAAAGGTGGTGTATGTTGCTTCGCAAAATCTGAAATTGCCCTGGAGGAGGTTACTAGTTTCAATTGTCCCTATTTTGATTATTCTATATACAAATTAATTTCTGCTGGTAAATTTAAATACATATGTTGCATCTACCGTTCCCCAAATACTCCTCCAGAGCAAAGTCTTTTTGATTCTCTGTCCTCACAACTCAGTGTCCTCAACTTAAATGCTTCTTCTGAAATCACTGTGTTGGGTGATTTTAATGTCCATAATGTTGAATGGCTCACTCATTCAGCCAGGACTGATGATGCTGGTCTTGAATGTGAGCTATTTGCAGACTCATTTAATCTCATTCAACTAGTCAACCAACCCACCTGTGTACAAGATAATCCTAATCATAATTCCCACCTACTGGACTTATTTTTAACAACCAATTCAGAAAATTATGATGTTACAGTGAGGTCCCCACTTGGATCTTCTGATCACTGTCTGATACAGGCCACCTGTCTATCACCTACCACACCTTCCCACTCTGAACCTGTTTTGGTGACTAAATGGCATTACGATAGGGCAGACTGGGAGGGTCTTCAAGGTTTCTTTATTGATATTCCCTGGACCTCTTTCTTTTCTAATGATGCACACTCCACCTCGAGCCACATACAAGATTTTGTAAAAATTGGAATGTAAACTTTTATTCCTCATCAAAAGTACAGTAAAAGATCTAATTCACCTAAATGGTTTGACCATAATTGTGCTAGAGTAACTGAACAAAAAGCAATAGCCTACAATGCATACACAAGATCAAAAACACATGAAGCCTTTAATTACTTTAGAAACATCAGAAATCATGCCAAAACTGTATTAAACCTAACTAAATCAAACTTTCTCCATAAGCAGGCAAATAAACTTCTAAATAATCCAAATGATAACAAAATATTTTGGTCTACTCTTAACTCATTCAAATCCAACTTCACTACTGCTTCATCCATTCCACCATTAAAATCTCCGACTGGCAATCTTGTAAGTGACCCACGAGGTAAAGCTAACCTTCTTGCAGATATTTTCTCCACCAACTCAACCTTAGATGAAATAAATCAAGATGTCCCTGTACTTAATTTTAATTCACCTGAAATTCCCTCACTTAAGATCCACACCAGACATGTCAAAACTATTTTGCAGAATCTCTCAGTAGATAAGGCTCCTGGTCCAGATGAAATTCCTCCAATAGTACTTAAGAATTGCTCCTTGGTGCTCGCTCCTGTATTGGCAAAAATTTTCCGTCTGTGTACTCATACCTCATGCTTCCCAGTACCCTGGAAAGAAGCAAACATCCATCCAGTTCCTAAAAAAGGTGCCTCTTCAGATCCATCAAACTACAGACCAATAGCTATAACTTCCACTCTTGGCAAAGTTTTTGAAATTATATTAAATAATCACATAATTAAGCATCTGGAGAATAATAAATTAATCAGTGATAGGCAATATGGTTTTAGACGATGTCGATCAACTGCAGACATTCTTTGCCTTCTTACGCATCAAATCAACCAAGCTACAGACCAACATGGTGAAACACATACAATAGCACTGGATATATCAAAGGCATTTGATAGAGTCTGGCATCAATCCTTATTGTCGAAGATGTCACACTACGGCCTTGCATCATTAGTTCCACTAATTTCTTCTTATCTTCATAACAGAAAATACGTGTAATGGTAGATGGCCTTTATTCTCAATTTCACTCAATAAATGCTGGTGTTCCCCAGGGATCAGTTTTGGCCCCAACTCTGTTCCTCATTCATATCAATGATCTCATATCTACCACTCATAATCCAATACATTCCTACGCAGATGACTCAACACTCCACAGTTCCTTCACATTTACCAATTCTTTCACCCAACCCGATCTTATAAATTCAAAAATAAACACTGCAATTTCTTTGAACCAGGACCTTTCTAGAATTAATGAATGGGGACAAGAGAATCTAGTTTCCTTTAATGCACAGAAAACCAAGTACATTCAATTTTCTAACCGACAGAATCTCACTGACTCCCATATATTTTTTAATGATGTAAATATTCCCACTTCCCCTAGTATTGACATTCTCGGTGTAACATTAACTACTAACTTGAGCTGGACACATTATGTTAGAAGCATTGCTAAGAATGCCTCTAAAAAACTGGGACTCCTGTACAGAGTTCGAGAATTCTTCACTGACGAGCAGTTGGCCGTAATATATAAAAGTCATGTGCGCTCTCAGATGGATTACTGTTCACCTCTGTGGGGTGGAAGTGGAGTGGTTGCATTGAGGCAGTTGGACAAAATTCAAAATAAAGCTATTAGATTAATCAATAACCCTGCAATCACACAGGACCTTCCTACATTAGCCATACGAAGAAACGTTGCATCCCTTGCATTATTCTACAGATATTTTCACAGCAATTGTTCCGAGGAACTTGCTTCAATTGTGCCGCCTCTCCACATCTTTCCCCGTAGAACTAGGGCAGCTGAGAGCGCCCATGAATTTACACTTTCTCCTCCACAATGCAGAACTTCTGCTTATCAGAATTCATTTATCCCCAGAGCTACTACTCTTTGGAATTCACTTCCCTCGAATTGCTTTCCACAAACTTACAATCAACAAATGTTTAAATCCAGTTGTTACAAACATTTTATGAATGGAGGATGCCTTTAGGCACATGGACCTTTTTGTTTTATCTGTGTTTTTCCTTCCTCCGTTCATTGTCTCTTAAAAAAAAAAAAAAAAAAAAAATAGTCACGGATAGTTAAACACTTCAGGTCACTAGGGCCAGTGACACTTTGTCACAGGTAAGTAGTCCAATCAGCTTAAACGGAGAAACCCCAGTTTTTTCATGGTCGAGTCCGGCGGAAGGTTAGAGTAGCTGTGGCTATAGCTAATTTTCCGGCGGACTTGAGGTAGGATGTCTTAACACCTCGCAGGTTATCCTTATGAGCATTGATTCCTGGAAATTTTATTTCCAGATCTCTTCACTTCGTGAGTGACTCGGCAAAGGATAAACCCATTCCCGGCATGGGGGGGGGGGTGAGTTCAGTCCATCTGGCAAGTTTTTCACACCTGACACCACACCTACCTGTTTTTTCTCTAATTCCGACAAGTGCACCATATGATTTGTGCAAGATGGATCTAAGTTTCTCTGGGCTTCCCAGCAATGCCCGGTGGGCGTAGATCTTTATGCGGCATTATGAGTTTTTTCTAGATCATCCGGGCCTAGCAGCCTTGATCGATATATAACTAAGTTTACCTCCTATGCCAAAGAGTGGCTATTGAGTGTAAAGTAACTTTCTAGTCGCAGACCTGTTGCGGCTCCTCTTGCTCCACTCTTTCAATGACATTTCCCCAGGGTCACAGTCATTGTTTTGTCTATGTAATCAATACTCAACACTTAGTGGAGCAATTAACCATTAGCAGTGACTAGGAACCCGCTGAGGTTAATGCGGAACCCCCCTCCCTCCCCGCCCCCCGATACAAGAACCCACCCGGTGCAGCCAGACACCGTCTAGATTGACTCCCCGGCGGCAGCTCGGACACCTTTCGGCTTGGGCCCTCGCTCTCCCAAGTGACAGCTGTTACGATCCAGGTTCTCAAAGACACAGGGCTCTTCAACATTGGACTAGATAATGGCAAAACGCAACAACGGTAACACTAGATCCAACCCCTGCCTTAACACCTTACGAGCGGCCTATGCGGTTTATTTATGTGTACCGCACAGCGGGGTGTTTTTAGCCAAAATAGGGCTGTTTACGTGATCATTTTCATGCCTAAATAAGACCCAGAACGTAAAACAAGTACCTATCCCTGAAAGGGCATAAACAGAGCTTTCGAATGACACCATAACGATCCTTGTATGATGGATAGTTTTCTTGCAATAACCGTGCAACGCGAGTGCAAAAAGCAGGTAATTCGGTACTTTCAGTACATAATTGAGTATGTAGCGAGTGAGAGAGGGAGGAGGGAGCTGAGATTTGTGTCAGTAGGTTCGCCGCGGTGGTCTGGAGCAGTCATACGCTCGCTAGTCTCCTGCCACCACTTGTCTCTCTCTCTCAGCCACATTACGTGCTGAAATTGCCACTCGAGTTATGTCGAGCGCCACCACATAGTCCAGCTTTATTTAACTCGACTTATGTTGCTCGCCGCTAAATAAGGGTTAAACACTGGAAAACAAAACACCATTACCGCCCTGAGTCGTGCCTGGACAACGAGGTATCCTATGACTCGGTAACTGGTGCACATACACTAGGCTGACGCTCAATGAAACAGCCTATTCTCAAACAGTAAAAGATTACTCGATTAGGTTACACAAAGAAAAGATAGTTAACGTGATTAATTAACGTTACGGTAGATACTCAAATAACTGGCACTCCTGTATTAAAGAAAGTGCAATGCTAGTCCTGCAACATCAACTGGAAACTTCTGAAATAAGTCTGATGCTGGGAAGATGTTCGTAAAGAATCTTGAACAATTATAACGCAGAATACGGGTCACAATAAATGCTAGGACATATAGTAATAATAGGCAGGCGAATAATAAAGACTGCGCAAAGTTAGTAATGCTCGACAACTAAAGAAATGCTTCGGGACACAACGCAACAGCCTACTCGGGTTGTGCAACTCAACAACAACCTCGGCTCAAAAGTGCAGTGAATAATAATGTTGCATACATATAATAATGGGGGCTTATCTCTAACCAGTGTCTGCTCAGTTAATAAAGTCTAGCTGGGGTATCAAGGCAGGGCAACAATGGGTGAGCATGCGGCTCGTAGCCTAACGTTGTCCGAAGGTGGTATAATGAAGATTACGTTATATGACGGGGATGCTCTCTTGATAAATCTAGGTCTCTAGTACCTAGTTCTATCCTGGTGATCCCTCAGAAGTCAACACAAAGAGGCAGCACTATGTTGTGAGGGATAGGCTATGACCCTCTCACACCACAGCGCTGTGCTCGCAAAGTAAACCCCCCGAAGACAACTTAGGCTCCCACAGTACCTGTCGATGTCGTGCAGGGCTTAGCTAACACTGCACACATCGGAGACAACGACACAGTAACCCTACCCCTAGTCTAGCTTTAGATAACCAAGCAGAATCACTCAACACCTTGCCAGGGAGACATATACCGGTCTACAACCTTCCCGAGAGAGGACACACACGGAAAAGTCCGTCTCTCCAAACCTCATTAAAGCCTAATACATGGAAATATCTGAGAGCTTCGTGTACAATACGACTGGCCGACGGTGAACGTCTATGCTGAAACCAGAAGGGATGTTGAGTTTAATAAAGATTAGAGAATGAGAAAGGAGAAGTCGAGAGAGAGAAATAGTATGCAAAGTGGCGAGTATGGGGGACAGAATTGCAAAGGATGTAGACGATACGCGTGTCAGGCAAGCTCTGAGCTGGTAAAGAACACGCGGCCGCGATGGGCAGGGACTAGTTGACCACCCAGCCGCCAACGCCGTCAGCGCCCAAGCGAGCCGGGCCACAGCTCACCCCGCTGCCAGGTGTACTCCCTCACCCTCTCTCGCTCGCCTCCCACACAAGCAACATTTATATTATAGCGAATATAAAATATAAGGCGCGGTCACAGACCAAAACAAAGACCATTTTTAGACTGTCTGTGGCAACACGACCCTAATGAAATAAAGCAGATCATTCTAGGACAACTGTAGCCTATCCCCCCATCCTGGCGAGCGCTAGCGAGCTGCAATGCCCCACGCAACCATTCTGTCAACGCCGGGAGGCGTCACACCCCCCCAAGATATGGGACACTCAACCATGGGCCCATATCTGAACAGACAGAATGTCGCTAGAATCTGCCACTCCTAACCACTCTGCCACTCATGGAATGCAAGCTCAGTCTCCTAAAAAAAAAATACAACAACATTTATATATAAAAAAAATCTTATCACCCTTCCCAAATATAATACATTAATTCATAACATTGTGCTCCCAGAGCGAGCTTTAAGAAGCACAGCCTACTGAGGGAAAATCATCTGCACTCAGTACTCAGCTACAATATTATCTTAAAATTAATTATCAAAAAGAAAGAGTTTTTATTTAAATTTTCATATTTTATTTTAATGTTGTTTTTGGCGGCTACTATAGATGTAGCCTAATTTTCTCCTAATCAAAGCCAACAACTCCTGCCCTGCGACCCTACGCTGATGCTACACACGCGAGCCAACAAGCACCAGCGCAAAAATACACCGCGAGCCAAGACAGGAGGCTATACCAACATACTGTGGTAGCCTACCCCGGATCCTCCACCCACGACAGACACTGACTGAACAGCGAGGGTTCTCCTGCAAACAAAGCCAAAACATTATCAGTGCCCTTAGCATGCCACACATCCAACTTGTGTTCCGGCAGCACAACAACACCTGACACTGATAAACTGCCCAGTTCATCGCAAGACTGGCACTTCTCTTCGCTCTTTCCGGCAACGGGGCCTGCCAATAACCCTTCACTAGTTCTACCTTCGTGATGAGCGAGGCAGCCCCGAAGCGGTCTATGGTGTCGTCAACTCTGGGTAATGGATAGGCGTCTGTCAGGGATAATGCTTCCACACTCTTGCTATCAACATACACACGGACTCTGCCACCAAACTCAGGTTGCAAAGCCACTTGCAACGACCACTCACGATATCCCTCATCCCTCAGACCCCCTCTCCACACGCCGTCCAGCTCCGCCTTCACAACAGGCTGTCGAGCAGGATTCACACGGTAGGGAACCAACTCGAGCCTTGCACTGTCTCCAGCCTCCATGTCGGATTCTACCCCGTACATCAGGCCTGGAGAAGCAACAAACATGCGAACGGACTGCCACAGCCTAGTAAACAACTCCTCTTGTCGCTCAGGAACAAGAGGTTGCAACTTATCTCGCAGAACAATATGCCTAGTGCCCTCCCACATCTCCTTCACCATGTGGAGAGGACCCCTCACCTGATGCCCGAAAACAAGCTTATTCGGACTGAAACCGAGACTCTCTCCAGGTACTTCTCTTGCCGCGAACAAAACATACGGCAGACCAAGGTCCCAATCCTTTCCGTTCTCTGCGCAATAACATCGAAGCATGCTTTTCAGCGTGGCGTGCCACCTCTCCAACACCCCTTGACTCTCCGGGTGATACGCAGAAGAGACGACAGTGCTGATGCCATGCTGAATCATAGTTTGTTTGAACAGATTAGAGGTAAAATTAGAACCTTGGTCCGATTGCACCTCTTGCGGGTAACCATACCGCGAGCAATACAAGAGCAGGTTCCGGACAACAGTTTTCGCCGTGCCATTTCTCATTGGATATGCATCAGGATAACGAGTGGCCACATCCATGATAGTTAATAGAAATTTATTACCGGCACTAGTAGGGGTTAGGGGTCCGACCATATCAATGATGACCTTACTGAAGGGCGGTCCACTGACAGGAATGGGGTGCAACGGGGCTCTCGGAATTGTTTGGTTAGGTTTACCAACCCTCTGGCACGTATGACACCTTGCTATCCAGGTTACCACCTGCCCCTTCAACCCCGGCCACCAAAACAATTTTTCTAAAGCCGCCACCGTTTTTCTCACCCCTAGATGTCCTGCCAATGGTATGTCATGCGCCAACCTCAGTAGGCTATCCCTGCACTCCCGTGGCACCACCAACTGGTCCACTACTCCGGACCCCTCTTGCCAACTACGTTTAGGGTCTTGAAAACGCCTATAGAGGATGCCTTCTAAATAAAAAAAATCTCCTGGCTGTGCATCACCGTCCTCGTCGAGCTCTACAGCTCCATTAGCACACGTTTGGAGCTCAGGGTCCTCTAGTTGCAACCGACGTATATCTGAGGGTGCCAAGCGATCTAACTGCTCCCGGAGGAATGCATGACCTTCCCCGATACTGGGCTGCTCCCTCTGTCTCTCTCGATGTACATAACGTTGCTGTCGTGGAAACTCGTCATGCCCAGCCTCGTCACTCTCGATGACAGGCCCAGGGGCTACTCCAGAATTAAGTAATGGTGCTAATACTGAATCACCCAGGAGAGCCGCCGAGTCAAAACTCTTAAAACCAACTCCAGCTTTAGCCTCCTCCTGTTGATCGTTCCTCCGCTGGTCTGAAGACGGAGGACTAGGCTGTGACACTTTAGCTGCCCGAGCTCGGGTGACAACACATGCCATGGGTTGTGTCTGGCACCGCTCGACCCACTCTTGCTCTTCCCTACTCACGTCGGCCGGCCTCTCGGCAACGACTAAGGGTAGAACCTCAGAAGCGGGCATTGCAAAGTCGTTGCCGAGAAGAAGGTCGACGCCCTCCACTGGCAGTTTCTCCACAATCCCGACATCCAATTCACGTGCCACACCATCCACCTCCAACTCCAACCGCACCAGCGGGTATGACCGAGTTGCATTAATACCCTGCACCACCACCACCCGAGCCGCGTTTATAGGGTAGCCAGTCAAGTTTTTCATCAGAGTCTGGGAAGCACCTGTATCACGCAAGACCTCTACTCCATGCTTGCGCCCCGCCCACATCACGCAACCCCGCCCTCTATGGTCGCAAAAAACATCCTGAGCAGGGTTCGAGCCTCCCAGGTGCTTCTGCATTGGCTGTGCCTTAGCCTCTGACGAACTGCCCTGGGCAAACTCAGACGACTTCGGAGACACACCAATGTTGCAGGCCAAAGACACAGCTGCTGTAGGTGGTTTGCTAGGACAGACTTTTGCAAAGTGCCCCTTTTTATGACAATGATAACACTCCAACTCCCCTTTGGGCTTCCCTTGGTACTGGGAAGGGCCCGGCCCCTTCTTAAATGGGACGGTGCTAGTCTTGTGGTGAGTCTTGGTATCATGGCTCTTGTACTTGTTTGCATAAGGTATATCACTAACTCGGGGGGTGGGGCGTCACGCCCCTTGTTACCTGCCTCACTACGCTGGGCAGATCCGCACCCACGAATTAGTGATAGCCGGAGGTCAGCCATCTCAGCTGCCTCCTGTAGAGTTTTTGGTTGCTCTTCTTTAAGGTTTAACGTCAGGTCGCCGCCCGTGCATTTGAAAAACTGCTCTAAAAGCACCAACTGTTTAATGTCGTCAAACGTAGTAGCTTTCTCCGACCTCAGCCAATTCCCAAAAGCATCGGACAGCTCCCGGGCATGCTCCAAAAAGGTGCTCTCCCGACCCTTGGTAACACCCCGGAACTTCAACCTGTACGTCTCTGGTTGTAGTTCGTATGCTCTCAGGACAGCCTCCTTGAGTTCCTCATAGATAATACAAGACTCTATAGGCAACACATCGTAGGCTTTAAGACCCTTGCCTATTAATCTAGAGGATACAAGTGCTGCCCATTTATTCTCTGGCCACTGGTGTTCCTGGCACTTCTTCTCAAAGCGTGTGAAAAATTCCCGTTACACCACTCTCATCAAACACCGGAACCAGTTTCAATAAGTGCGAGAGAGACTGCTCATGAACACGGTTACCAGCCCCAAGTCGCTGTCCCGTTGTCTCTACTCGCGACTTCTCTACGTCCATGTCGGCACAGTACCTAGTCGACTCTAAATCAGCTTGGATTTTTGCTAGCTTGGCTCTCTCTTCTATTTTGGCTAATTCTATTTGCTGCTCACCTGCCCTGATAGCCTTTCTCTCTTCGATCTTAGCTAATTCGAGCTGAAGCAATAATTCTGGAGATAACCCTTGAGGAGGTGAAGGTGCTACAATGTTTGAAATTACCGGTGGTCCCCCCAGGGGACCCTGCCAGTCACCACCCACCTGTGGAAGCGTACCCGGGGTCGGCAAACTACTGGGATGGCTGGGAGTCGAGTGTAGGGGAAGCATGGCCGAAGGGCTCTGAGCACTCAACCCATCTCGCTCACCAGTCACCCTGCCCAGTACACACGTTATCAAGTTATCCTTGGTCATGCTGCTAGTAACCGCATGACCGATAGCTGTGGCCAGGCATTGAAGACCGTACCGATCCATACCCTCCAACCGCTCGGCAGTAACAGGCCATTGCAAAAATATCCTAGCATCCTCCTCACAGTTCACCCGATTAACCCTTTCATCATGCTGCTGTTCCTCAGTTTCGACATTACGTACTGTGTCTCCATTCTCCTCTGACCCGGTATAAGACATGATGCTCACAAAAATTTCTCACCACAATATTCAGAAAAGAAGTACCCCAAACTCTTATGTAGCACTATTCACTTGCCAAAAATGTCTGAAGACTGTCAAGTGCTATACTACTTTGCCAAAAAAAAATTAACGTGCCCACTATATTCCTCAATAAAACAAATGACCACAACAATCCTGCAATTATCTCTCAGTTCACAAGATCCTGAGCTAGGTCGCCATTTGTTACGATCCAGGTTCTCAAAGACACAGGGCTCTTCAACATTGGACTAGATAATGGCAAAACGCAACAACGGTAACACTAGATCCAACCCCTGCCTTAACCCTTGTCTAGCGGGTGCTCTGTGGCCGTTTTGGGCCTTTCCGGGCCGTTCTGACTGCTATATCAACCATCAGTATGAAAGGAACTGTATTGCGCCGAAAACTAGGTGGAAATCGCTACACAATGACGCCACATACAGCTACGTAGCACTCGTGGAGCACTGACAGTGTTACCTCGAAGATGGAAGTTTAGCTGATTTTGCTACCTTGCTCACTTTTAGCGAACTATTGTTTACACTGTCATCCTCCCGCGCGGTGGGGGAGTAGGAGTAGTAGGAGTAGGCAGCCCCGCCCAGGGAAGTACTACCGCCAAGGTTTCGGGAGACTCAGGGAATAGCCTGAATTCCATTTTCTCTCCCAGGCCTTGGTAGATGGATACATATCTTTCTGCTTCACACATCAGGGGTATCAGGAAAACCCTCTTTATATAACATACACATCCAACTTCACGACATTGCCCTACATCGCTATCCTCTATCCATAAAATACTACTCTTCCCACTACATATCATACATGTAACACCATACACTTACCTTATAAATATGGCAGTACAATTGTTAAGAGCAAACCTGGTGGTCCCTCGGATATCCACCCCCGGCAGGGTTGGGTTATTGACACAGGGCCCTCCCGGTCGTCATCATGCGACTGTGTCAAGAGCATTGCAACGTCCCAAAGCTGCTTGTCAGTACAGCTATTTCTTTAGTAATATAAGGGGACTTCACTCTAACATCAATTCTGTACACCAATTTCTTCAAGCAGAATCCCCTACTCTCCTTTTTTTGACAGAGACTCAAGTAACATCCACATCTGACACATCTAGATTTAATTTTCCAGGTTATCAACTGCTCCAAAATTTCAGACCTAAAGGTGGTGTATGTTGCTTCGCAAAATCTGAAATTGCCCTGGAGGAGGTTACTAGTTTCAATTGTCCCTATTTTGATTATTCTATATACAAATTAATTTCTGCTGGTAAATTTAAATACATATGTTGCATCTACCGTTCCCCAAATACTCCTCCAGAGCAAAGTCTTTTTGATTCTCTGTCCTCACAACTCAGTGTCCTCAACTTAAATGCTTCTTCTGAAATCACTGTGTTGGGTGATTTTAATGTCCATAATGTTGAATGGCTCACTCATTCAGCCAGGACTGATGATGCTGGTCTTGAATGTGAGCTATTTGCAGACTCATTTAATCTCATTCAACTAGTCAACCAACCCACCGTGTACCAGATAATCCTAATCATAATTCCCACCTACTGGACTTATTTTTAACAACCAATTCAGAAAATTATGATGTTACAGTGAGGTCCCCACTTGGATCTTCTGATCACTGTCTGATACAGGCCACCTGTCTATCACCTACCACACCTTCCCACTCTGAACCTGTTTTGGTGACTAAATGGCATTACGATAGGGCAGACTGGGAGGGTCTTCAAGGTTTCTTTATTGATATTCCCTGGACCTCTTTCTTTTCTAATGATGCACACTCCACCTTGAGCCACATACAAGATTTTGTAAAAATTGGAATGTAAACTTTTATTCCTCATCAAAAGTACAGTAAAAGATCTAATTCACCTAAATGGTTTGACCATAATTGTGCTAGAGTAACTGAACAAAAAGCAATAGCCTACAATGCATACACAAGATCAAAAACACATGAAGCCTTTAATTACTTTAGAAACATCAGAAATCATGCCAAAACTGTATTAAACCTAACTAAATCAAACTTTCTCCATAAGCAGGCAAATAAACTTCTAAATAATCCAAATGATAACAAAATATTTTGGTCTACTCTTAACTCATTCAAATCCAACTTCACTACTGCTTCATCCATTCCACCATTAAAATCTCCGACTGGCAATCTTGTAAGTGACCCACGAGGTAAAGCTAACCTTCTTGCAGATATTTTCTCCACCAACTCAACCTTAGATGAAATAAATCAAGATGTCCCTGTACTTAATTTTAATTCACCTGAAATTCCCTCACTTAAGATCCACACCAGACATGTCAAAACTATTTTGCAGAATCTCTCAGTAGATAAGGCTCCTGGTCCAGATGAAATTCCTCCAATAGTACTTAAGAATTGCTCCTTGGTGCTCGCTCCTGTATTGGCAAAATTTTTCCGTCTGTGTACTCATACCTCATGCTTCCCAGTACCCTGGAAAGAAGCAAACATCCATCCAGTTCCTAAAAAAGGTGCCTCTTCAGATCCATCAAACTACAGACCAATAGCTATAACTTCCACTCTTGGCAAAGTTTTTGAAATTATATTAAATAATCACATAATTAAGCATCTGGAGAATAATAAATTAATCAGTGATAGGCAATATGGTTTTAGACGATGTCGATCAACTGCAGACATTCTTTGCCTTCTTACGCATCAAATCAACCAAGCTACAGACCAACATGGTGAAACACATACAATAGCACTGGATATATCAAAGGCATTTGATAGAGTCTGGCATCAATCCTTATTGTCGAAGATGTCACACTACGGCCTTGCATCATTAGTTCCACTAATTTCTTCTTATCTTCATAACAGAAAAATATGTGTAATGGTAGATGGCCTTTATTCTCAATTTCACTCAATAAATGCTGGTGTTCCCCAGGGATCAGTTTTGGCCCCAACTCTGTTCCTCATTCATATCAATGATCTCATATCTACCACTCATAATCCAATACATTCCTACGCAGATGACTCAACACTCCACAGTTCCTTCACATTTACCAATTCTTTCACCTAACCCGATCTTATAAATTCAAAAATAAACACTGCAATTTCTCTGAACCAGGACCTTTCTAGAATTAATGAATGGGGACAAGAGAATCTAGTTTCCTTTAATGCACAGAAAACCAAGTACATTCAATTTTCTAACCGACAGAATCTCACTGACTCCCATATATTTTTTAATGATGTAAATATTCCCACTTCCCCTAGTATTGACATTCTCGGTGTAACATTAACTACTAACTTGAGCTGGACATATTATGTTAGAAGCATTGCTAAGAATGCCTCTAAAAAACTGGGACTCCTGTACAGAGTTCGAGAATTCTTCACTGACGAGCAGTTGGCCGTAATATATAAAAGTCATGTGCGCTCTCAGATGGATTACTGTTCACCTCTGTGGGGTGGAAGTGGAGTGGTTGCATTGAGGCAGTTGGACAAAATTCAAAATAAAGCTATTAGATTAATCAATAACCCTGCAATCACACAGGACCTTCCTACATTAGCCATACGAAGAAACGTTGCATCCCTTGCATTATTCTACAGATATTTTCACAGCAATTGTTCCGAGGAACTTGCTTCAATTGTGCCGCCTCTCCACATCTTTCCCCGTAGAACTAGGGCAGCTGAGAGCGCCCATGAATTTACACTTTCTCCTCCACAATGCAGAACTTCTGCTTATCAGAATTCATTTATCCCCAGAGCTACTACTCTTTGGAATTCACTTCCCTCGAATTGCTTTCCACAAACTTACAATCAACAAATGTTTAAATCCAGTTGTTACAAACATTTTATGAATGGAGGATGCCTTTAGGCACATGGACCTTTTTGTTTTATCTGTGTTTTTCCTTCCTCCGTTCATTGTCTCTTAAAAAAAAAAAAAAAAAAAAAATAGTCACGGATAGTTAAACACTTCAGGTCACTAGGGCCAGTGACACTTTGTCACAGGTAAGTAGTCCAATCAGCTTAAACGGAGAAACCCCAGTTTTTTCATGGTCGAGTCCGGCGGAAGGTTAGAGTAGCTGTGGCTATAGCTAATTTTCCGGCGGACTTGAGGTAGGATGTCTTAACACCTCGCAGGTTATCCTTATGAGCATTGATTCCTGGAAATTTTATTTCCAGATCTCTTCACTTCGTGAGTGACTCGGCAAAGGATAAACCCATTCCCGGCATGGGGGGGGGGGGGGGGGTGAGTTCAGTCCATCTGGCAAGTTTTTCACACCTGACACCACACCTACCTGTTTTTTCTCTAATTCCGACAATTGCACCATATGATTTGTGCAAGATGGATCTAAGTTTCTCTGGGCTTCCCAGCAATGCCCGGTGGGCGTAGATCTTTATGCGGCATTATGAGTTTTTTCTAGATCATCCGGGCCTAGCAGCCTTGATCGATATATAACTAAGTTTACCTCCTATGCCAAAGAGTGGCTATTGAGTGTAAAGTAACTTTCTAGTCGCAGACCTGTTGCGGCTCCTCTTGCTCCACTCTTTCAATGACATTTCCCCAGGGTCACAGTCATTGTTTTGTCTATGTAATCAATACTCAACACTTAGTGGAGCAATTAACCATTAGCAGTGACTAGGAACCCGCTGAGGTTAATGCGGAACCCCCCTCCCTCCCCGCCCCCCGATACAAGAACCCACCCGGTGCAGCCAGACACCGTCTAGATTGACTCCCCGGCGGCAGCTCGGACACCTTTCGGCTTGGGCCCTCGCTCTCCCAAGTGACAGCTGTTACGATCCAGGTTCTCAAAGACACAGGGCTCTTCAACATTGGACTAGATAATGGCAAAACGCAACAACGGTAACACTAGATCCAACCCCTGCCTTAAACACTGGAAAACAAAACACCATTACCGCCCTGAGTCGTGCCTGGACAACGAGGTATCCTATGACTCGGTAACTGGTGCACATACACTAGGCTGACGCTCAATGAAACAGCCTATTCTCAAACAGTAAAAGATTACTCGATTAGGTTACACAAAGAAAAGATAGTTAACGTGATTAATTAACGTTACGGTAGATACTCAAATAACTGGCACTCCTGTATTAAAGAAAGTGCAATGCTAGTCCTGCAACATCAACTGGAAACTTCTGAAATAAGTCTGATGCTGGGAAGATGTTCGTAAAGAATCTTGAACAATTATAACGCAGAATACGGGTCACAATAAATGCTAGGACATATAGTAATAATAGGCAGGCGAATAATAAAGACTGCGCAAAGGTAGTAATGCTCGACAACTAAAGAAATGCTTCGGGACACAACGCAACAGCCTACTCGGGTTGTGCAACTCAACAACAACCTCGGCTCAAAAGTGCAGTGAATAATAATGTTGCATACATATAATAATGGGGGCTTATCTCTAACCAGTGTCTGCTCAGTTAATAAAGTCTAGCTGGGGTATCAAGGCAGGGCAACAATGGGTGAGCATGCGGCTCGTAGCCTAACGTTGTCCGAAGGTGGTATAATGAAGATTATGTTATATGACGGGGATGCTCTCTTGATAAATCTAGGTCTCTAGTACCTAGTTCTATCCTGGTGATCCCTCAGAAGTCAACACAAAGAGGCAGCACTATGTTGTGAGGGATAGGCTATGGCCCTCTCACACCACAGCGCTGTGCTCGCAAAGTAAACCCCCCCGAAGACAACTTAGGCTCCCACAGTACCTGTCGATGTCGTGCAGGGCTTAGCTAACACTGCACACATCGGAGACAACGACACAGTAACCCTACCCCTAGTCTAGCTTTAGATAACCAAGCAGAATCACTCAACACCTTGCCAGGGAGACATATACCGGTCTACAACCTTCCCGAGAGAGGACACACACGGAAAAGTCCGTCTCTCCAAACCTCATTAAAGCCTAATACATGGAAATATCTGAGAGCTTCGCGTACAATACGACTGGCCGACGGTGAACGTCTATGCTGAAACCAGAAGGGATGTTGAGTTTAATAAAGATTAGAGAATGAGAAAGGAGAAGTCGAGAGAGAGAAATAGTATGCAAAGTGGCGAGTATGGGGGACAGAATTGCAAAGGATGTAGACGATACGGGTGTCAGGCAAGCTCTGAGCTGGTAAAGAACACGCGGCCGCGATGGGCAGGGACTAGTTGACCACCCAGCCGCCAACGCCGTCAGCGCCCAAGCGAGCCGGGCCACAGCTCACCCCGCTGCCAGGTGTACTCCCTCACCCTCTCTCGCTCGCCTCCCACACAAGCAACATTTATATTATAGCGAATATAAAATATAAGGCGCGGTCACAGACCAAAACAAAGACCATTTCTAGACTGTCTGTGGCAACACGACCCTAATGAAATAAAGCAGATCATTCTAGGACAACTGTAGCCTATCCCCCCATCCTGGCGAGCGCTAGCGAGCTGCAATGCCCCACGCAACCATTCTGTCAACGCCGGGAGGCGTCACACCCCCCCCAAGATATGGGACACTCAACCATGGGCCCATATCTGAACAGACAGAATGTCGCTAGAATCTGCCACTCCTAACCACTCTGCCACTCATGGAATGCAAGCTCAGTCTCCTAAAAAAAAATACAACAACATTTATATATAAAAAAATCTTATCACCCTTCCCAAATATAATACATTAATTCATAACATTGTGCTCCCAGAGCGAGCTTTAAGAAGCACAGCCTACTGAGGGAAAATCATCTGCACTCAGTACTCAGCTACAATATTATCTTAAAATTAATTATCAAAAAGAAAGAGTTTTTATTTAAATTTTCATATTTTATTTTAATGTTGTTTTTGGCGGCTACTATAGATGTAGCCTAATTTTCTCCTAATCAAAGCCAACAACTCCTGCCCTGCGACCCTACGCTGATGCTACACACGCGAGCCAACAAGCACCAGCGCAAAAATACACCGCGAGCCAAGACAGGAGGCTATACCAACATACTGTGGTAGCCTACCCCGGATCCTCCACCCACGACAGACACTGACTGAACAGCGAGGGTTCTCCTGCAAACAAAGCCAAAACATTATCAGTGCCCTTAGCATGCCACACATCCAACTTGTGTTCCGGCAGCACAACAACACCTGACACTGATAAACTGCCCAGTTCATCGCAAGACTGGCACTTCTCTTCGCTCTTTCCGGCAACGGGGCCTGCCAATAACCCTTCACTAGTTCTACCTTCGTGATGAGCGAGGCAGCCCCGAAGCGGTCTATGGTGTCGTCAACTCTGGGTAATGGATAGGCGTCTGTCAGGGATAATGCTTCCACACTCTTGCTATCAACATACACACGGACTCTGCCACCAAACTCAGGTTGCAAAGCCACTTGCAACGACCACTCACGATATCCCTCATCCCTCAGACCCCCTCTCCACACGCCGTCCAGCTCCGCCTTCACAACAGGCTGTCGAGCAGGATTCACACGGTAGGGAACCAACTCGAGCCTTGCACTGTCTCCAGCCTCCATGTCGGATTCTACCCCGTACATCAGGCCTGGAGAAGCAACAAACATGCGAACGGACTGCCACAGCCTAGTAAACAACTCCTCTTGTCGCTCAGGAACAAGAGGTTGCAACTTATCTCGCAGAACAATATGCCTAGTGCCCTCCCACATCTCCTTCACCATGTGGAGAGGACCCCTCACCTGATGCCCGAAAACAAGCTTATTCGGACTGAAACCGAGACTCTCTCCAGGTACTTCTCTTGCCGCGAACAAAACATACGGCAGACCAAGGTCCCAATCCTTTCCGTTCTCTGCGCAATAACATCGAAGCATGCTTTTCAGCGTGGCGTGCCACCTCTCCAACACCCCTTGACTCTCCGGGTGATACGCAGAAGAGACGACAGTGCTGATGCCATGCTGAATCATAGTTTGTTTGAACAGATTAGAGGTAAAATTAGAACCTTGGTCCGATTGCACCTCTTGCGGGTAACCATACCGCGAGCAATACAAGAGCAGGTTCCGGACAACAGTTTTCGCCGTGCCATTTCTCATTGGATATGCATCAGGATAACGAGTGGCCACATCCATGATAGTTAATAGAAATTTATTACCGGCACTAGTAGGGGTTAGGGGTCCGACCATATCAATGATGACCTTACTGAAGGGCGGTCCACTGACAGGAATGGGGTGCAACGGGGCTCTCGGAATTGTTTGGTTAGGTTTACCAACCCTCTGGCACGTATGACACCTTGCTATCCAGGTTACCACCTGCCCCTTCAACCCCGGCCACCAAAACAATTTTTCTAAAGCCGCCACCGTTTTTCTCACCCCTAGATGTCCTGCCAATGGTATGTCATGCGCCAACCTCAGTAGGCTATCCCTGCACTCCCGTGGCACCACCAACTGGTCCACTACTCCGGACCCCTCTTGCCAACTACGTTTAGGGTCTTGAAAACGCCTATAGAGGATGCCTTCTAAATAAAAAAAATCTCCTGGCTGTGCATCACCGTCCTCGTCGAGCTCTACAGCTCCATTAGCACACGTTTGGAGCTCAGGGTCCTCTAGTTGCAACCGACGTATATCTGAGGGTGCCAAGCAATCTAACTGCTCCCGGAGGAATGCATGACCTTCCCCGATACTGGGCTGCTCCCTCTGTCTCTCTCGATGTACATAACGTTGCTGTCGTGGAAACTCGTCATGCCCAGCCTCGTCACTCTCGATGACAGGCCCAGGGGCTACTCCAGAATTAAGTAATGGTGCTAATACTGAATCACCCAGGAGAGCCGCCGAGTCAAAACTCTTAAAACCAACTCCAGCTTTAGCCTCCTCCTGTTGATCGTTCCTCCGCTGGTCTGAAGACGGAGGACTAGGCTGTGACACTTTAGCTGCCCGAGCTCGGGTGACAACACATGCCATGGGTTGTGTCTGGCACCGCTCGACCCACTCTTGCTCTTCCCTACTCACGTCGGCCGGCCTCTCGGCAACGACTAAGGGTAGAACCTCAGAAGCGGGCATTGCAAAGTCGTTGCCGAGAAGAAGGTCGACGCCCTCCACTGGCAGTTTCTCCACAATCCCGACATCCAATTCACGTGCCACACCATCCACCTCCAACTCCAACCGCACCAGCGGGTATGACCGAGTTGCATTAATACCCTGCACCACCACCACCCGAGCCGCGTTTATAGGGTAGCCAGTCAAGTTTTTCATCAGAGTCTGGGAAGCACCTGTATCACGCAAGACCTCTACTCCATGCTTGCGCCCCGCCCACATCACGCAACCCCGCCCTCTATGGTCGCAAAAAATATCCTGAGCAGGGTTCGAGCCTCCCAGGTGCTTCTGCATTGGCTGTGCCTCAGCCTCTGACGAACTGCCCTGGGCAAACTCAGACGACTTCGGAGACACACCAATGTTGCAGGCCAAAGACACAGCTGCTGTAGGTGGTTTGCTAGGACAGACTCTTGCAAAGTGCCCCTTTTTATGACAATGATAACACTCCAACTCCCCTTTGGGCTTCCCTTGGTACTGGGAAGGGCCCGGCCCCTTCTTAAATGGGACGGTGCTAGTCTTGTGGTGAGTCTTGGTATCATGGCTCTTGTACTTGTTTGCATAAGGTATATCACTAACTCGGGGGGGTGGGGCGTCACGCCCCTTGTTACCTGCCTCACTACGCTGGGCAGATCCGCACCCACGAATTAGTGATAGCCGGAGGTCAGCCATCTCAGCTGCCTCCTGTAGAGTTTTTGGTTGCTCTTCTTTAAGGTTTAACGTCAGGTCGCCGCCCGTGCATTTGAAAAACTGCTCTAAAAGCACCAACTGTTTAATGTCGTCAAACGTAGTAGCTTTCTCCGACCTCAGCCAATTCCCAAAAGCATCGGACAGCTCCCGGGCATGCTCCAAAAAGGTGCTCTCCCGACCCTTGGTAACACCCCGGAACTTCAACCTGTACGTCTCTGATTGTAGTTCGTATGCTCTCAGGACAGCCTCCTTGAGTTCCTCATAGATAATACAAGACTCTATAGGCAACACATCGTAGGCTTTAAGATCCTTGCCTATTAATCTAGAGGATACAAGTGCTGCCCATTTATTCTCTGGCCACTGGTGTTCCTGGCACTTCTCAAAGCGTGTGAAAAATTCCCGTTACACCACTCTCATCAAACACCGGAACCAGTTTCAATAAGTGCGAGAGAGACTGCTCATGAACACGGTTACCAGCCCCAAGTCGCTGTCCCGTTGTCTCTACTCGCGACTTCTCTACGTCCATGTCGGCACAGTACCTAGTCGACTCTAAATCAGCTTGGATTTTTGCTAGCTTGGCTCTCTCTTCTATCTTGGCTAATTCTATTTGCTGCTCACCTGCCCTGATAGCCTTTCTCTCTTCGATCTTAGCTAATTCGAGCTGAAGCAATAATTCTGGAGATAACCCTTGAGGAGGTGAAGGTGCTACAATGTTTGAAATTACCGGTGGTCCCCCCAGGGGCAACCCACCCTGCCAGTCACCACCCACCTGTGGAAGCGTACCCGGGGTCGGCAAACTACTGGGATGGCTGGGAGTCGAGTGTAGGGGAAGCATGGCCGAAGGGCTCTGAGCACTCAACCCATCTCGCTCACCAGTCACCCTGCCCAGTACACACGTTATCAAGTTATCCTTGGTCATGCTGCTAGTAACCGCATGACCGATAGCTGTGGCCAGGCATTGAAGACCGTACCGATCCATACCCTCCAACCGCTCGGCAGTAACAGGCCATTGCAAAAATATCCTAGCATCCTCCTCACAGTTCACCCGATTAACCCTTTCATCATGCTGCTGTTCCTCAGTTTCGACATTACGTACTGTGTCTCCATTCTCCTCTGACCCGGTATAAGACATGATGCTCACAAAAATTTCTCACCACAATATTCAGAAAAGAAGTACCCCAAACTCTTATGTAGCACTATTCACTTGCCAAAAATGTCTGAAGACTGTCAAGTGCTATACTACTTTGCCAAAAAAAAAATTAACGTGCCCACTATATTCCTCAATAAAACAAATGACCACAACAATCCTGCAATTATCTCTCAGTTCACAAGATCCTGAGCTAGGTCGCCATTTGTTACGATCCAGGTTCTCAAAGACACAGGGCTCTTCAACATTGGACTAGATAATGGCAAAACGCAACAACGGTAACACTAGATCCAACCCCTGCCTTAACCCTTGTCTAGCGGGTGCTCTGTGGCCGTTTTGGGCCTTTCCGGGCCGTTCTGACTGCTATATCAACCATCAGTATGAAAGGAACTGTATTGCGCCGAAAACTAGGTGGAAATCGCTACACAATGACGCCACATACAGCTACGTAGCACTCGTGGAGCACTGACAGTGTTACCTCGAAGATGGAAGTTTAGCTGATTTTGCTACCTTGCTCACTTTTAGCGAACTATTGTTTACACTGTCATCCTCCCGCGCGGTGGGGGAGTAGTAGGAGTAGGCAGCCCCGCCCAGGGAAGTACTACCGCCAAGGTTTCGGGAGACTCAGGGAATAGCCTGAATTCCATTTTCTCTCCCAGGCCTTGGTAGCTGGATACATATCTTTCTGCTTCACACATCAGGGGTATCAGGAAAACCCTCTTTATATAACATACACATCCAACTTCACGACATTGCCCTACATCGCTATCCTCTATCCATAAAATACTACTCTTCCCACTACATATCATACATGTAACACCATACACTTACCTTATAAATATGGCAGTACAATTGTTAAGAGCAAACCTGGTGGTCCCTCGGATATCCACCCCCGGCAGGGTTGGGTTATTGACACAGGGCCCTCCCGGTCGTCATCATGCGACTGTGTCAAGAGCATTGCAACGTCCCAAAGCTGCTTGTCAGTACAGCTATTTCTTTAGTAATATAAGGGGACTTCACTCTAACATCAATTCTGTACACCAATTTCTTCAAGCAGAATCCCCTACTCTCCTTTTTTTGACAGAGACTCAAGTAACATCCACATCTGACACATCTAGATTTAATTTTCCAGGTTATCAACTGCTCCAAAATTTCAGACCTAAAGGTGGTGTATGTTGCTTCGCAAAATCTGAAATTGCCCTGGAGGAGGTTACTAGTTTCAATTGTCCCTATTTTGATTATTCTATATACAAATTAATTTCTGCTGGTAAATTTAAATACATATGTTGCATCTACCGTTCCCCAAATACTCCTCCAGAGCAAAGTCTTTTTGATTCTCTGTCCTCACAACTCGGTGTCCTCAACTTAAATGCTTCTTCTGAAATCACTGTGTTGGGTGATTTTAATGTCCATAATGTTGAATGGCTCACTCATTCAGCCAGGACTGATGATGCTGGTCTTGAATGTGAGCTATTTGCAGACTCATTTAATCTCATTCAACTAGTCAACCAACCCACCCATGTACCAGATAATCCTAATCATAATTCCCACCTACTGGACTTATTTTTAACAACCAATTCAGAAAATTATGATGTTACAGTGAGGTCCCCACTTGGATCTTCTGATCACTGTCTGATACAGGCCACCTGTCTATCACCTACCACACCTTCCCACTCTGAACCTGTTTTGGTGACTAAATGGCATTACGATAGGGCAGACTGGGAGGGTCTTCAAGGTTTCTTTATTGATATTCCCTGGACCTCTTTCTTTTCTAATGATGCACACTCCACCTTGAGCCACATACAAGATTTTGTAAAAATTGGAATGTAAACTTTTATTCCTCATCAAAAGTACAGTAAAAGATCTAATTCACCTAAATGGTTTGACCATAATTGTGCTAGAGTAACTGAACAAAAAGCAATAGCCTACAATGCATACACAAGATCAAAAACACATGAAGCCTTTAATTACTTTAGAAACATCAGAAATCATGCCAAAACTGTATTAAACCTAACTAAATCAAACTTTCTCCATAAGCAGGCAAATAAACTTCTAAATAATCCAAATGATAACAAAATATTTTGGTCTACTCTTAACTCATTCAAATCCAACTTCACTACTGCTTCATCCATTCCACCATTAAAATCTCCGACTGGCAATCTTGTAAGTGACCCACGAGGTAAAGCTAACCTTCTTGCAGATATTTTCTCCACCAACTCAACCTTAGATGAAATAAATCAAGATGTCCCTGTACTTAATTTTAATTCACCTGAAATTCCCTCACTTAAGATCCACACCAGACATGTCAAAACTATTTTGCAGAATCTCTCAGTAGATAAGGCTCCTGGTCCAGATGAAATTCCTCCAATAGTACTTAAGAATTGCTCCTTGGTGCTCGCTCCTGTATTGGCAAAAAATTTTCCGTCTGTGTACTCATACCTCATGCTTCCCAGTACCCTGGAAAGAAGCAAACATCCATCCAGTTCCTAAAAAAGGTGCCTCTTCAGATCCATCAAACTACAGACCAATAGCTATAACTTCCACTCTTGGCAAAGTTTTTGAAATTATATTAAATAATCACATAATTAAGCATCTGGAGAATAATAAATTAATCAGTGATAGGCAATATGGTTTTAGACGATGTCGATCAACTGCAGACATTCTTTGCCTTCTTACGCATCAAATCAACCAAGCTACAGACCAACATGGTGAAACACATACAATAGCACTGGATATATCAAAGGCATTTGATAGAGTCTGGCATCAATCCTTATTGTCGAAGATGTCACACTACGGCCTTGCATCATTAGTTCCACTAATTTCTTCTTATCTTCATAACAGAAAAATATGTGTAATGGTAGATGGCCTTTATTCTCAATTTCACTCAATAAATGCTGGTGTTCCCCAGGGATCAGTTTTGGCCCCAACTCTGTTCCTCATTCATATCAATGATCTCATATCTACCACTCATAATCCAATACATTCCTACGCAGATGACTCAACACTCCACAGTTCCTTCACATTTACCAATTCTTTCACCCAACCCGATCTTATAAATTCAAAAATAAACACTGCAATTTCTCTGAACCAGGACCTTTCTAGAATTAATGAATGGGGACAAGAGAATCTAGTTTCCTTTAATGCACAGAAAACCAAGTACATTCAATTTTCTAACCGACAGAATCTCACTGACTCCCATATATTTTTTAATGATGTAAATATTCCCACTTCCCCTAGTATTGACATTCTCGGTGTAACATTAACTACTAACTTGAGCTGGACACATTATGTTAGAAGCATTGCTAAGAATGCCTCTAAAAAACTGGGACTCCTGTACAGAGTTCGAGAATTCTTCACTGACGAGCAGTTGGCCGTAATATATAAAAGTCATGTGCGCTCTCAGATGGATTACTGTTCACCTCTGTGGGGTGGAAGGGGAGTGGTTGCATTGAGGCAGTTGGACAAAATTCAAATAAAGCTATTAGATTAATCAATAACCCTGCAATCACACAGGACCTTCCTACATTAGCCATACGAAGAAACGTTGCATCCCTTGCATTATTCTACAGATATTTTCACAGCAATTGTTCCGAGGAACTTGCTTCAATTGTGCCGCCTCTCCACATCTTTCCCCGTAGAACTAGGGCAGCTGAGAGCGCCTATGAATTTACACTTTCTCCTCCACAATGCAGAACTTCTGCTTATCAGAATTCATTTATCCCCAGAGCTACTACTCTTTGGAATTCACTTCCCTCGAATTGCTTTCCACAAACTTACAATCAACAAATGTTTAAATCCAGTTGTTACAAACATTTTATGAATGGAGGATGCCTTTAGGCACATGGACCTTTTTGTTTTATCTGTGTTTTTCCTTCCTCCGTTCATTGTCTCTTAAAAAAAAAAAAAAAAAAAAAAAAAAAAAACTGGAGTTAGTGTGGGCCGGGAGGCCACAGATGTCGGACGTATGGATCATTACTATCCCACCCATTTTCACTCGATTTCCACCCTTTTTCACCCGTTTTTTGCCAGTTTTTTCAACTCGACTTATGTTGCGCGCCGCTCTTTAAGGGTTAAACACTGGAAAACAAAACACCATTACCGCCCTGAGTCGTGCCTGGACAACGAGGTATCCTATGACTCGGTAACTGGTGCACACACACTAGGCTGACGCTCAATGAAACAGCCTATTCTCAAACAGTAAAAGATTACTCGATTAGGTTACACAAAGAAAAGATAGTTAACGTGATTAATTAACGTTACGGTAGATACTCAAATAACTGGCACTCCTGTATTAAAGAAAGTGCAATGCTAGTCCTGCAACATCAACTGGAAACTTCTGAAATAAGTCTGATGCTGGGAAGATGTTCGTAAAGAATCTTGAACAATTATAACGCAGAATACGGGTCACAATAAATGCTAGGACATATAATAATAATAGGCAGGCGAATAATAAAGACTGCGCAAAGGTAGTAATGCTCGACAACTAAAGAAATGCTTCGGGACACAACGCAACAGCCTACTCGGGTTGTGCAACTCAACAACAACCTCGGCTCAAAAGTGCAGTGAATAATAATGTTGCATACATATAATAATGGGGGCTTATCTCTAACCAGTGTCTGCTCAGTTAATAAAGTCTAGCTGGGGTATCAAGGCAGGGCAACAATGGGTGAGCATGCGGCTCGTAGCCTAACGTTGTCCGAAGGTGGTATAATGAAGATTACGTTATATGACGGGGATGCTCTCTTGATAAATCTAGGTCTCTAGTACCTAGTTCTATCCTGGCGATCCCTCAGAAGTCAACACAAAGAGGCAGCACTATGTTGTGAGGGATAGGCTATGGCCCTCTCACACCACAGCGCTGTGCTCGCAAAGTAAACCCACCCGAAGACAACTTAGGCTCCCACAGTACCTGTCGATGTCGTGCAGGGCTTAGCTAACACTGCACACATTGGAGACAACGACACAGTAACCCTACCCCTAGTCTAGCTTTAGATAACCAAGCAGAATCACTCAACACCTTGCCAGGGAGACATATACCGGTCTACAACCTTCCCGAGAGAGGACACACGGAAAAGTCCGTCTCTCCAAACCTCATTAAAGCCTAATACATGGAAATATCTGAGAGCTTCGCGTACAATACGACTGGCCGACGGTGAACGTCTATGCTGAAACCAGAAGGGATGTTGAGTTTAATAAAGATTAGAGAATGAGAAAGGAGAAGTCGAGAGAGAGAAATAGTATGCAAAGTGGCGAGTATGGGGGACAGAATTGCAAAGGTTGTAGACGATACGCGTGTCAGGCAAGCTCTGAGCTGGTAAAGAACACGCGGCCGCGATGGGCAGGGACTAGTTGACCACCCAGCCGCCAACGCCGTCAGCGCCCAAGCGAACCGGGCCACAGCTCACCCCGCTGCCAGGTGTACTCCCTCACCCTCTCTCGCTCGCCTCCCACACAAGCAACATTTATATTATAGCGAATATAAAATATAAGGCGCGGTCACAGACCAAAACAAAGACCATTTCTAGACTGTCTGTGGCAACACGACCCTAATGAAATAAAGCAGATCATTCTAGGACAACTGTAGCCTATCACCCCATCCTGGCGAGCGCTAGCGAGCTGCAATGCCCCACGCAACCATTCTGTCAACGCCGGGAGGCGTCACACAGCATAGAGCCGCTGTCGCAAGAAAGGGTAAGTCAGTTTTCCTAGTTAAGTCTAAGGTAAGGCTGGTTCACTTAGTATCTCATTCAATGATCCCTAACAGTTGATTTATTAGGGCCCCTCCATCATTGACGACTTCGCCTATTAATAATAATAGTCTCCATTCAACATCCTGCGCCAGCATTTTGAATAGCCCGCGCGGAAGTATCGTGGAGTACTCATCATAAGTGCACGCTTAATTCCCTCATGGGATCATCATTTTGATTGGGTACCCTACAGAAAAAACTCTGTAAAAAATAAAAAGGAAAAAATTACTTAATATCTGTTTTCATATGACTTTCATATTCGTGGATTTCTCATGCTTTGTTTCCCCGACACCAGGCCCTCTAGCGGCCATCTTCGTCCTTCCTACTTCCGCGTCCCTCCCGACAACAGGGCTCGCGCCGTGTCCGCTTCATTCGATGTTCGCAGAGCTTCTAGTGAGTCCTTACTCATTTGTATACATCTGTGTTGTAGTAACAAGGTTTAGATTAGCTAGCACGGCTGCCAGATTGGTAGGTCCGCAGGAAGTGTGTGTTAAAATAGGGTACCATTGTCACAGGCGTCTACGAGTCCCGGATGGGTGTACCGCGTGTGTTGTTTTTGTGATACGCCTTAGCTGTTGTGTTTACTTAGCTAGAAGGCGACCCCTCTACGAGGCATGATACAGACTGTCAATATTGAGGAAAGTACATGCCATTGTCTTTAGATATCAGCAAAAGCTCTGGTTTAAGGGTGTCTGCACGTGGTGCTCCACCTTCCAGGGTTCGTGTTTTGCTTAGGCCCCTTGGGTGGGCCTCCCTCTTCATAGTGCGGCTGCTGGGTGCCGGAGCATCGTCTGCTGGGATGTTCTTCGGTCCACGTGGTCGGCCTAGTTAGGGGTCTCCGGCGTAGGCTTCAGGTAATTTAGGCTTCTAAATATTTCTGTTGTTATTTTTGCCTATGTATGCCCCCTTTTTTGGTTCATGCATGCGGGCTTGTTCCTTTGGGGGTAGGGGAGACGTCCCTATAATTTATCATTATGTATATTTTATATATATGTGTGGGACTGCGGGAGAGGGACTGTGCCAACCCCGTTTCCCGGCAGTTTTTGTCTGTTCCGGCGACCCCGTGCGGTGGGTCCAGATTATCCGTCTCTGACGGGTAGGAACATTCAAAAGATTGCAACGTGGTTTGGCTGAACCACACTCTCCCAGCGGAATTGCATTCCTAGCAGGGCTACAAACTCGGCCCGCCGAGTTAACTCGCCCTGACTGGCCTAGTGACACGTTAAGACTTTATCGCCTGCGGCACCACCAGTCAAGTGTACACGAACTGATAAGATTAGTTTTGCAAACTTGTTCAGTATAATCACAATTTAAAAGGTCACAGGTAAGTTATTGACAGTCAGCTAGACAGATCCGGCGGAAGGTTAGCGAGGTGGTGCACTCTCGCTAATTTTCCGGCGGATTTGGGTTAGGATGTTTAATACCTCGCAGGTTATCCTTATGAGCATTGATTCCTGGAAATGTTCTTTCCAGGCCCCAGACTACTTCTCCGGCGGAGTTGGACATCTAATCCCGGCGGAGGAGGGGACCCTCTCAATTACGGCACCATGCCTAGGTTTGAACTTTGCGCTACGCCCACTTGTTCCATTTTACCCGTTTTTGCTCATACTCTTTGCATTAAATGTGTGAAGTGTTTAGATCGCTCCCGAGGCGTGTGGTTGTCTAAAAGGTGCGCCATCTGCTCTGAATTAAAATCCGCCTTGCTGGCGAAGAAAGACCTGTCATGTTTAGCAGCCTTGCATGAGATTAAAGTGGCGTTCAATTCTTATGCTAAGGACACAGCCCATAAGGCACTCCAATGTGACGAGCAAATCCTGTGGGAAAAGCTAATTATCAAGTCACCTTTAGTAAAACCCGGATCCTCCAAATCGGTCAGACCCAAGGTCAAAGCTAAAGCCATCAGCAAGGAGGTTATCAGTAGCAGTAGTGAGAACGACATCTCTGAGGTCCCCTCCTCTGACTGTGCCATGCGGCGGAAGTCGAGCAGGTCGAAGTCTCCCCGGAAACACTCTCACCACTCCACCTCGGACTCTTCCCAGTCTCACAAGCGCCGGAGAGAAGAGTATGACACATCGAGCAGCCGGCGAGAGACTCCTCAGCCACCCCCTCCCACACCTCCCTCTGACACCCATACACGTGATTCAGGGGAGTCGGAAATAGGATCTGAGTTATTAGCATCTACACCTAGTCAGGAACATTCTGTGCATGTACCTCCTAATGTAACTTTTACCATACCAAAATTAACTGTAGTTCCATGGGGTGTGAGGTCGACCGGCCCGAGTAGGGTGCTAGCCGACCAATTTAAGGGTTATCCGGCAGGGGCCCAATTCAGCTCACAGGTGACTCATGACTCCCAGCCCATAGCGGCAGGGGGGTACTGGCGCCATTCAGATCCACCTCTTAATGTCATTCCAGAACGGACTGAGGACGGCAACATCAACGTGTTGCCATCGTCAGTGCCAGATTTGTCTTGGCCCCCGGCGGATAATGAGATAGACTCACAAGAGATAGCATCACAAGAGATCTTGGAGCAGAGTGAGGAGCCGGCGGATGGAATGTTCTCCCCGGCTCCTCAGTCTCTCCCTAGTAATTATTCTGAGGCTAGTTCACATTCATCCAAAGACCCCTCTAGGAAATGGATTACTTCTGATCAGGTAAATGAATTATTACATAAAGTAATACAGCATTATCAAATCCCTGCCTCGTCAGATTCCCCGGTTACTCTCTCAGCTGCACCTCCTAGCACTTCTGTGATTAGACCTTTAGAACTCCCAACATTCACTACTTCTTGCCCAACCCTGTTGGTGGCAGCTACCCCAGGACCTACAGTGCCGGCGGCGGTAGCAATGTCCAACCTCAGGGTTATTACTGATGTCCAACCTCCTCCTTTAGATAAAGCGCCTCTGAAGAAGGGCCCCATGCCCCTCCTCTATGGTACTGATTGCTCTTGGGTACCTGTGGTACCAGAGAATCCCCTTATAGCTCAACCTTCGGTATCAGGGGACCCCCCAGTTCCCGGCGAGTGGTCCATCGAGATCAATAAGAACCGTAAATTTCGGGCCAAAGACGAGACAGGGAGGGTATTAGATGTACTAATTAAGGGTGTCCCAAGTTCCCTTAACCCGGCATATTTTGTGTATTCAGCCGCTCCGGCCGTTCCTTCCGCCGCATCTGCACGACTTTGCTGACTGGTCGAAGACTGATGGCATCAATGATGTCAAAGCCTTAAATGCTCTTACGCCGGAGTTGGCTACAACTCCGGCTCTAGACCAAGCTCAGACTCCGGTACTGCAGATGCGGCAGCTGGGAGTAGGCCCTTGGGTAGATTGGGAGATAGAAGCCCAAGTATTTGCCACTACTATCACCTCCAAATCTTCACATCAAATTCCCCCAGAGAATCATACTTACTTTTCCCTACCAGTATCCAAAGCATAAGGGGTGTCCCCAGCCTTACTAACATTTCTGGCGGCCCCCAAAGTGTCATTACATGCCCTGGATTAACCTTTCTCACCCCCCCCCCCCCCCCCCCGGCTGCTCACTTGGAGCGGATTTTAATTTACGCAATAAAGCCTACCGGATGTTCTCTCAGTACTTGGTGAGTCATCAAGTAGCCGCCTCTCTTGCACGCACGATCTCGGCCATCACTGACCCCCAAGTTAGAAAAGCTATTGAGCTGTCGCATAGACTTTTGCTACAAAATGCCATTCAGTCCCTAGGAGACATTAGAATTGCAATCTTGGAGGCAGTTCGAGCTCGCCAAGATCTGAGAGTCCATCTGGTGAGGAAGTTGTCGGCGGACATAGGTCGCCGGGTAACTCTCTCCCCGGTTCTTACTGCCACCCTGCTTAACTCTGAAACTTGGAGTTTAGTTTTTAACTCCTTGCGACATATTATGTTCCAGTAAGTCCGAGGAGGCATTTGACAAGTATTTTGGGTCTTGAATTTGGCTCATGAGTGTTGTCGAAGCCTTAAATTTTTCGCGATTTCCATCCACCAGAATGCTGTTTATTGTGATGTATCATATATCAATGGAAAGAGGAATATTTTTAGTACATGATAAAACAAAAACAAATGTAAATAAATCGAAATATGAAAGTGTAAATGAGTCCGGAATACAATTATTTCCCATGCAATTGTCTTCACACCGTCCTAGCTCTAAATTGTGAGTGATGACCATATATTTTTTTTGCTCAAATAATAGTATTTTTTCTCCTCTTTCCAAATCTGAAAACAGAAATTGTTTATCTTCAATAGTTCTCAAGCAGTGACCGAAAAAAAAAAATATATGATTTTGATTGATATGGTTTATAACATTTTCGATTTATTTCGTTGCTACGAAGTGTATGGTTTTAAATTTAGGCTGTATGAATACGGCAAATAATGCTGATGAGTATAAAACAAACTAGAACTTCCTAGGACAAATACTTTTTGCGCTATGAATATTTGAAATGAAGAGCCAAAATGCGAATATTTACGCTTCACCCATCTCTGTTCCGGCGATGCTAGCCGGGTTCCGAGCTGTTCCCCACCTCGTGGTTGCGTTATTTGCTCGGATACGTATATAACTGTATATATCAGCGGAATCGGAAAATTGTGCTCTTTCCAATGGTGAAAACAAAAATAATATAGCGTAATTGGTTCGCGAGCTATGCACAATTGTTTCCATGCAGTGACCAAAAAAAAAAATATATATGATTTTGATTGATATGGTTTATAACATTTTCGATTTATTTCGTTGCTACGAAGTGTATGGTTTTAAATTTATGCTGAATGAATACAACAAATAATGCTGATGAGTATAAAACAAACTAGAAGTTCCTAGGACAAATACTTTTTTGCGCTATGAATATTTGAAATGAAGAGCCAAAATGCGAATATTTACGCTTCACCCGTCTCTGTTCCGGCGATGCTAGCCGGGTTCTGATCTGTTCTCCACCTCGTGGTTGCGTTATTTGGTCGGATACGTATATAACTGTATCTATCACCGGAATCGGAAAATTGGGCTCTTTCCAATGGTGAAAACAAAAATAATATAGCGTAATTGGTTCGTGAGCTATGCGCAATTGTTTCCATGCATTGTTATTGTTATGAAAATATATGAGAATGTTTATACAGTTGTATATCTTTGCCACAATATACACCCTTTCCAACGAGAAGGGAAATGGCTCCTGGGTTGACACTGAAAAAACAAAATAAGAAAGCCAGGTTATCTTCAGGTAATAAATTCTATTGTACACGTAAATATTCTAATGTACACGTAATGTAAATATAAGTATATGTATATATATATATATATACATATATATATACATGTATATATATATATACAAGGTGTCAAACAAAATATAAAGAATGGTTAATGGTAATGTATGTGTGTGGATATATGTATATATACATTATATATGGCATATATATATATATATATATATATATATATATATATATATATATATATATATATGGTGTCAAACCAGAGAAATATGTGCAAATTTCCAAGCCACCCAAAGAGGTACTGCACTGGACTCGTTATTTTTGTAGAGTGGTTTCCACAGGAGGCCTATATCCACTGTAGTGGAAAATGTAGTAGAAATTGTGTTTTTTTTTTTTTTTTTTTTTTTTTTTTTTTTATGATGATGATGATGATGATGATGATGATGGTGATGATGATGGGTGAATGAAGGTGGGCCCCGAACCTTGGAAGTGATGATTGAATGAATGAATGAATTATTGAATGATTGAATGACTGAATGAAAGGGTGATGAAGGTGAATTATTGATGATGATGATGATGATGATGATGGGTGAATGAAGGTGGGCCCCGAACCTCGGAAGTGATGATTGAATGAATGAATGAATTATATAGGGGGGAAGGGGGGTATAATGGGGGAAGAGGGGGAGGGTGTATAATGGGGGAGGGAGGGGGCATAACTTAGATAAATACATAAATACGAATTATATATATATATATATATATATATATATATATATATATATATATATATATATATATATTATATCAATCTACAATTAGAAAAATAAAATAAAATCAAAATAAAAAAATAACCCTCTCCCACCCTAAAAAAATAAAAAATAAAAAAAAAAAATATTATATATATATATATATATTGGGGGAGGGGGAGGGGAGGGGGGGAGGGAGGGAGGGGGGGTGGGGTATAATGGGGGGGGGGGGGAGGGAGGGGCAGGGGGCATAACATAGATAAATACATAAACACGAATTATTTATATATATAGATTATATAATACACAAAATATATAAATAATAAATACATAAAAATTATATTATATATATAGAGTATATGGGGTAAGGGGGGAGGTATGGGAGGGAGGTATAACAGATAAATACATAAACACGAATATATTATATATATAGATATTAGATATATAAGGGGGAAATATAGGGGGGTATAATTGGAAAATCATAACATAGATAAATACATAAACACGAATTAATTTTATATATATATATATATATAATGGGGGGGGAGGGGGAGGGAGGAGAGGGAGGGGGGTATAATGGGGGGGGAGGGAGGGGGAATAATAGATAAATACATAAACACGAATTATATTATATATATATGATATAATAAGGGTGGGGGTATGGAGGGGGCATAAATAGATAAATACATAAACACGAATTATATTATATATAGATTATATATAGATTAGGGGGGTATAATGGGAGGGGGCATAACATAGATAAATATAAAAAATTGTATTTATATATAGATTATATGGGGGAAGGGGGGAGGGGGGAGGGGAGGGGGCATAACATAGATAAATACATAAACACGATATATATAGATATGGGGGGAAAGGGGGGAGGGGGGGGGAGGGGAGGGGGAAGGGGAGGGGAGGGGGTATAATGGGGGGAGGGAGGGGGAGGGGGCATAACATAGATAAATACATAAACACGAATTATATTATATATATAGATTATTGATTATATATAATTATATATATATAATAATTATATATATAATTATATATAATAAGAGTTTGTGGTGGGGGACATTTATGTTGGGTATAATACTAAATAATAATAAATAATAATAATAATAATAATAATATTAAATTATAATATAATAAAGCAAAAATATAAATGAAATACAAATATAAATACTTTTTTATGGGTGATCCCATACACAGGAATAACAGGTATAATAATAAATAATAATAATAAAAATAATAAAATAGGCCTATACACAAAAATAATAAAAATAATAAAATGGTGGTGGTGGTGGTGGAGATGGTGGTGGTGTTGGTGGAGATGGTGGTGGTGTTGACACAAATAGGGTTGGGTTCATTTTCTGACCTGAACCACGGTCAGAAAAGGGACCCTACCCTATTGGTGTCAACACCACCACCATCACCACCACCACCACCACCATCTCCACCACCACCACCACCACCCCCACCACCACCACCACCACCCCGACCATCACCACCACCACCATCACCACCACCACCACCACCACCACCACCATCACCATCACCACCACCACACCACCACCACACCAACACCACCACCACCACCGTGGCCGCCACCACCACCACCACCATCACCAAAAATGTTGACTGTACTTACTCACACTGCTGAGATTCCCTCGTGGCCACCAAGCCGTATATGTAGAGTGCTTTTGCCCATAAAAAACTTACCTCCCAAGCACTTTCAACCAATAAATTATCGAGCAAAAATGCAAGCACTTTCCACCACTAAATTATCGAGCAAAAAATGCACAGGGCTGAGGGAGCATGGCGACATATGCTCGACCAGTAATGAAAGTTTTTTCACTAAGAAACACTAATACAAGGTAAGATACACTACTTGAACGGATAAATAGCAATATAATTGACTGATATTTATATGAAAGTGTTCCACAAACAAGCAAAACGTTTGGCAAAAAGCATGGCCCCTCGTGGGCTCCACCACCTTGGTCACGTAGCCTACACCAGAGAATGCTCGACCAGTAATAAAAGTTTTTTCACTAAGAAACACTTATACAAGAGATAAGATAAGATACACTACTTCAAGTGATAAATAGCAATATAATTGACTCGATATGGTATGAAAGTGATCCACAAACAAGCGAAACCATGGCCCCTCGTGGAGCCCACCTTGGTCACGTACACCAGACTAGCAAAACGCATCACTAACATGGTTATTATACCCTAAATAAGAATAACACAATAATCCATCGATAACCCAACGATATAGCACTTCGTTTGGGTTATATTAGGGCGGTAATACCGGCCAGGGTGGGCAAAATGGAGGCCCCTTGGTTTAAAGGGCCACGCACACCCACCTACTAGGCTGGCTGCTGGGAAGAAACTGACTCTCTCTACCACCGCGGGGCCCTCAGAGGGACGCTAGGGGGTTGTTAGATGTTTCCACATGTACATCTAACTTATCGGACTTACCAGCCAAAAGACCGGCTCAATTGCGTCATAAACTTATTTTCTAGCAATATAATAAGTCCATATGACGCGATCACGTCATATGTGTTTTTGGTTCACTCTGCCATATGACGCGATCGCGTCATATATGTCTGAAGGAGTTAATATGGTAAGTGGGTGAAAGCAGGTTACCTCCCAAGATAGGAAGGACCCACCTAAGAAACCCTTTCATAAATCAAAGGGCGGTAACAAACCGTTCCAACCCCAATCTAAACAGGCACCACGAGACCCCAGACCACCTCCTCAGCAGGGAGGTAATCAGTACAAACCCAAACACGGTAAACAGCACGGGTATAAGGGTAAGTAAAATGCCCCAGAACGAGAAGCCCACCACAGAAGCCATGAACGAACACCACACAGAAACACCAAAGGAAAGGTCCACAGAACGAAAGGACCAGCTGACCGAGCCAGCCATTTCAGACAGGCCCAAGCCCGCAGGGCTAAACAGCTCCAGGACACACCCATTTACCTTTTCTAAAACTGACCATTTTCCACACCTCACGTACACTAACCCCCTCGTGTCCTACACTCCTAACTACAAAGATGATGAACAGGAATATACATTCATATTAAAAACATGCCCTGTCCCGACGTTGAGCCAATGCCAACACATCAGACAGCCATAAATATCTATGTATGTTCTTACATCCGAGAAGTAGATGTTATATATCTTAGAAGTTCAAAACACCCACGCTTGTCCCTAGACCTCTTATATAATTTTCCATGACGAGTATAGATATATGTAACCCGTGCTCAGTCGCCCCTTGCATTGCTCCTCTAGTAACTAAGTATTAATATTAACATTCCCTAACATCTTGTCTTGCCAGACTAAGCTTCTGAAGACCCATCGCCCCATAAATCTATGTATGCAATCCTTAGGTTAAGTATTTTTATCCGCCATTGTGTTCACCTTTTTCCATTTACTTTCCACAATTGTCATACGTCTTCCCCTTGCCTCCTTCGTATCCACAGCCCACACTACGCCAATTTATTTAGTGTCTTACACCTCTTACCCCAACCAGAGATTGTATAAGATAACCTGGTTACCAGTATCTGTCATAAGTACCCCGAAACAATAACTAAGTACCCCTACGAACTGCCGCTGTGGTTGGTATTTTATATTTAATAGAAAACGCAGTTCCCAGGGCCAACTAATAGTATCCATAACCCTCTGACTGATCACATAACTCTATCTTTTCCAGACTCATATACCACCCCATAGTTGCATTCCCCGGTAGCATTTGGCTAACGTATTCTACTGCCTTTTCAAACTTCCATATCAATTGTAGCCTAATGCCACCCCCACGCCCAGGGACCTTAGGGGCAAAATTTCCCTGTAGCCCTTGAACTCCCCCCCCCCCTCTCATTAAGACACCCGCGCTTCTCGACTCTTGTCCGACCTAGCCTCTCTCTCATACCTCTTGAAGATCCTTGAATTGTCCGTTACTAACGCTCTCCAACCTTTTATATATATACTCCTATCCAGCCTACCTTCACTTAGTAGGCCAGAACAACATTAGAACTTTACTAGCCCCTTGCATGCCATCTATTTCTCTTACAAACACATTCACAACCCTGCACCCAATAGTCGTCGGTGCGAGGCTAGCCGCCCCGCCAGTAACTAACTTCTATTGCCATACTTCCAGATAAATGTGGCAGAGTTAGCAACCCAGTCTCCACCATATCCAGCAAACCCTACAATTAACAACCAGCCGAGTAAAACCAGCTAGCTAAGGCACCTTCGGTTTTGGTATTAAAGACACTCACATCTGTCTCATACACAGAGGGTTATTACAAACACTGGTGATATGGCAAGCCCCTAGCCACAGCCGCCGGACGACTATATCAGAGAGAGGGCGCCCAGCTCCCCCTTTTTGCCCACCCGAGGAGGGAGACCCCCACCCCCGCGGAGGTATACCTGGCCCCTGTTTTGACTTTGAGTCATTGCCAGGTAGCACAGGAATTCTTCCTATCAATGAACTAACCATGAATGACTAACACCTTTACTAACCTCTATTAACTCACAATAAACCATTTACCTTTCTTGCATGCTCTGATCACTAAATTAGCACCTCAGCTATACCATAGAATGAAGATTGAACAATCTAGAGAGACGCTCCTATCACAGCTGTCCCCATCCTCCTCGCAAAGTAGATCCAGTCTCTCTCCCCTAAATACGTCCAGTATAGCCAAAATAGTACCTCTTACTAAGGCTCAGTTATATGAAAATATAAAGGCTTCCTATCGCCCTGTGCCACAACAGTAAATACCATCTTACCTAGTCCCCATATCTATTGAGAGCTCAATTAAGTCCATAAGACTCGAGATCCCTACTGTCTACAGGGTCCAGAACCGAGCCTATAAATCTAACTTCCGCCCCCAGTCAAATCAGTTGAAAGCTAGACACCAACCAGGGGTCACTACCCTGCAGTTAATTTCTAGCTCTGCCCTTGTGTTGTTCCGGAGTGAGATCCCAGAACCGGCAGACTCCGTGGCAGATTTGGATAGAAGGACCTGCCCACGTATTGAAGAACTTCACACATATGGCCCCCCTGGACGGCCGCGGAACCAGTCGTTAGCCCCCAACATCATGGACGCAAGATAACCAGGACCAGACCCATCAGATACTACCCAAGATTCCCTTTAGCAGTACTACATATTACTGTGCTGTTTTAGATTCACTAATTAATATTTCTACGAAGTGGCTAAGACCTTGCCCAGTGTAATTCATACTTAACCATTCCATTTGGGACGTACTAAGCGATCAGTGCTCTTTAATTAACAGGCGACCTTGACTCTCGTAATTACTTTATTCAGATATTAAAACTCTAGTGATATCTAACGTTCGCCCACTGATTTGCGTTCTATGTATTTCTGAGACAAGGATATAAAACTTAGATCAGTACCCCCTGAGGTTACTAGATTTCCCGTGCTCTAAAAATACGTGTGTCTAATCTAGTCTGTGAACTACTACTTGTGCACCAGAGCTACCAGTAATAAATCTAACAGTGAATATGAATCTATAAGTAACATTGATGGTCTTCGGTATATAAACCTGTGAAATCAAAGCCAGTGATCAGAAGATTAATACCTGAACGTTGGAAGTGGGAGACTAGGCTCCATCCAGATCCACTTATGCTAGTGTTGTTCAATTCTATTATATTGTCTTACACAAGTATTCTGCAGTGGTATATCAATAAACGTGATCATGTAACTTGCTACCATGTGTTTCTTTGTGTTCTCTATTCCTCATATCTTGTATTGTGCATGCAGCCTTATATACCCAGTCAATTTAGAACTCACATTACCCAAGTTAAACCTGTAGAAAAAACAGGGCATAACATTGGCGGCAGCGGTGGTTCTTGATTCGGATAAAAGGTTGCATTACACTGCAAGTTTGGAACAGTAGAAGCATGGCAACATCGCGAAATCTTCAGCCACTCGCACACATTCCCAAGTATGATGTAAACACATATGATATCACCAGTTACTTAGACATAATAAAGCCAGTGTACGATGTGGTACTTCATAATGACCGCGAAAAAATCGCCATGGCAATTTTGCATATTGTACAGTTGGGAGAAGCCGTTTCCCAACTTGTTGATAAGCCTACCTTTAAAGAATTTATTCACCAAATGGTGACACAGAATACGCCAGAGAGTACCTGGAACCAGTTTCGATCCTTCGTGATCCGGACTTTAGATCCACTTTTGGGTTCCCCCGTCGCCCCCAAAATAATAAAAGTCGACGAGATCAAGTATGAAGGGGATATAAATGTGACCCTCATACAACTCTACAGATACGTGAGGACCACGTATAGCTATGAAGATTACGACCAACAAAATGAACTCTTATTCACCGCATTGTTAAACATCCTCCCACCCCACATCACCGCCCATCTCGACCCGTATGGCTTATTCGAAGAACATATGCTCTCCATCAGAGAAGAATGCCTACGCAGTTCGATGAATCCCCTATCCAACCTTTTAGCCCCTATCCAAGACTCCGTGCACCCGTCCAAAATGACTTCCGGTGAAAGTCCAACCCCAGTGAACTCTTCCCCCACCAACCCTCCGCAGCCCCCCCCAACAAGCCCCGTATTCTAGCTATGCCTACCTATGTAGGCCTACCACAACATATTTTCCCCATGACCCCAGAAATGTTCAGCTATCCCCCCACCAACAAAATTTCCCTTGTGACAGTTTTCCGTCGGTAGCTTGTGACAGTTTTCAGTCAGTAGCTCCCTTCCACCCCCCACACAATTCACACCCCTAGAAAACTTCGAAACTCCACACTTGACTCGCCCTCTCATGTCAAACAAACTCACCAGTCCCAGATAACCTCTAACCAGACCGAGACTGCCACCAAGAAAATTCCCCAAACTCGTCCTGTTAATGTCAAACAAACCCACCAACCCCAGATAACCGCTAACCAGACCGTGACTGCCACCAAGAAGATTCCTAAAATTCGTCCTGTTAACAACCCCAAATCAATACATCAGTCCTCTACCAATAACCCCTGTTCTACACCTAACTCTTCCCCCACCAACCCGCCGCAGTCCCCCCAACAAATCCCGTTTCCTAACTCGCTCACCTCTCACCACCCTGACCCTCCCACACGCGCCGTTAACCCTTCCCTCACGCGTGACGACCTAGGGACCCAACTATGTTCCCCCCCTTCCCCCAGAAATACTCAGCTATTCCCCCACCAACAAAATCTCCCTTGTGACAGTTTTCCGTCAGTAGCTCCCTTCCACCCCCCCACAAAACACACCCCCAATAAACCTCAAAAACCCACACCTGACTCACCCCCCCATGACAGGACAAACCCACCAACCCCAGATAACCTCTAAGCAAACCGTCACTGCCACCGACACACCCCATCACTCTGATCCTCCCACATGCGCCGTTAATCCCCCCCTCACGCGTGACCCCCACCAAAGTGATTTCCCCCCCCTCATGTGTACCGAACACCTGCTCACCAGTCGGGCCCCCCCCCTCCCGAGCCCCGCTAAACTTTCAACCCCCCCCTCTTCACCGTTACCCCACCCGCCCCAAATTCCCCCCCCAAAGATCCCGCTCGACGAAATACCACTCCCATCCCAATCCAACCACAAAACTTTTTCCACCTTGGCTAAACCCCAAAATACTCTCTCTCTCGCCCCAAACAACATAATCAACCTCTCAACTTCAACCACTCCTCTAAATCCCATCCATGTCTCTCCCGGAAATAAAATCAGTCTAAATTCAACCCCTCTCAAACCACAACCCTGCCTGCCCAGACCCCCCCCACCATCTCCCTATCAAATCCCCACACACCAAACCTCCAAACCACCCGATCATAGTAAACTCTCAACCTTCAGCCTTACTCACCCTTCCCCAAACCCCACTCACGACCACAACTCTCTACACAATTCAACCCCTCCCCAGCACCAACCTCTTCCGCAACAACAACCCCGACTCGACCTGCCCGTTTCATCTTTAAAACCCCCCTATCACTACCCCCGACCGAAACCACTTAGACCCCCCCTCCAAAACTGGCCCCGGGCCAGCTCGCCCCCAGACCCACATTCCTAACGACAAGAACTAACGGTATATCCACCCCGCCCTTCCAAAGTGAAAGTGAACCACCACCCCCTATTACCAGACCGTCACCCAGACTAACGGCGACCCTAAATACCCCCCCCCCCCTGATGATGATGAGGATATTATTGTACTAAATTGTTTCGAATGTTTTCAATTCCTAAGCGATTGGGCATGATTCTATAAATTTACATGTTTTCCATATACTGTATATATTATTTTTTTTCCTTAGTCATACTACTTTTCTTGTTACCTACACTTTTCTGACTATCTTTTAAATTTGCTTTATACATTGTTAAACACTTTACCTCTTCTTAATTTCCTGTGTTCTTAATTATCTGCCCTTTCTTAAATTTACATGTTTTCCATATACTGTATATACTATATTTGTTTTCCTTAGTCATACTACTTTTCTTGTTACCTACACTTTTCTGACTATCTTTTAAATTTGCTTTATACATTGTTAAACACTTTACCTCTTCTTAATTTCCTGTGTTCTTAAGTATCTGTCCTTTCTTAAATTTACATGTTTTCCATATACTGTATATATTATTTTTTTCCCTTAGTCATACTACTTTTCTTGTTAACCTACACTTTTCTGACTATGCTTCTTTTTACTTCACCCTTGAGGCTCGAGGACGAGCCTATAATGAAGGAGAGGGAAGTAAAATGCCCCAGAACGAGAAGCCCACCACAGAAGCCATGAACGAACACCACACAGAAACACCAAAGGAAAGGTCCACAGAACGAAAGGACCAGCTGACCGAGCCAGCCATTTCAGACAGGCCCAAGCCCGCAGGGCTAAACAGCTCCAGGACACACCCATTTACCTTTTCTAAAACTGACCATTTTCCACACCTCACGTACACTAATGAAAAGAGTGAAAAGAGTGAAGTTGGGGAAAGCACCAGGAACAGATGGAGTGTGTGGGGAAATGTTGAGGTATGGTGGTGAGATAGTGATAGAATGGGTATGGAAAATGTGCAAACTAGCATGGGAGAAGGGGAGTGCACCCGATGACTGGAAGACTGGCATAATAGTCCCCCTATATAAGGGCAAAGGGGAAAGAGGAGTGTGTGGTAACCACCGAGGAATTGTCTTCTAAGCGTAGTAGGGAAGGTATACAGTAGGGTAGTGATTGAGAGAGTGAGAGTGAGAACGGAGAAATGGATAGGCGACGAGCAGGGAGGTTTTAGGAAGGGAAGAGGATGTGTAGATCAGATTTTTACCCTGAATTGTGTTGTGGAGAAGTATCTGGAGAAGAAACAAAAGGTGTATGTTGCCTTATGGACTTGGAGAAGGCCTATGACAGAGTGGATAGAGAAGGTTTGTGGAAAGTACTTAGAATATACGGAGTAGAGGGCAAGTTGCTGAAAGCAGTGAAGAGCATGTATGAGGGTGCAAAGGCGGCAGTACGTGTGGAGAGTGAGCAGAGCGAGTTCTTTGACCTGAATGTTGGTTTGAAACAGGGGGGTGTGTGATGTCCCCGTGGTTTACTGTATATATGGATGGAGTCATGAAAGAAATACTATCAAGAGCAGTGAATGTTGGTGTATCGCTGAAAAGGGAGGGAATTGAGTGGAAGCTACCTATACTGCTGTTTGCGGATGATACAGTCTGATGAGTGATAATGAATGGGAGTTGCAGGGTCTGGTAAATGAGTTTGGAACAGTGTGCGAAAAACGGAATTTGAAGGTAAATACGGGGAAGAGCAGGCTTATGGTCTTCGAAAGGGGTGAAGTCACAGAGTGTGAGGTGAAGCTGAACGGTCAGGCTATGGAGATCGTCAACTCTTTTAAGTATCTGGGCAGTGTGTTGAGTAAAGATGGGACTATGGATGAAGAGGTGCGGGAGAGGGTACAACAGGGGAAGAGGGTTGTAGGAACGCTAAAAGCAGTAACAAGAAATAGGGTGGTCAGTATGGAAGTGAAGAAGTCCTTGCATGACAGTGTGGTAATCCCGACACTGACTTACGGAAGCGAAGCATGGACGTTGGTTGAGAGACTCAGACCAAGAGTGAGAGCAGTGGAAATGAATACTTAAGGAGTGCGTGCGGAGTTACATGGAGGGATAGACAGACTAATGAGGAAGTAAGAAGGAGGTGTGGTGTGGAGGTAGATGTGCTGGAAAGTGTGAAAAGGAACAACTTGAGATGGTTCGGCCATATGGAACGTATGGAAAGCGAGAGAATGACTAAGAGGGTGTACGAGAGCGAGGTGGAGGGACAGAGGGGGAGAGGTAGACCGAATATGAGGTGGAAGGATGGAGTGAGGAACTACATGAACGAAGGCGGTGCTGGTTGGGGGGAGGGGCGTCGACTGACTGGGGACAGAGGTGCATGGGGGCGGTTCGTTCGTGGCCACCCCTTCGGGGATCACGGCGTCAGGCAATAGATAGATAGATAGACGTACACTAACCCCCTCGTGTCCTACACTCCTAATAGTCCATGAGCCAGGCCAGATATCGGTACCACCTGGGGTGACTAAACACGAATGGTACTAAAATGTTTATAGAGTGACTGTAAGTACATTAAGATATGATAGCCTTCTCGCACTGGTAGCTTAGTCTAATTTTTTTGATGCAATAGGGGCGCTACGCAAAAATAAAGATTTTTAGCGTGACGCTCGGCGTTTTCCTCATTTTCTTTAAAATCCATCACACAATCATCGCGAAACTTTGAACACCTATGTAGAATTATATTCTCTACCAGAGTTGTTCCTAGGTATTTTTCAAATTTCCTCATATTTCGGAATATACTCTATATTTTGGGTATTTTCCTCTAAATCTAGAATAAATCCTTAAATATGGGGAACATTGAAAAATATATTCTAACAGCTCTTGTAGCTTATTTGATTCTCTACAAGAATTATTCCGATGTGTATTTCAAGTTTCTCCATATTTAGGGGTTTATTTCATATTTGGGGTTTTTTTGTTATATTTTGGGGATAATTTATTATTGGAAGGAGCAAACATATGTAGAGTGGTTTCCATGTAATGTGTTTGTTTGTTCATGGTTTAATGGTGATATTTTTTGCAGGTGTGTGTCGACTGTTTGACGGCAGGATGGAACCATCTGCGAGGAAGAGAGCACGGATCGACTGTATCATCCACTGCTCTGATGATGACAGCGATGCTCTGGTGTCACCACAGGATTTGGACTCCTGGAACACATTGCTCAGGGCTGCAGAAATCAGGCAGCATGATCCAGTCCTGGAAGCAGCCAAGGGCCTTGAAGAAGGAGGAATACCACACATACATTATCACCGTAAATGTCGTAGTCTCTTTACAATGAAGAAGTCACTGGATTCTATCCTTGCCAAGGGTGTCAAGATAGAATCAGCAAGCGTCGACCCCAGGAGGAGGGCATCAAGGGATGCCCCTAGTACTAGCAGGGTGTATGCCAAAGTATGTATCTTCTGCGAGAAGTCAAGCAAGTACATAAAAACAACAAAGACAAGGGAGCCACTCATACAGTGTGTTGAGCTACGAGCAGATGAGAAGATTCGCAGAGCAGCAATAAGGAAACTCAACCAGAGAATCCTTGGTTTAGTTAGCAGAGACCTTGTTGCTGCAGAGGGTCACTACCACAAGTCGTGCTACAAACTCTTCACAAAAGATGATTTCCCAGCGGCCGCCAGGTCGGGTGCAGGTGAAAATCAGGAAGAAAGCGAGGAAGCACGCTACGAAGAGGTTGAGACAGAAGCCCTCGAGGAACTCTGCTTGTATATAAGGACCAAATTATTCCCCAACCCAGAGGTACTGCCTATGACAAACCTCACATCTAGGCTGAGAGATCCATGATGTCCCGTGGTATTATCCAACTGAAACCAGCGACAAAGAAACATGTTCGCCGAAAGATTGAAACCGAGTTTGGAGAATCACTACGCTTTGTCCCAGATGAGAAAGGAAAGCTTCTAATCTATCCACGCAGCCTCTCAATGGACGACCTTGCTCGGCAAGCACACAAAATGGCAAAAGACCTGCAAGAAGCAAGAGCAGCTAACTCTGAAGATGTCTTAACCAAAGCAGGAATGCAGCTGAGGAATGAGATCAATAAACAAGATGTGAGTCAGCCATGGCCTCCCGATACAGATCAGAATGTCATTCCTGCAGCAGTCACTCAATTCCTGCACACCCTGCTGACAGGAGAGTGTGAGTGTGAAACTCCCTCTGAAAGAGCTCAACGTCTTGCCACTTCCTTTGGCAGTGACTTGGTCTTTGCTGTTACCAGTGGCAAGACAAAACCACCCAAGCACGTACTGCTGACCAATGCTGTAAAGTCTTTGACAGGAAACACAGAACTGATCCGAACTCTGAATCGTCTTGGTCACTGTGTGTCTTACTCAATGTTTGAGGAGATCGATACAGCCCTTTGTATCCAGAAGCTGGAATGCTCAAAGGATGACATTCCACTGCCAGCAAACATCTACCCTGGTGTGTTCACAACCCTGGCCTGGGATAACATTGACCGACTTGAAGAGACCCTAAGTGGAGCAGGTACTTCTCATAGAGTCAATGGCATTGCTGTCCAGTCCAAGGTTGCAGGCTCTGTGCCAGAGAAAGTCCTGCCAGAGATTACCAAGTCCAAGATAAGAAGCATCACTCAGACATCATCAATGCTGCCAATATACAATGTTGGGCGGCGGGCAGGGCCACCTAGGATTGAGACTGCGTATGTCGACACTACCAAGGAAGTCCAGGATTCAAAGACAAAGAACCATATCTGGCTTCTTACTCGAATGTCAGACCATGAGGACCAGTCCATCAGCAGTTGGACTGGGTTCAACATCAAAATGCGCAGAGACATTGCAGTGGTTCAGGACACTGTAAGCTACCTGCCCACTATCAATGCTCCCGCAACAGAAATGTCCACCGTTAATGAAATCTTGGAACAAACGCATGCTATCATGCAGTCCTTACAGCTTAACAAGATTGTGTGCGTGTTTGATCAAGCACTCTATGCCAAAGCTGCCGAAGTTATCTGGAAACAAGAGAAGTTCAAGAACATTATCATCAGGATGGGCGTCTTCCACACAATCTGTAATCTCATCTCCACCATAGGAAAGAGGTTTCAAGATGCAGGTCTTAGAGATCTGTGTGTGGAATCAGGTATCATCGCAGAAGGATCAGTGTCAGGAGTGATGAACGGCAAGAGGTACAACAGAGCAGTGAGACTACACAAGCTCGTGTATGAAGCACTGATGAGGCTTGCATGGAAAGGCTTCCTTTCATGGCTAGAAGAAAACCATTCAAGGGACATACACCATCTAGATGAAACACTGAAGGACATCAACAGCTTTCACAGCAATGTGTCTCAGGGACTCTTTCAAGAGCTGATGGAGAGTGAATCATGCACACATATCATGAAGCTTTTCCAAGTTTATCTTGAGACCCTCAGAGATGAACACAACCTCTCAGCATTCTGGATGTCATACCTGGACATGGTTGAGATCATGCTGGACTTAATTCGAGCCTCCAGAGAAGGCAACTGGATGCTCCACCTAGGAGCAATCCGACAGATGATACCGTGGTGTTTTGCCTATGACAAAGTGAACTATGCCCGGTTCCTAACCTACTACTATGCCTTGATGTCTCGACTGCCCATTGAACACCCAGAGGTCCATGAACACTTCATGCAAGGTGGCTTTTCGGTCCAGATCGGTAGCAAGAATCCCTTTGGACGGATCCCTGTGGACCAGACAATCGAAGAGACGATCAACAAAGACACCCAGACACCAGGGGGCACAAAAGGCTTCAGCCTGAAAGGCGGAGCTGTCGCCAGGTACTACCTGACATCGGAGTATCGCAGCAGGTACTTAAGGCAGCTCAGGACTATGGTAGTAGGCCAAAAGTATACTGACTTCAGCCACCCAGACCTACAGATGCCCAGGATTAGAAGAGATGAGGCCGATGTCCAATCTTTAGTTCAACTGATGGAGACCAGCTGGTTGAACCCCTTCAACGCAGAGCAAGAAGATCTTGTCAGTTTGTCAACTGCGACTATGGCACCACCAGAAGTTGTCAAAGACCTTCTAGGGGCCTACAGAATAGGAGAGGATGCATATCAAGCCTTCAAGGAAGAGCGCCTGGAGATCGATACGCCAACTATACAGTTTCATGACACGATGACGAAGACGAAACTGAGAACGTTCACTAACATCAGAATGAAGCCACGCTCACAAGACCATGCCAAGGAGGTTATCTTAAAGGCTGACAGGAACCTATTTGGCCAGATGATCCTTGTTGCCGAGAACAGAAAGCTCAAAATGAGTGATGTCTTGGCTCATCCCCTGGGGCCTTTGCCTTGGGCACTTGCCAGCGGTGATGGGTCTCTCCGCAAGACCAACAAGGCTGCCCTCGCAAAGGAGTTAGAGAGGAATGTTTCTCCTGCAGAAGTGATACCCGAGCCCTCTGCTACCATAATTGATGGGATGAGCCTGGTCCACAAACTGAAGGGAAACGACAAAACTTTTTCACAGCTTGCAGGTACAGCACTGAGTCACGCTGTTCATGAAGGTGCTAAGAGCAGGCGCATTGATGTTGTGTTTGATATCTACAAGGAGACATCCATCAAGGATGCAGAACGAGCCAAAAGAAGTGCAGGCACAGGAATTCATTTCAAGAACATTCAACCTGGGCACAACATCCAGCAGTGGAGAAAGTTACTCGGTAGTTCCTCCAACAAGGCAAGTCTTATCAAGTTCTTGGTAGAAGAATGGAAGGCACCACAGCACAGGGAGAAGCTCAAGGACAAGGAGCTGTATGTCACATGTGAGCAGCGCTGCTTCAAGATCACCAAAGAGCAGTGAGAAGAGGCTCCTGAGCTTAAGTCAACTCAAGAAGAAGCAGACACACGCCTTCTTCTCCATGCACTTCATGCAGCAGAATCTGGGAACAAGTCTGTCATCATCACTGCAGAAGATACAGACGTCATGGTGTTGTGTCTTGGCATGTGCCACAAGATCCCATCCCATCTGTTCCAGAAGTGCGGGACGAAGAACCGGACAAGATTCCTGGATATCACCACACTGAGCCGCACACTGGGAGGCAGCGTGTGTGATTCATTGATTGGTATGCATGCCTTTACAGGCTGTGATACCGTCAGTGCATTCGCTGGCCGAGGGAAGATGACGACACTCAAGCAGGTGAAGATAAACAAGACATACCAGCATGCTTTTCACGAACTTGGACGCTCATGGGAAGTGTCTCCTGAACTCTTTGAGAAGCTACAGGAAATCACCTGCCACATGTACCTACCATCTACCCACACAACTAAGGTAAACAAGCTTCGGTATGAGCTGTTCTGTGCAAGACGTGGAGAGGTAGAGTCAAGTCAACTCCCTCCTTGTGAGGACTGCCTCTTCATGCATGCACTGCGTGCAAACTACCAGGCTGCGATCTGGAGGAGAAGTCTTCAGAGCCAGCCATTTGTTGCGAACCCAACAGACTGCGGTTGGATGACAGATGAGGACGGTAAGCTTGCCGTCAACTGGATGCGAGGCTCACCAGCACCAGATGCTGTTATGCAGCTACTGTCTTGCAAGTGTGTGCGGTCATGCGAACTCCCTAAGTGTACTTGCCTCAGCAATGGTCTAAAATGCACGGACATGTGCAGGTTACAGACATGTCAGAACAAGGCTATTGAAGAAGAGCCGGTGGCACAACAGTCAGATTCCGAGTCTGACGTAGATGATATTTAGGAGTAGTAATTTGCCATAATAGTATGTACAAGCCCATGGCATGCTTAGTGTGTATTTACAGGACTTGTATTAAATGTGACAATTACTATATGCATTTTGTTGACATTTAGGCATTCCTGTCCCCAAATTTGACATTTTAAAAAATTTCGGAATTTTCGGTAGGGTATGTCTATTCAAGAAGTGATAACGACCATTAAGCTACCAATGTGCAAGGGCTATCATATCAAAACATAAACTAGAGACATGTAGCAAGCTAAAAACACCTAAGAGAATTAGTCACCCCGGGTGGTACCGATATCCCAAAATTCGGGTCTTGGCTCATGGACTATAACTACAAAGATGATGAACAGGAATATACATTCATATTAAAAACATGCCCTGTCCCGACGTTGAGCCAATGCCAACACATCAGACAGCCATAAATATATCTATGTATGTTCTTACATCCGAGAAGTAGATGTTATATATCTTAGAAGTTCAAACACCCACGCTTGTCCCTAGACCTCTTATATAATTTTCCATGACGAGTATAGATATATGTAACCCGTGCTCAGTCGCCCCTTGCATTGCTCCTCTAGTAACTAAGTATTAATATTAACATTCCCTAACATCTTGTCTTGCCAGACTAAGCTTCTGAAGACCCATCGCCCCATAAATCTATGTATGCAATCCTTAGGTTAAGTATTTTTATCCGCCATTGTGTTCACCTTTTTCCATTTACTTTCCACAATTGTCATACGTCTTCCCCTTGCCTCCTTCGTATCCACAGCCCACACTACGCCAATTTATTTCGTGTCTTACACCTCTTACCCCAACCAGAGATTGTATAAGATAACCTGGTTACCAGTATCTGTCATAAGTACCCCGAAACAATAACTAAGTACCCCTACGAACTGCCGCTGTGGTTGGTATTTTATATTTAATAGAAAACGCAGTTCCCAGGGCCAACTAATAGTATCCATAACCCTCTGACTGATCACATAACTCTATCTTTTCCAGACTCATATACCACCCCATAGTTGCATTCCCCGGTAGCATTTGGCTAACGTATTCTACTGCCTTTTCAAACTTCCATATCAATTGTAGCCTAATGCCACCCCCACGCCCAGGGACCTTAGGGGCAAAATTTCCCTGTAGCCCTTGAACTCCCCCCCCCCCCCTCTCATTAAGACACCCGCGCTTCTCGACTCTTGTCCGACCTAGCCTCTCTCTCATACCTCTTGAAGATCCTTGAATTGTCCGTTACTAACGCTCTCCATCCTTTTATATATATACTCCTATCCAGCCTACCTTCACTTAGTAGGCCAGAACAACATTAGAACTTTACTAGCCCCTTGCATGCCATCTATTCTCTTACAACACATTCACAACCCTGCACCCAATGGTCGTCGGTGCGAGGCTAGCCGCCCCGCCAGTAACTAACTTCTATTGCCATACTTCCAGATAAATGTGGCAGAGTTAGCAACCCAGTCTCCACCATATCCAGCAAACCCTACAATTAACAACCAGCCGAGTAAAACCAGCTAGCTAAGGCACCTTCGGTTTTGGTATTAAAGACACTCACATCTGTCTCATACACAGAGGGTTATTACAAACACTGGTGATATGGCAAGCCCCTAGCCACAGCCGCCGGACGACTATATCAGAGAGAGGGCGCCCAGCTCCCCCTTTTTGCCCACCCGAGGAGGGAGACCCCCACCCCCGCGGAGGTATACCTGGCCCCTGTTTTGACTTTCGAGTCATTGCCAGGTAGCACAGGAATTCTTCCTATCAATGAACTAACCATGAATGACTAACACCTTTACTAACCTCTATTAACTCACAATAAACCATTTACCTTTCTTGCATGCTCTGATCACTAAATTAGCACCTCAGCTATACCATAGAATGAAGATTGAACAATCTAGAGAGACGCTCCTATCACAGCTGTCCCCATCCTCCTCGCAAAGTAGATCCAGTCTCTCTCCCCTAAATACGTCCAGTATAGCCAAAATAGTACCTCTTACTAAGGCTCAGTTATATGAAAATATAAAGGCTTCCTATCGCCCTGTGCCACAACAGTAAATACCATCTTACCTAGTCCCCATATCTATTGAGAGCTCAATTAAGTCCATAAGACTCGAGATCCCTACTGTCTACAGGGTCCAGAACCGAGCCTATAAATCTAACTCCCGCCCCCAGTCAAATCAGTTGAAAGCTAGACACCAACCAGGGGTCACTACCCTGCAGTTAATTTCTAGCTCTGCCCTTGTGTTGTTCCGGAGTGAGATCCCAGAACCGGCAGACTCCGTGGCAGATTTGGATAGAAGGACCTGCCCACGTATTGAAGAACTTCACACATATGGCCCCCTGGACGGCCGCGGAACCAGTCGTTAGCCCCCAACATCATGGACGCAAGATAACCAGGACCAGACCCATCAGATACTACCCAAGATTCCCTTTAGCAGTACTACATATTACTGTGCTGTTTTAGATTCACTAATTAATATTTCTACGAAGTGGCTAAGACCTTGCCCAGTGTAATTCATACTTAACCATTCCATTTGGGACGTACTAAGCGATCAGTGCTCTTTAATTAACAGGCGACCTTGACTCTCGTAATTACTTTATTCAGATATTAAAACTCTAGTGATATCTAACGTTCGCCCACTGATTTGCGTTCTATGTATTTCTGAGACAAGGATATAAAACTTAGATCAGTACCCCCTGAGGTTACTAGATTTCCCGTGCTCTAAAAATACGTGTGTCTAATCTAGTCTGTGAACTACTACTTGTGCACCAGAGCTACCAGTAATAAATCTAACAGTGAATATGAATCTATAAGTAACATTGATGGTCTTCGGTATATAAACCTGTGAAATCAAAGCCAGTGATCAGAAGATTAATACCTGAACGTTGGAAGTGGGAGACTAGGCTCCATCCAGATCCACTTATGCTAGTGTTGTTCAATTCTATTATATTGTCTTACACAAGTATTCTGCAGTGGTATATCAATAAACGTGATCATGTAACTTGCTACCATGTGTTTCTTTGTGTTCTCTATTCCTCATATCTTGTATTGTGCATGCAGCCTTATATACCCAGTCAATTTAGAACTCACATTACCCAAGTTAAACCTGTAGAAAAACAGGGCATAACAGTAAGGCCCCATATAAAGGTCATCAGGGCACTGCACCAGCCAAAACTAGTCAAGCGTCTGATGCCAACCTACCCCCACTTCCAAAAAACTAGCCACTCACACTCTCCACATCCCAGGGCCGAGCTCAAAGGCCCAAGATTGGGGAGTTGCCTTGAAGGACGAACTCCGGCTGCACCTGGGTTCGTTCCGTGCATTCCGCTCAGCCTGGCCCAAACATACCTGGGCCAGGAAGATAGTGAGCAAAGGAATCACCTGGCGGTGGCGCCGGCGGCCTCGACTGCGTCAGCCGCAAGAATTTACCCCAGTGTATCAGGAGGAGGAGGTCATGTTACAGGAAATGATTGCCAAACAGGTCCTTATACAGGTCAATACCTTTCAGCCAGTGTTGACGTCAAGACTCTTCTTAGTGCCAAAAAGGGACAGTGTGCAGATGCGACCAGTTCTAGATCTCTCGCACCGGAACACCTTTATAGAGAATTCACCCTTCAGGATGCTGACTGTACAGCAACTCAGACTCGCACTCCCGCCGCAAGGTTGGATGTGTTCGATCGATCTCAAAGATGCCTATTGGCATGTCCCTATAAACAAGAGGTTCCAAAAGTTTCTCGCTCTGAGAATCCGGCACGAGACTTATGTCTTTCAAAGGATGCCGTTCGGGTTGAACCTAGCACCGAGAGTATTTACCAAACTCGTCCGGCAAGCTCTTTTACCCCTGTTAGTTCGAGGCATACAGGTGTTTTGGTATCTGGACGATTGGCTAGCAGTGGCGAACTCTGTAGAATTATGTCAAGACCATGTCAACCAAGTGTTAGCTCATGTACAAGCCCTAGGGTTCAAGGTGAACTTGGCAAAGTCGCACCTTGTCCCCTCAAGAACGATTCAGTGGATAGGGCTGGTCTGGAATACCGCCGCTCTGACTCTTACTCAGAGTGCGGACAACCGCAGCAGATTTCGAAGGAAACTGTTCCGGTTCCTCCACAGTCTGGATACGACCAGGAAAACGTGGGATTCCCTGATCGGTTCTCTCAACTGGGTACAATTAACTGTCAAGTTAGGCCGATTGAAAGCCAAGCGATTAATCCTGGAAGGCAACAAAGTGTTCCCTCTCTTGCCGGAGAAGAAATTATGGCCAATTCCTCCATTAATCCACACCTTACTATCGGCCTGAACCAAGCACGAAGTCCTCTACTCAGTCATGTCATGGGTTTCTCCCCCACCTACGGTATGGGTAGACACGGACGCCTCGGGGACCCTGGGTTGGGGGTACCAGTCAAGCCTAGGCCACCAGGGACAGGGCATTTGGGTGGCAGACAACCAAGCCCATATCAACAAGCAAGAGCTTTTCGTTCCCCTGTTCTTTCTCCAAACTCACGGCAGGACATTGAAGAACAAATCAATAGCATTCAGAATGGACAATCAAACTGCAGTTTTTTGCATTCAGAAGCAAGGCTCAGTGAGGTCACGAGAGTTGTTGAATGTTTCAGATTTTATTTTTACCCTAGCCGACTCGCTAGGGATTTCCCTGCATGCCACCTACCTCCCCGGCGTGGCGAACGTCTGGGCAGACGCTCTCTCTCGCCGGCGGAGCACTCTAGTAGAATGGACAATCAAACAGGCTATCTTCAACAAGATGATTGCAAAGCCGGCCCGTCCACAGGTGGACTTGTTTGCGTCAGCAGAGAACCACAGACTTCCACTCTTTCTGACCCGGCACGGGGTAACCCCGGCGGGGGGACCCGATGCATTGCTGGTGGACTGGAACAGGTGGACCTCAATCTATCTGTTTCCGCCACCAGACTCTGTTAATGTGCAAGGTCATTCACAAACTGAGGGATTACCGGGGCCGGGTAGCGCTGATCGCGCCGCTTTGGCCGGCCCAGGTATGGTACCACCAATTGCAACAGTGGTGCAGGACCCCGGGGTGTCCCTCCCGGTCTCCGTCTTCCACTTGGAAACGATTGGCAACCTTCGGACCTCGCTCAGTTTTGCCTTATGGAAATTTACTATGCCAAATGGTTAAATTAATTTGGACCAATTTTTTTTTTTTTTTTTCTATATTCCAACTTACTTCCTCTCGGGCATAGGCTGAGAGCCTGGACATTCACAGCTGTACAATGAGCAATGAAGCCCGTGAGGTCTTGTTCCAGTCTAGGGAGTGAGACATGTGAAGCACGTAGAGTACAATGAGCACCTGCCATCTTGCCTTCACATGAGGCAAGGTGCTCACTCATGGCCCGAAGTGACCCCATCTCTGAAGACACCTCGTTCCCGTGCTTCACTGTCTCACCCCCTACACTCGGTCTCTCACTCTTACACACACACACAACGCCACCTGTTGAGCAGATAACTCATCAGGCATTGCACCCCTATAGCATATTTTGAATATGGGAATACTCATACAGTGCTATTTAATCAGGGAACAATGAGGGTATTTTATTAGCGTTTCGGTGGGCTTTGTGGTAATGCACTGATACTAGGTACAGCACAAATTCCATCCCAATAATATCTTCCCATTGATACATCGGGATTTGAACCCGGGACCTTTGGATTACCAGGCCAGTGGCAAGACCACTCCGCCGCACCTCCCCTAAAGTTTCACTCAGAAGCTAATGAATCAGTACACACCATCTACCAGGAGACAATATCAATCACATTGGAAAACTTTTACAACCTGGATTGTTGAGTCAGGGCAAACGACTGCCTCGGCAGCCTTAATCTTCAGGTACTTAGACAATCTATTTGAGCAGAAGCATTTTTCGGTCATAACGTTAAAAAATCACCTGTCTGCCATTAGGACCCCCTTCCTTGATCTCACCGGCCTTTCCATGCCACAGGCGGAGGAGAAAGGTTTTATGAGGGCGTGTTTCAAGCTTCGTCCACCTCCCCGCCAGCTCATGCCCACCTGGTCCCTTGATAAAGCCTTAGAATTGCTTCAATCGCGCAAGTATAATAATGCGCCGGACTTTGACTCACTTTTAAAGAAAGCTGTTTTTCTCATGGCACTTGCCACCGGAAACCGGGTATCTGAGCTGGCGGTGATGAGCAACGAACCAAACTGTCTCAGGTTTGGGAGACCATGTTCAAATCGCGCCGTCTCCCTCCTTTATTGCTAAGAACGAACATTCGGACCATGTGTTTTCTGAATTTTCCGTCCCGGCCTTAAAGAGAGGCCTCATTCATCACATTTTATGTCCTGTGCAAGCACTCACAAAGTTTATGAGGGCTGCGCAACCTCGCCAACCAGGTGCTTTATAGGTTAACCGAACAGGTAAGCGTGTTACAAAACGGAAGTTAGCTTCCTTGCTTGTCGGCGTTATCAGGGAAAGCAATCCCGCCGTGATAGGCAGGGCTCACGACATTAGGAAATGGGCAGTGTCCCTCAGATTTTTGCAAAATTTTTCAATTGATGATATTGCTAAAACCCAACTTTGTGCTTCCAATCATACGTTCCTTACACGCTACCTGTCTGTTACTCTAGATAAACCAAAGCGTACCTGTGTAGCTTTACGGCAACGGGTACAGTAGGTCATGTTATACTATAAGTTGTGTTGTTTTAAAAAGGTGGGGGTGTGTGTGTGTGCGGAATAGTCCATATCCCCCCTGTACCCTTGGAGATTGTGATACATCACGAGCTGTGATAGGACGGGTTCTACAGTCCAGTATTAATTTACTTGTTTTTAAATGCTAAGAAATTTATCGCATAGTTGCAACTATGTCTGTTTTACCAAAGTGTACACAAATATTACTGTACAATTAATTTAAGGACAGAACGAATACCTACTGCAGAGTTATCGTTCTACAGGACACATGTGTGTCACTTTTTTTCATGCATACGATCGATTGCAACGGTCTGACCATGAGCAAGCAGTTTCTTAATGCCATGCACTGCTAGCAAATCTTTTATACCTTTTTATATTTTTGTATTCCATACAATAAATCTTAAGAAAATGTTATCCGGATTCTTCTTCCCTAAGGTTAGGATATTTTACGAATGTCCCGCCTCCAGTTTTGATATTCAGGCAAAGTCATCAATGATGGAGGGGCCCTATTTAATTATAGGTTTGATTCCCAAAGGGAAGTAGAGAAAACCTAATATTTAGTAGGGCCCCGTAATCATTGACGACTCGGGCCCTCCCAACCATCCCACTTCCCATTCGCTGATTTCTATAGTTTATTCTTGGTATATCAGTGAAGGACGAAGATGGCCGCTAGAGGGCCTGGTGTCGGGGAAACAAAGCATGAGAAATTCACGAATATGAAAGTCATATGATAACAGATATTAAGTTATTTTTTCCTTTTTATTTTTTACAGAGTTTTTTCTGTAGGGTACCCAATCAAAATGACGATCCCATGAGGGAATTAAGCGTGCACTTATGATGAGTACTCCACAATACTTCCGCGCGGGCTATTCAAAATGCTGGCGCAGGATGTTGAATGGCGACTATTATTATTAATAGGCGAAGTCGTCAATGATTACGGGGCCCTACTAAATATTAGGTTTTCTCTACTTCCCTTTGGGAATCAAACCTATATTTTTGCCTTGCCTCAAGGAAGAACTATTAATTAAGCCGGTGATACGGCTAGTAATTGTATCATACAGATAAGCCGGCGAGACGATCGACTCACAATTCTTCAGCTGAACCTAAGCCGTTTTTGGATCTTATCCTAAGTAAATAAGGCGTACGGTCCGGACGGTGTTCCTCCTGTTGTTCTCAAAAACTGTGCTTCCGTGCTGACTCCCTGCCTAGGCAAAATCTTTCGTCTCTGTCTATCCTCTAACGTCTTCCCTTCATGCTGGAAGTTTGCTCACATTCAACCTGTCCCAAAGAAGGGTGACCGCTCTCAACCCTCCAACTATCGTCCAATTGCTCTTATCTCTTGTCTTTCTAAAGTTTCTGAAACTATTCTTGCTTCCAAATTTCTTAAGCATTTCTCTTCTCATAATCTGCTCTCAGATCGCCAGTATGGCTTCCTTAAGGGTCGCTCTACTGGTGATCTTCTTTCATATCTTACTAACTCTTGGTCATCCTCCTTCCGGGACTTCGGTGAGACTTTTTCTATTGCACTAGACATATCGAAAGCCTTCGATAGAGTCTGGCATAAATCTTTAATTTCTAAACTACCCTCCTTCGGTTTCTATCCCTCCATCTGTGCCTTTGTCTCTAATTTCCTTTCCGGCCGTTCCATAGCCGCGGTTGTGGACGGCCATTGTTCACTTCCTCACCCTATAAACTCCGGTGTTCCTCAGGGCTCTGTCCTATCTCCTATTCTCTTTCTAATTTTTATAAATGATCTCCTTAACTGTACCTTAATTCCCATCCATTCATACGCAGACGACTCAACCTTACACTACTCCATTAGTTTTTCAGAACGCCCCAGCCAGCAATCCCTCAACGACAAACGTAATGAAGCCATAGAACTCTTAAATTCTGATCTAAATACTATTTCCAATTGGGGCAGAGAAAACCTTGTTAACTTTAATGCTTCCAAAACCCAATTTCTCCATCTATCTACCCGTCAGGATCTCCCAGCGGACTATCCCTTATTCTTCAACAATACAAAAATCAACCCTTCATCTTCTCTCAATATTCTTGGTGTCTCTTTTTCTTCTGCTCTCATTTGGAAGGACCATATTACCAGTCTTGCTAAGGCAGCCTCCCAGAAGCTGGGTGTGCTCAACTGCCTTAGGGGGTTCTTTTCCCCTGCACAGCTTCTTGCTCTGTACAGGGGCATAGTGCGCCCTTGTATTGAGTATTGTTCACATGTGTGGGGAGGTTCCTCTCACACCGCTCTCCTAGACAAAGTTGAAAGGAAGGCCTTTCGTATCATTAACTCCCGTCCACTCACCAACTCTCTGCAATCTCTCTCTCTCCGCCGCAATGTTGCATCTCTCTCGCTATTCTATCGCTACTATAATAATCAGTGTTCCTCAGAGCTATCCCAGTGCATACCACCTCCTTTACGTAGGGCACGTGGTACCCGTCTTGCAACTCAATCCCACCCCTACTCTGTGCAACTCTCCAACCCAAGAGTGAAACGTTACTCTCAAACTTTCTTCTACTCAACAGCTGAGCTCTGGAACTCTCTCCCAGAATCAGTCTTTCCCTCTTCCTATGACTTAAATTGCTTCAAACTCCGTGTGTCCAGGCATTTTGGCTCGAACGTCCCTTGATTTTGGCCCTGTCACTCTTTCAACTATGGGGGAGGCACTCGCTATAGGCAGTTATGCCTTTTGCCTCCCTCAATCACATAGAAAAACAAAAAAAAAAAAAAAAAAAAAAAGTCGGTGAGCCGGCTCAACGTTTTATCTTATTTTTAGATATCTTTCATAGTTTCAAATATGGGATATTACGGATAACGGATATGAATTAGGATGTGTTCAGCTGTAAATTAGGGACATAAGTCTTACAAGTAAGGTTCGATTTGTACTCTCTTTGTGTGGAACAAATAACAAGGATACTCGTAGACACCAATTTCATTGTCTCCACAGGTTGTTTTCTTGATACACGTACCTGGAGGTTTCCACGCCTAGTTCTACTAACTGGAAAGGTTCAGGTTCGCTACCTCGCACATCCCCAACACTACGTTTACGGTAACAACTCTGATTGGATAATCCCTGTGAGATCCTTCTCGGCGGACAACCGGGCACTGAAGGCCCGGGGCGGCAATCGGACTTCAAATTCTTTGGTTTCAAATAGACGCTATTCGTCGCCGGTAATGGGAGATGTGACGGGCACAGTTATGGTGTTTTTTCCTACCCTACGTCAACTTATGACGGCGGGGTCTAGGGTGAAAATCTTTGTCTAACCTCTCGGGGGTTTAGTCACCATTTGTGAACACGGTATACCCGACGGACCTATCGCTCTTCTCCGGCCACCACACTCCACTGGAGTCTCGTTTTTAGGTGTAACGTTCCGTCCGGCGCATTCGCTCCTGTTTGGCGGAGTAAAACAGTACGTCACGAACTCGGTAAGGCTGACTTTGGTTTCAGATCAGGGACACAGGTTTAGCACCTCAGTGACCTTTAGCTTCAGTTCCTCCACTTCCCCGGTGGAGGGGTAGGAATCGAGGAAGGTTACATAGACACGGTTTTTGGGAAATTTACACTTGGTAGAGTGATGGGAAGATCACCAACGATAAACTCTAGGGACATGGCCCGCCGGAGTTCACTATCTTCCAGTCGGCAAACCACGCAATGATAAGCGATCTAAGTCGCATCGGTTCCGGGGTTTTGAAGGTCAACTCTTAGGTAATGACTACAGTCGATCATCTGGAGCTTTACCCAGTTTTTTCCTACACCAATGTATCTCCCCATCTTTGACCTACATATGCCGGGTGTCACGGGCTATAATAATAATAGTAATAATAATAATAATATTTATTCAGTTAGCAATTTACAGAGTTGGTACCACATAGTATATTACAAATATGACATGTACCAGCCTTGCATAATTCCAACTAAGGATAGCCCAATAAGGCCGTTAGGCGTATTTCCATTGGGGTCCTTGTGGGGTCCTTGTTGGGCTACATGTCAATATGCCTGGAAACATAGTCAGAGCAATTTTCGCTTTGAGGCTAGTTTTCGGGTTCATTAAACAGAGTTGATGCATCACGGGCTACATGTCAATATGCCGGGAAACATAGTCAGAGTAATTTTCGCTTTGAGGTTAGTTTTCGGGTTCATAAAACAGAGTTGATGCGTTGCGGGTTACATGTCAATATGCCGGGAAACATAGTCAGAGCAATTTTCGCTTTGAGGCTAGTTTTCGGGTTCATAAAACAGAGTTGATGCAGGACGGCGGAAACCCTTGATTACCGCCGGAAGAGCGGTCAGGTTAGGTGCCTCCGGTATGTTTTCCACCTTATCCACTCATATAGTACAAGTGCTAGTCGGGACGACTTAAGCCTCTACTAAAACATTAATACTGCCTAGGGCTTGCCCCCCGGCGATAGATGATTAGCTGGTGCAGTCTACAAGTTGTTTTCTAAGCTGACCAGAAGGCAGGGTGTTATACTATGGGATGGACTAAGTGTAAGCCCAGTAGAATCGGACACTGTCTTCCTCCCCAACACATCAATTCACGGGTCGGTTACTCCAATCTTACTATCGAATCGTTTAGTTAGGATTCCGGTTAGTAGGTTTGTCCCAGAGTAGGTTTTAGCAATGATGGCCTCCCTGGTATAGGAGAAGTCATAAAAAATTACTAAGCCCCATCTCTAAATCTTCGGATTTAGCCGTAAGAGTCACCTCAGTTGCGATGTTGTGGTCTGGTTTTTCGTGACCAATCTCATCGTCCAAAACATGCTTTAGGTCCATGACCCTGGTAAGAGGACAAGGTCTTTGAAATGTCATCCTGTATACGGTTGTATAACGATGCTCCCTGGGCCGGGTTCCCTGACTTAGCACAATTACCGTAGAGTAGTGACGTCCCTTCAAGTTGACTCACACTACCAAGATAGAAGAGGTAAAGACGTTATAAGACTCAGGCCACGCTTACGTATCCACCACATAGTGGAAATCGTTTTGGTAAGGACAGAAGTGTTGGTTTTACGTGTCTCATAATCCCTAACACTTCGGTACTTGAGGGATTCGGTTTATCCTTGGATTAAGATCACAATAGTACAGTCGTAGAATCCCTTGCCGTGGGCGCTTGAACAAGACACATCTACGAGTTTCAAGCCTCAAGGTAGCTTGTTGATCGAGATTCACAGCCAGTGATTACCAGAACGATAGGCATCCCGGAAGTAGACTCTTGGAGGTAAAGGAGCGAGTACCGCTAGTTTTAGCAGGACACGCAGGACAGGGCCTTGCCACTTATAGAAATCTCTACGGTTAAACCGGCTCCCCGTCTTTTTCTGTCGTGTTATTTTCCTCTGCCTACGTTAGGTTAGTTCCGAAACATTCAGGAACGGGCGTTTTTGTGGGACTATTCAGCCCCAGGGTCGGAGTTTTGTTCTACTCTACGGAGATTCACTTTACCAAAGTCTAGGGGTGAGGGTCGGTACAGGTTTTCATGACGCCGTCAGACTATCTGGTCTACCAAGCACCAGTAGAGCAATTTCAATCATTCGGTGGGGATGGCTCAGTGACGCAAGTCGTCAAGGAATCGAAATGGATTCCATGTTGATAGTTAATACCTGCTGTGACCGACCCCTCGCGGCTGGCTCGCCTTCCCCACAAGGATAGCTGGTTCGCTTTTGTAGAAGTCCACGGTGGGAGTCCGCCGGGTTTCACTATGTCCCGGCGCCCATCCCTATGACAGTAGGGACAGCCTTCTGGCAGTTGAACCTCACGTTCCAAATTTTTCCCGGCGTGGCCTAAACATGGAATTAAAAGTATCTTCTCCATCCAGTCTTACCCGACGCCCACAGTGTCACACCCTACGTCACTATGGCTGGTGGGTGCTGGACCTCTGAGTTGGTTTTTTCATCCAAGCGTTCGCCTGCAACGATGGGATAAACGCATCTCAGGTTTTTCCACCCCAGTTGGTCCCCGACACCCGCAATAATGTGCTGGTCACTAGTTTCGGGTGCTAATCGAGCCTTGGGCGAGACCCGATTTTGGAATGCGAGATGGTAGCTGGCTCCGCGGTGGCTAACTAAGCCCGACATTAACAATTCCAGGATAAGAACCTGGTTAAGATTGCCTTCCCTTTCGCAGTCAGGCTAATCTGTGGTGTTGATAAGAAATAAAGTAACCCGATCGAACTGAAACTTCAGGCTCGCTCACATTCCCGTTTTCGGTATTACTATTACCTTTCACACTAATTAATTCATGAATTTACAGACTCACGCGGCTGCAATTGGGGTCCCCTCCCCCTGTTTAGCTTTCCTCGTGTTCCGATGATAAAGTAACGTGTATCTCGCGACCAGTGTTCAGACTTCTCCCCTCCACTCGGCTGAAGGTTAACCAGTCAAAACGAGTATCTTATCGACAGGTATCGCACCTGGGGTATCCCAGGTATAACCGACACGTTACCATTGGCCTTCGGGCGTTCTCCTCTACCTTCACGACCTGAATAAGCCGTGCGTTTGACAAAGTTTTGGCAGGCTCCCGGCGTTTACGAACTTCGAACTAGCCACCGGCGTGGTATACCCGGTGCCGGTTCTTAAGGCAAGTTAATGGGTTTATCCCGGCCGAGCCAGCCGGGTCCTCTCACAAGTTTTCTTCCCTCTCCCTCTCTCGCTTGACCAAATCAATCGAGTGACCCGGTATTGCAACGGGTCTGAAGGTATGGTCCTTTAGTGGTAAGTTACTTTAAAAGAGGTGGGGGGGGGGAGGTACTGGAGGACCAAGTCCTTTGATCCCGCCGAACAGGTGGGACATAGGCAAGCAATAGACAATCACAGAACGAGAAATTTTTTGCAACAAATTTTTTTTTTCTGATTTTCCAGGTCTGTTTGGATAATCCAGGTAGAGGATGTGTCTAATAATAATAATAATAATAGTTCTTAAAGCTAGCGCATTCTAAGCCAGCTAAGGATAGCCCAATAAGGCCGATTAGGCGTATTTCCATTGGGGTCCTGTACTACTATCCCATCCCCTTGCTCATGAGGGACGGTAATGACTCGGTGCTTGTGAAAAATCTTTAATGCGCCGAGCGTGGGCGCGATCCTGGGCCTTCTGAGTGGAAGTCCAAGACGCTAGTCACTACACCAGCGAGCCACTCGTTCGTATGTTAGAAACAAAGTTCTTTACTCCCGACGATCAGGTAGGTTCCGTACTTACTTAGCCAAGGGCAAGGAATCTGGTTTCCGGATTATTCCCATACTTTTGACTCGTACCGCGGAGGTGGGGATATGCATCTACTCACCTCGGCCCGGCGACTAGACAAAAGTCACGAGTTTAGAGTTTTTAAGCCCTCAGAGTTGACAAACTCTTCCATTGGGGGGCATCGCTAGCACTAAGTTAGGGACTCCCAACTGTTTTTCTTGACACAATGCCTGTCTATGGCCCTGATTAAAGCCAAAACTGCCCTATGTGGCATCACAGCAGCGGGGCTAGTTAGTCCATGTGCTTATCGTTTATGGGAAAAAGGAAGGGGGGGGGGGGTTGTCGGTAAGCTAATAGACCCCTAGAGCCCCTCCGCCGGATAATGTAATGAAGTCACGAGCTGTGATATTAATAAGTCGAGCTGAGCATACAGCTCTCCAATAATTTGTCTTCTTAGGAAAGGATCTCAATGCGAGATATGACCAGTTGTACCTAGTCAGTCAAGTATATCAAGGGGTACACAACCCCTTTCCGCCGGAGACTGTGATAACATCACGAATCACGAGCGGTGATATGACTCATACTAGTTATACAGTTCATTCAAAGTTCGCTTTCAACTTTTATTTTTAGAAATCTATCATAGTCGTAACTATATAGTATTATCAAAAGGTATACAGCCATATAAGATTGTACTAATAAGCTTAATGGCCAGAACATATTCCAGGTAATATTGGGTCTAAGTATGGGATTCCGAGTGTTCCCATTAAAACGTGAAGGATCTCCAGCGTAGATCCAGTCATGTACAAGCAGATCTTCTTTGAAGTAACGCACTGCCTGTCTTCTTTTCTATTTTAAACTATTGTATGTACACAATAGGTTCTTAAATTTGTTATACGGATTCTTTTCTGGTACCTATGGTATTCGGGTTGGTGTTCGATATTGTCACAAATTTCCCCCTCCAGTCTTGGTACTCTAGCAATATCGTCAATGATGGAGGGGCCACTATTAAATTATAGGTTTGATTCCCGGAGGGAAGTAATGAAAACCTAATATTTAGTAGGGCCCCGTAATCATTGACGATACACAGCCCTCCCATCCATCCCCTTCCCATTCGTTGATTTCTAGTTGTATCTTGATATATCATTGAAGGAAGTCATGGCCGCGAGGGAGCCTGCGCCTTGGTGCTGCGCACAAGAAATCCACACATGGAAAGCCATAATATAACAGATATTAAGTTAAATTTTCTTTTTTATTTTCTACAAAGTTTTTTCTGTAGGGTACCCAATCTATGGACGATTTCCATAAGGGAATACGCGTTGCACGTATGAGGGGTACTCCCTTTCCTCCCGCGGCGGTTGATTCAAATGGCTGGCACGGGTGTTGAATGGGAGATTATTATATTAATAGCAATATCGTCAATGATTACGGGGCCCTACTAAATATTAGGTTTTCATTACTTCCCTCCGGGAATCAAACCTATAATTTAGTATATATTTATATTTGATAGTGACAGATAACTATATATAAAGGCGATAATAGGGTTGGGTGGTGGCTGATAACTACCGTCTTTGATGGAGGAGCAATAATGGTTTGATATTGTGTATCGACCAGGTAAACTACATACCAATGCGGATGCTCTCTCTCGCCTGCCCATCAACTCAATTAATGACCTGACATCAAAAGAGCCACCACATTCTATACTTGCCATTCACCATCAAGACTCGTTGGATAACAGTCAACAAGAACTATTAAATTCCTTCCAAAGACATGAGAAACCCGACTGGATGTGGCATCCAGCCGGGTTTCTCATGGTAAGATATTTTCGCAACTAACAAGAAGAGGCGATAATTTATTCACCATAGATGAAAAATTATCATCTCTCCACAAGCTGCACTATCCACCATGCAATCTATACATATGGACAATGGAATTCACCTAGCCCAAAGAAAACTCATCACCACGTTTCAGCAAGTTTATTGGACCCCTTCACCATATATAACTGCCAAACATATCACAGAAGCTTGCAAAGCATGTGCGTTGGGAAAAGATAGAACCCGCACAGCTGGTCCTGCTGGCAAGTTAATCGCATCCAAACCATGGCAATTACTTGCAGTTGACGTTATGGGCCCAATGGAAGGTAATCAAGGTTTTAAGTACATAATAACCTTTGTCGATACCTATTCCAAGTGTGTCATTGCTTGCCCTGCTAAAGAACACTCAGCCATAGCAGTAGCTGAAGCCCTCATTCAACATGTCTTTCCATATTTTGGGTTACCTGAAGCTATTCATTCAGATAATGCCCCAGAATTTACCAGTCACATTTGGTCCCAACTATCTCAAATGTGTGGATTCAAAATCAGCCACTCCTCCCCATACTGGCCTCAAGGCAACTCCATATGTGAAAGAAGCCATAGGACAATTGCCAATCAGATAAGGACCAGACTACAACAAATGGACACCAAAGATTGGCCAGGACAAGTCAAAATTGTACAATGGGGTATCAATACATGCCCCAGAAAAGACGGTATTTCACCCCATGAATGTGTGTTCGGAGTACCACCATTACTCCTTCCTCTCCGCCATCTAGCTGCCCTGTATGAGCCTTCCTCCAACTTCGATCAGTCATTAGTCCATCTAAAAAACCGTCTCCGTCAGATACAATACGTGCAAGATCTACAACCTGATGAAACTCCCAAAGCCAGTCCTCACCGAGTCGGCGATCTGGTTATGGTGGCTCAATTACCTGTGCCGTCCAAACTCAAACCGAGGTTTAAAGGTCCTTTTGAAATTCTGACAGTACCAAATTGCTATCAGGTTACCATCAATTATTTTGGTGAGTCACGCACATGCCGTAACAGACATGTCCGTAGATTTCAGCCTATTGATGAGAATATGATTATGCTTGCAGATCCTGACCAGAATGACATATTACCTGCATCAAATAATCAGAATTTGGGATCCACTGAACCTGCAGCACCTGACATCAATCTTCCTTTGACACCTGCACCGAGAAAAACCCCACTGCATGTCACACCTACTCTGCTACCACAAACCACACCTCCTGTGCAACCACGCACCAAGCCTGTTGCATATCCTTTGTACACTCCTATGCCTATGCGAACTGTCTCTGCCCCTTCAAATCTACCTTCTCAAACCATAACCCAACAACGCATTTTGCCTATTCCTTCATCACCATCTATCAGCATTCCTATTTATTCTGAATCTACTGGTGCTCTACCAACTACACCTGCTATTGCTAATATTCCTAATATAGCTACTCAACCTTTATCAACTCGACCACAAGTATCCTCTCATATGCCTGATCAATTACCTATTCAACTTCCTAAAAATTGTTCCACCCCTATTACTTATGCTAGTAAACTCAAATCTCCCCCTCCTGTTTCTCACCCCATTACTAAACCAACTTCACGACCCCTTCCATTATTAACTAAAAATCTTCCCTCCACTTCCTCCCAAAAAGCTCCACCTTTTACTTCTCAACTACCTCGCACTAAATCAAACTTGTCAAGAAAACTTTCACAAACTCCCAGTTCTGCCTCCTCCCCTTCTCCACAATCTAGTGTAAATCAACCAACAATAATACCTTCTCATTCTAATCCTACCTGTACAAGATCTGGTCGACGTGTGAATCCACCTCAACGATGGGCGCCAACATTCGGACCTACCTATACAAGGCGGGGCCCCCCCAAACCTACCTCGCCAACGTCAAATCTGACCACCCCGCCTAAGGCGAGGTCAACATCAACCTATGGGCCTACAACAACCACTGTCCGCACACCACACTGCAACCCTGCCCATGTCACAGCTACCCCAGCCCCGGCAGTGACTACACCTCCTCAGAACATCCAGTCTCCAACAGCACCTTCTTCAGCCATGAGGATTAACTGTGTCATGGTGTCTGATGGCCTCAATAGCTCTCCAGTGAAGTCTCCCCAGCAGTTGGTCCAAATTGCATCAGAGGCCAAACAACCACTCCATTTCCACATGGCCATGGACATAGCAACTCCTGCCGACGTCCCTACTACCATGTGGTTGCTCACCATGCAGAATCTGTCCCCCGTTCTCAATAACTCCACCACCAGGTCCTACATACTGAAATCGCGAGGTCGCGATTTATTTTTCGCCGAAGGTGGTGAAGTGACGGGGTTGGATAGAACGGGGTCAAACCTCACCTGTAAGATTGCTAGCATGCAGGTGAGCAGAAAGGAGAAGCGAGACACCAAGAGCCAGAAGAAAACTCATCTACCAAAGTACCCCATGACCCCAGGAATTTCCCATACTCATCTACCAAAGTACCCCATGACCCCAGGAATTTCCCATATTCTACGGACCACAGCGCGGGGTCACCTAGGTCAGTCACTCCAGCAAAAGGGAAATACCTTGACCCAATCACAGTCCAGCTCTCAAACAATGTTCACCAATCACCAGCCGCCATTTGTTCAGCCACCAGATTTGCATTACGATGAGTATATGTTTATGCAAATGCAACACCAAAGGCCTGAGTCCTACTGGAACAAGTGGGCATAAGGAGTCCTGCTTGTTTTTATGGTCCTGGAAAACTATCAACCCTAGCGGGACGATAAAGAAGAACTGAGCTATTCAGAAGATCACCAATGAATCTCAATTATGACATAATCACTAGAATTACGATTACGTCTGTATTAACCCTCTCCGACATATGACGCAATTTTGAGCCTATTAGGGATACTTTAAAGCCTTTATTACCATCAGGGTTTTTTACAAACCTTTATTTTAGTTACTTCAACCTCTGCAGTTGTCTTTGAGTTAGATGTGGGCAGAAAACTAATTTTGGAGAGGTAATTATAAGAGTGAGAGAACTCTATTTCTTATTGCTAATCTGGCAACCTCTGCGTCATATATGTCTGAAGGGGTTAAGCTAAATGACTCTCACCTAAACATTAAATAAAATACCTATTATCCTTATGTATCCAATAATAACCATCATGTATGTTTTAGTTAAGTATTAACCTCTCCAACTCTATCACAACGATTTACTATACCCCTGTAACATTGAGTTCCTGTAAGTTAGAGACAAGAATTAATTCAAACATAGTCTCAACGAAACTGTAGGAAAGTTAAGCAAACATTCACTGGGGTAATGTCCTTAAGGCTGCAAAGTCTGGGGTATCTAACAGCAGTGAAAAATTGTCTCGCCCTCCCCTCTACCCTCGAGAATACGACGAGCCTGTTGTGTGTCTTCTGAAGTCCGGATCCTGAAGTCCTGATTGTGAGAAGCAGCTCCTGAAGTCCTGACCAGTGAATATACGTTCTACGTCGGCCAGACTTACTCTCGAACCACTACCCTCCTACATTCCCCGAAGTGTCTCTGAGTATGTTACGTTGTGATTATTGGTGTAAAGGTAAGGCAAAATATATGAATATTACAGGCTGAATTCTATATAGATCTGTGCCCAAGATCCTTAATTATTGCGTATGTATTAATCTCTCAGAAATCATATTAATTGTTATATAGATCTGTGTCCAAGATCTAGTGTTAATCTTTGACCTATAACTCTCTTAGAACGTCTTACGCATACGTTACATACTCGTGTTAATTAATTCATTTAAGCCAAATACTCAGATTTTCCTTGTATATGTCCATTCTATTATGTATGTTGCAAGTTGAAGTTGAAGTGTATTCCGTGTCTTTATTCCCTTCTTAAATAATATTATTGCCTAAAACCTACGCTCCATTTCATATTTTGTTTATCTCGGTCTCCCCTCTTCAAGAAGTTTTATTGTTGATTAAATAATCTACTTTCTTCGAGAAACCTTAAGTTACGCTTACTTCTGTTAAGTGTTAACTTGTTTATTTTATGAACAGTATATCCGTTCATTCTATTACTGATGTAGATAATTTTGATTCTTCTCGTCTAGGAATTCTAGCCTTGCATAGATCTATTATCTAAATATTCATAATTTGAATACACCGCTAATTGTGTGAATTCTCTATAGGAATCTGCTAACTCGTTCAGACCTCCTTTTATGCCTTATTAGGTATTTCCATTAGTACAACTTTCGTCGTGTGCGCCATTTACTTATTATTAGTACTGTATTATGCTAATGATTCGTACACGCTGATTTTATTTATGCGTTACTTAATATTAGTTAACTACGTTAGTTCTGTTAACTATATATTTTGCTATTCTGTTCAAGGAATATTAAACCTTTGATTATTCATCAGTAGAGGTAAAATACTAAATCTGAATTCCTCGACCCGAGATATAATTTTCGCATAATTATAATCGTTGACGAGTTATATGTTTATATGATAATTTGCTCATCTTAAGTTAAGCATATATTGAATTGTAAAAGTAATTCCGTATACCTCCCCTGTTAATTTCACTTGATTATCTCCAACACTAAGAATATAGTCGCACTAATAGTAAATATATACTATTTCCAACATCGAAGTACCTAGAATGACCTGATAAAGCTACCTGGTCAGTTTATCTTTACCCTCTCACGTTTTTTATGCAATTTTGAGCCTATTAGGGATACTTTAAAGCCTTTGTTACCATCAGGGGTATTTATAAACCTTTAGTTTAGTTACTTCAACCTCTGCAGTTGTCTTTGAGTTAGCTGTGAGCAGAAAACTAATTTTGGAGAGGTAATTGTAAGAGTGAGAGAACTCTATTTATTATTGCGAATCTGGCAACCTCTGCGTCATAAAAACGTGAAAGGGTTAATCCGTGTTATTTACACTACGCGCGCTCCACTCACCACCCGTGGGCGAATGTTGAACTAAACCTCTCGTGCGTTCCTCGTATACTGAAACTTGTTTATTTTTACGTGTTCAGTGATTCCATTTTAACTTAATTCCATTCAAGAATAAAATACGTTAGACACTCAACTCACATAAATATTATTATCAAGGGTTGATTCTATAGGTAACGTGTTTATCTTATATTGCATATTTCCTATATATGATATCATAATATATTCATGTTCCATGTTATTGATTAGAGACTGAGGCTTGTGATCAAATGCATTCTACCGTTTGCTTACTATTGCTTATAATAGTTAAGTTAACTCTCAGTCCTCACTTCAGAGCTCGCTACATTCGTGACCTAAACATTAATATGATTATGGCACGCATTGAGAAATCCGGAGTTTATAATAAGAATTAAGAGGGAAGCTCCTATATAACTACGTGTCCATTGATTAAACTAAGTGTGTATAATTTACATGTGTGTCGTTAACTTGTTATTGTGTTCTGTAGCACCTAATTGAGTACCTATTTGTGATTAAGAACGTGTTAGATGTGTTCCTGTTGAGGATATTTATAGTCTATAAGTCCAGAATTGGACTAGTGAAGACTGAATAATGGGATAAAAATATTATATCCCGGCAAAACACTGGCGGCAGCGGTGACTCGATACGGCATATCAACACTCGTGTTCTTATTTAAATTGTTTTTGTTTTCTTTGGTACTCAGTTAAATTGTTAGTACATTATTCACCATGGCAGCCATTATATCTCTTGACATCCCGGCGTTCAAACCTGAGGATTATGATATATATATACATACATGGAAATAGTCAAACCGGTCCTGGACATTATGTTCGGGAACGAGGACGCTTCCAAGATCCATACTGTTGTGGCAAAATTAGGGAAATATGCAACCAAAGTGTCGGGGTATGTGCATGATAATATGCCTGGGTTAACCTGGGTGCAATTTGAGTCTTATGTGAAAACTGCCATTAATCCAGTGCTGGGACAGACCATAGCCGATAAGAAATTTCACGAAATTAAATATTCGGGGGATTTGGACGGCACTATTGAGCAGTTGCATCAGGTAGCCTTAATAATAATTAACTTTTTTTTTTTTTTTTTTTTTTTTTAAGAGACAATGAACGGAGGAAGGAAAAACACAGATAAAACAAAAAGGTCCATGTGCCTAAAGGCATCCTCCATTCATAAAATGTTTGTAACAACTGGATTTAAACATTTGTAGATTGTAAGTTTGTGGAAAGCAATTCGAGGGAAGTGAATTCCAAAGAGTAGTAGCTCTGGGGATAAATGAATTCTGATAAGCAGAAGTTCTGCATTGTGGAGGAGAAAGTGTAAATTCATGGGCGCTCTCAGCTGCCCTAGTTCTACGGGGAAAGATGTGGAGAGGCGGCACAATTGAAGCAATTGAAGCAACTGCGTTCCCAGAAGAAACCACGGCACAGAGAAAGAAAATAGTGTTCAAGGCACTTGTGAGAATCTTGCCTGACCCGGTGGCCGACCACTTTTCGATAGTCGAGCCTACTAATTATGACGCGGATCTGCCAGTGATAAGACGTATAATGGCACTCCGGAAATCCAGGGAACAAAACAAGATTGCCGTGATAAGTAAGGTTACCACACATCCAACCACCAAAGCAGCCCCCATCAGTGGTCCAGTAGCTCCTCGTCTGACTGATAAAGTAGAAGTGTGGGCCAGGATTAGACCAGCTGACTGGAAGCCCTGTTCAGGACCATGCATGTTGTGGTCACTAAAATGATCATTCGGCGAATTGACCAAGAAGAGAATCAGGACCCAAGCTGGTGGGCTCAAATTCCCTGGATTAAAACGCGTCAAATAGCCACTCTCATAGAAGACGGAACGGCAGGAATCGAAGACGGACAGACTAAAGAAGAACTGGAACCATTCATACCTGAAGTCATACAACCAGATCCTCAGGATTTTTAAGCTGCCCCCCCAAACAAATAGTCGTAACCATGGCGGGGGCTCATGACGGGACATCAGATAATAGTCTTCCAGTATATTCGCAGTATATTCGTAGGTAGTAGGGGTAGGCAGCCCCGCCCAGGGAAGTACTACCGCCAAGGTTTCGGGAGACTCAGGGAATAGCCTGAATTCCATTTTCTCTCCCAGGCCTTGGTAGCTGGATACATATCTTTCTGCCTCACACATCAGGGGTATCAGGAAAACCCTCTTTATATAACATACACATCCAACTTCACGACATTGCCCTACATTGCTATCCTCTATCCATAAAACACTACTCTTCCCACTACACATCATACATGTAACACCATACACCTTACCCAATAAATATGGCAGTACAATTGTTAAGAGCAAACCTGGTGGTCCCTCGGATATCCACCCCCGGCAGGGTTGGGTCATTGACACAGGGCCCTCCCGGTCGTCATCATGCGACTGTGTCAAGAGCATTGCAACGTCCCAAAGCTGCTCGTCGGTGCAGCTTTTTCTTTAGCAATATAAGGGGATTTCACTCTAACATCAATTCTGTACACCAATTTCTTCAAGCAGAATCCCCTACTCTCCTTTTTTTGACAGAGACTCAAGTAACATCCACATCTGACACGTCTAGATTTAATTTTCCAGGTTATCAACTGCTCCAAAATTTCAGACCTAAAGGAGGTGTATGTTGCTTCGCAAAATCTGAAATTGCCCTGGAGGAGGTTACTAGTTTCAATTGTCCCTATTTTGATTATTCTATATACAAATTAATTTCTGCTGGTAAACTTAAATACATATGTTGCATCTACCGTTCGCCAAATACTCCTCCAGAGCAAAGTCTTTTTGATTCTCTGTCTTCACAACTCAGTGTCCTCAACTTAAATGTTTCTTCTGAAATCACTGTGTTGGGTGATTTTAATGTCCATAATGTTGAATGGCTCACTCATTCAACCAGGACTGATGATGCTGGTCTTGAATGTGAGCTATTTGCAGACTCATTTAATCTCACTCAACTAGTCAACCAACCCACCCGTGTACCAGATAATCCTAATCATAATTCCCACCTACTGGACTTATTTTTAACAACCAATTCAGAAAATTATGATGTTACAGTGAGGTCACCGCTTGGATCTTCTGATCACTGTCTGATACAGGCCACCTGTCTATCACCTACCACACCTTCCCACTCTGAACCTGTTTTGGTGACTAAATGGCATTACGATAGGGCAGACTGGGAGGGTCTTCAAGGTTTCTTTATTGATATTCCCTGGACCTCTTTCTTTTCTAATGATGCACACTCCACCTTCAGCCACATACAAGATTTTGTAAAAATTGGAATGGAAACTTTTATTCCTCATCAAAAGTACAGTAAAAGATCTAATTCACCTAAATGGTTTGACCATAATTGTGCTAGAGTAACTGAACAAAAAGCAATAGCCTACAATGCATACACAAGATAAAAAACTCATGAAGCCTTTAATTACTTTAGAAACATCAGAAATCATGCCAAAACTGTATTAAACCTAACTAAATCAAACTTTCTCCACAAGCAGGCAAATAAACTTCTAAATAATCCAAATGATAACAAAATATTTTGGTCTACTCTTAACTCATTTAAATCCAACTTCACTACTGCTTCATCCATTCCACCATTAAAATCTCCGACTGGCAATCTTGTAAGTGACCCACGAGGTAAAGCTAACCTTCTTGCGGATATTTTCTCCACCAACTCAACCTTAGATGAAATAAATCAAGAATGTCCCTGTACTTAATTTTAATTCGCCTGAAATTCCCTCACTTAAGATCCACACCAGACATGTCAAAACTATTTTGCAGAATCTCTCAGTAGATAAGGCTCCTGGTCCAGATGAAATTCCTCCAATAGTACTTAAGAATTGCTCCTTGGTGCTCGCTCCTGTATTGGCAAAATTTTTCCGTCTGTGTACTCATACCTCATGCTTCCCAGTACCCTGGAAAGAAGCAAACATCCATCCAGTTCCTAAAAAAGGTGCCTCTTCAGATCCATCAAACTACAGACCAATAGCTATAACTTCCACTCTTGGTAAAGTCTTTGAAATTATATTAAATAATCACATAATTAAGCATCTTGAGAATAATAAATTAATCAGTGATAGGCAATATGGTTTTAGACGATGTCGATCAACTGCAGACATGCTTTGCCTTCTTACGCATCAAATCAACCAAGCTACAGACCAACATGGTGAAACACATACAATAGCACTGGATATATCAAAGGCATTTGATAGAGTCTGGCATCAATCCTTATTGTCGAAGATGTCACACTACGGCCTTGCATCATTAGTTCCACTAATTTCTTCTTATCTTCATTACAGAAAAATACGTGTAATGGTAGATGGCCTTTATTCTCAATTTCACTCAATAAATGCTGGTGTTCCCCAGGGATCAGTTTTGGCCCCAATTCTGTTCCTCATTCATATCAATGATCTCATATCTACCACTCATAATCCAATACATTCCTACGCAGATGACTCAACACTCCACAGTTCCTTCACATTTACCAATTCTTTCACCCAACCCGATCTTATAAATTCAAAAATAAACACTGCAATTTCTCTGAACCAGGACCTTTCTAGAATTAATGGATGGGGACAAAAGAATCTAGTTTCCTTTAATGCACAGAAAACCAAATACATTCAATTTTCTAACCGACAGAATCTCACTGACTCCCATATATTTTTAATGATGTAAATATTCCCACTTCCCCTAGTATTGACATTCTCGGTGTAACATTAACTACTAACTTGAGCTGGACACATTATGTTAGAAGCATTGCTAAGAATGCCTCTAAAAAACTGGGACTCCTGTACAGAGTTCGAGAATTCTTCACTGACGAGCAGTTGGCCGTGATATATAAAAGTCATGTGCGTTCTCAGATGGATTACTGTTCACCTCTGTGGGGTGGAAGTGGAGTGGTTGCATCGAGGCAGTTGGACAAAATTCAAAATAAAGCTATTAGATTAATCAATAACCCTGCAATCACACAGGACCTTCCTACATTATCCATACGAAGAAACGTTGCATCCCTTCCATTATTCTAGATATTTTCACAGCAATTGTTCCGAGGAACTTGCTTCAATTGTGCCGCCTCTCCACATCTTTCCCCGTAGAACTAGGGCAGCTGAGAGCGCCAATGAATTTACACTTTCTCCTCCACAATGCAGAACTTCTGCTTATCAGAATTCATTTATCCCCAGAGCTACTACTCTTTGGAATTCACTTCCCTCTAATTGCTTTCCACAAACTTACAATCTACAAATGTTTAAATCCAGTTGTTACAAACATTTTATGAATGGAGGATGCCTTTAGGCACATGGACCTTTTTGTTTTATCTGTGTTTTTCCTTCCTCCGTTCATTGTCTCTTTAAAAAAAAAAAAAAAAAAAAAAAAAAAAAAAAATCACACTTAACGGGGTGAAAGTCCGACTGCTGATATATACGGGAGCTTCCCGTTCTTGCCTGTTCCTTCCCTTTTTCCGAAGACATAAAGATGTTTTTGGAAAAATGCAATCTTCCTCCATAATCCTTGTCAGTGCGAATTATCAAGTCATTCCGAATTTTGGACAGACTCTTCCATTGTATGTAATCACCCCTCTTCCCCATCACGGAGTAAATAATTCTTTCGTCATATATAATCCCAGTGAGACTAAGTACGATGGTTACTTAGGTCTCGATCTCCTCATATCTTTGAGTGCCTCTATAAATTGTAGGCACCGCACATTAACTTTTGATCCACCTTCAAAACTCGAAAAAAAACCTCCCTTGACACTATCAAGCAGTTAAATATGTATTACGTTTTCTCCACTAACCAACTTTACTCCTAAACTCAGAACCTTTGCCTACCTCCCTCCCGATCACTGCTAAACCTCAAAGTAATCAACAAAACCTCCCCCTCCAATCTCATATCATATCTCAAGCTATCATTTCCACTACAATCACAGTTCCTCCTCATCATGAGAAATGGGTCCCTTTAGTACCTACCATCCCAGGAGATGTACTTCTGACCCCACACCTCCAAAGCCCTTTAAATGGGGCATGCCTAACCGCTCCTAGCCTGCTACCAAACCACTTAAATTGTATCAATATAGCTAATATCTCTGATAAACCAGTCACATTGCCAAAGGGACTAGCCATTGGCGAACTTGAGTTGTATTCCGAAGAATTGTCTGTTCGCACAGATTCTTCCCCCCCCTATAAGAACTCCCTTCCTGATATTCCTACCAATCTAACTCTTAACCAACAAACTGACTTCAGAAACTTACTCATTTCCTACCAGGATATTTTCGCTACCTCTAGCCGAAATATGGGTAAAACGGACATGCTACATCACCCTGTCCATACTGTAGGGCGTCCCATTAAGCAACCCATCCGTAGGAAAAATCCAATTCAAAGACAAGAAGAGGAAATATAGGTACAAGATTATAGGTTTGATTCCCGGAGGGAAGTAAAGAAATCCTAATATTTAGTAGGGGCCCCGTAATCATTGACGATATGCCTATTAGTATAATAGCCTCCATTCAAACGCCCGCGGGCCAGCAGTTTGAATCTACCGCCGCGGGGAAGAACGAAGTACACGTCATAAGGGTAACGCTTATTCTCTTATGGAATCGTCTTATGATTGGGTACTCGCTACAAAAAAACCTTTGTAAATTATAAAAAAGGAAAATATACTTAATAATTGTTATACTACAGCTTTCCATCTCGTGGATTTCTTGTGTGGGATTCCCTGACGCTGCTCCTTGAGCTGCCATATTTCCTTCACTGATATATTAAGACTCCAACTCAAGACATCAAGCGAATTGGAAGGGGATGGCTGGGAGGGTCCTACATCGTCAATGATTACGGGGCCCCTACTAAATATTAGGTTTTCTTTACTTCCCTCCGGGAATCAAACCTATAATTTATTAGTGGCCCCTCCATCATTGACGATATGCCTGATATCTAAAGACTGGAGGGGGACATCCGTGACAATATCCAAAAACCACTAACAAACTACTTTAGGTAGCGACAAAGAATCCGTATAACAATTTCTCAAGTTTCTTATTGCATGCATACAATAATTATAAAAATAGAAAAGAAAGCAGTGTGTTACTTCAAAGAATATCTGCTTATAGTTGGTCGGTTCTACACTTGAGATCCGTCCTAAACTTGTCTAGAGACACATAACCAAGAGTCTAACACATTCTATTGCTAGCAACCAATGGTTATAAAAAGAAAAAGAAAGCAGTGCGCTACTTCGTAGCAGATCTGCTTACCGTTGACCGGATCCATTCTTTTGAGATCCGTTTTCTCGTTGTCCAGGGACATATTTGTATTCCCATAACAACGGCCCACCGAACCATAATTCTCAGATTATCTTTCGGCCCCAACGCAATTGTACGTTTTTGTAAAATTTGTACATTCTGTTACTACTATCTAGTTGAAACTATGATAGATTATCTTTAAAATTTAAAAATTTGAGCTATTAAGCCAGCTCGCTTTAATGTATCACGGTTCGTGATCTTATTACAATACCCAGCGGAGGGGCTCAGGGTCTGTTCTTCCACACTCCCCCCTTCTTTTTTCCACCTCCAAATAAGAATTGAGTTAGTAACAGCATACTATGAGACCCGCCACCTTAATGCTACATGTCAATAATGGAATAACTTGAACCACCTACAGGTCTCGCGTTTAGAAGTGTGAAAAGAAGCCCACCAATTGGTGTTATCTATATCGTCTATTGAAACCGTTTTGTAAAAAGTAAGCAAGACGTTCTACTTTCTCATAAAATGGCTTTGTATGCCCCTCAAGGTGGGGATTGTGCCCCTAACAACAAATTTTGAAGAAAAGGAGTTAATCCCTTTCTTCTTGTGATGCGAGTTCTGTTTGGTTGGTCCGTAGGCCGCCTGAGTGTTGAGGATGTAGTGTCCTCATAACTAACTTAAAACATGTATTGGGCATTTGTAAGTCCGCGTTCTGCGCCGGTACTGACAGTTATGAAATCATCCGCGTTCTGCGCCGGGGCTGACAGTTTGAATAACCTTTATATAATGTATTGTAATACTCAAGGGACACTGAGCGATTTGACATTGGTCGTTCAGTTTCCTTTTCCTGAGGTAGTTAGGTTTTGTACCCCTCACCGTCAGCTCAAGTACTGTTTTCCCGTCGCTTAATCCGTAAGGGATACAGACCTCATCAAGAATAAAAAATCCTGGCGCTTGGTTACATTTGCGCTAATGGACCTATTGGTAAGATTTTGTGGTCTGGCAAACCGGAAGGTATGAGCCGGCGTGGAGATGGGTGTAGCCTGACACATAAAAACATGTACCGTTCCTCCTCTACCTACTGGGATGGACAGGTTAGACTGGAAAGACCGGGAAGTCATGCCTGGGGGTTTCTCTTGATGGGCCAGTGATTCTGTTTAGTAAGCACTTATCCCAGTAACCCATTTAGTGTCTAATGAACATAGTAAACTAAGTCAAGAGTTTTATTTGCAACCTTCTCTCCGTACAATGGCAGCTTCTTGGCATTTTATGTAGCGTCCGGAAGGTATCCGTCAGTGAGATCGCGAGGTCTCCAGTATCCTCTTAGTGGAATCATGAGGCCGGGAGTGACCCCTGGTTCTATCCTCCTCCTTCCAACTGGTGGTAACACCTTTGCGTCGGTGGGGGTGAACCTACTCTTAAACGTGAATCGGGCCACTTGTGGACAATCGCGCTTCCGCAATCATTTTTTGCAGATGTTTTGCGGGAGCATCCAGTCTGCTGAAGTGTCCTGTCGCCGGGACAAGGTCTCGCCGGTCGTTTATTACTACGCCTGGGAGTTAAGCTGCGCGTAGAAGAATACTCAGCATTTTCGGCCCGAACCAACATCCGTTTCAACCATGATCCTGAGGTTTCCATTCGATCGGGATCCTTTATTGCTATCACAACAAAAGACTAGCCTGACTGCTAAAAAGAGGGCCAGTCTACCAGGGTCTTAATTTGGACTGGGTAACACCGAGCTTAATTAGCCACCGAAGATCCGGCTACCAACTTACATCCAAACAGGGATCTGCCTAAGGCTCGGTCAACACCCGGATCTATTGACCGGTGTGTTACTGTGGGTGTAGGTAAAAATGAGTTCACTGCCATAGTTCTGTTCATACTAATGTTTCTAAGGGTGGCTGCCGGGATATAGTGAAACCCGGCGGGCCCTCACCGTAGATTTGAACAAGATAGCCATGTCCCAAGTCCTGTCGGGAGATGGCGACAAGCGGCGAGCCAGCCTCGAGGGGTCGGCTAAAGTAGGTGTTAACTAACAACACCGAATTCCTTTAGGGTCATCGAAAGAAGAATGTCTGAGTCCCCCATACATAATGGAAATTGCTCAGACACTTAAAGTGCCCGGTAAACCAGATAGTCTGACACTTTGCAAAAACTTTACCGACCAGTACCGCTAGACCTCGTTGACCCACGTATCTGATTGCAAGGAGTTGAATTCAGAGTGGACCTCAAAAAAACGCTATTTATGTTCGTGCGATTGAGGCACCAATAGCTTGAAGATCTATGGATGGAAAATAGGAACTCAATTGCTTTGCAGTGAACCTCCGTGGGGTGGAACAAAAACTCCGAATCCGGGTCTAAATAACCCCCCGAAAAACACCCGATTTCGAAGCCATGGTATTAAACCTACCTATGGCTGAGGATAAGAAAGCGTCCAAGCCAACTGTGGTGTCGGTTCAACCCTAGAACGTTTTAAAAAGTGGTATATCCATTTCAGACTTGTTACGAGTGTTCAGCTATAATTAGCGGTAACCGTTCATTTAACTCCAAGTCGACTTCTGGAACGTCCACCTGTCCGGTTATTTCGGGCGGTGAATCCAGATCGATAATCGTACTTGAGGTATAGTAACTCTATTTGTGCCACCCTCATGAGCCAACCGGCGAGGGACTCCATTCATGTGATATTGTGCTCATAATCAAGGAAGAAAGCAAAATCTATAGGACTGAAAAGTTACGACTGTCTGATGTGATAATGATGACAGTAGTGATGATGGTAGTGACGATAGTGACAGTATTAGTGATGATGGTGAGAGTAGTATTGATGATGGTAATAGTTGTAGTGATGATGATAGTAATGGTGATGATGATAGTAGTAGTGATGATGGTGACAGTTGTAGTGATGATGATAGTAGTAGTGATGATGGTGACAGTTGTAGTGATTATGATAGCAGCAGTGATGATGGTAGTAATATTAGTGATGATGGTAACCTATCGCAGAGTTGGGTATGCCGTTTTATTGTTGGGCAAAACGGCACGTCTACTTTATTGGTTATTATTATTATGGGCGACACGCTAATTGGTGCCACTTACACGTGGCGATCTTTGTAACAGATAGCAGATAACAATACCTTGTTGTGCGTCCCTCAATTAACTGAACTGATTTGCGTAAACTATGAAAGAAACTCAATTCTCCCTACCAATAAATGCCTACAGTGGCCGATAGAGGCGCTGAACGCAAGGTTTACCCCGGTGCATTGTGGGAAATGGGCAACATCGCGGAGCTATCCACCCTCCCTCTCCTTCAACAATTCTATAATATATGCAGTTAGTCGAAATTTCTGTAGGTGACACATACTCTGGTCTATGCATACTGTTGTTTTATATATTTTAAAATCACCCATATTCATAAATAACGTATATTTACAATACAAAGTCAGCAGGTATTTTCGCGCCAATTTTGTTATGATAATTAATCAGCTTATAATTATGTTTGTGTTCATTATCAGCTGCATATGGACTTTCCCTTTATTACTATACTATATAAGCACTTAGTGTAGTCGTATACTGTATAATAAAAACGTGTAGAATCACACAAAAATTGAGATAAACTGTGCATGTCCTAGGTGTTGGGTATAGTGATGTCTACAGTCGTAGCTCTGGCGCTAGTTCAGAAGCGTCCACCAGAGATCTCAAGGGAATTGTTGGTAGGGAGAATTAACATACATGTTCTAGTTGTATTCTTTATTTGTCATTCATTATTTACCTTTCAGTACAAGCCCCAACACTATGGGGATCGATAGAGTTTGGGCTATAATAAATAAAGTAGACGTGCTGTTTCGCCCAAAATCAAAACGGCATACCACACTCTGCGATGGGTTACCATCATCACTAATATTACCACCACCATTACTTTTACTATCATCATCACTACAACTGTCACCATCATCACTACTACTCTCATCATCACCATTACTATCATCATCACTACTACTATTACAATCATCACTACTATTCTCACCATCTTCACTAATATTGTCACCATTGTCACTACCATCATCACTACTCTCATCATTATCACTACAACTATCACCATATTTTGGATCTAAAATCATAACTATTGCACAAATTCAAAAAATCTTTTTTGACTGACGTTCGCATTCACCCAACAAATGTTCATGTCAAATTTGGTGAAAATCCGTCATGCCGTTTCGCCCAAAATCAAAACGGCATACCCAACTCTGCGATCGGTCACCATCCTCACTACTAGTCACTATCATCATTAATATCATCAGCACTACTTCTATTATAATCATCACTACTACTCTCACCATAATTACTACTACTTTCATCATCACTACTACTGTATAATCACTACAACTTTCACCATAATCAATAATACTCACCATCATCACTACTACTGTCACCATCGTCACTACTATAATGACCATCATCACTACTACTAGTACTGTCACCATCACTTCTTGAAATAACAGGGAAACAGTTAACCAAGCATTCACCACCACCAAACAGTTTTCCCTCTCATCCTACCACACCTCCTCACCACAGTGGAAAAATGGGAAACAGTGGCCGAGTAGAGGAAAGAGCGGGGAATGAAAGGACCTGGCTGAGCTTCTCACCGCACCACCAGTAGGCGCATCGTAGGCTGAACTTCCTACCACATCGCCAGGAGGCACACCGTAGGAAAAACAACTCCAGGTCACCTTCCAGTACAAACAATGGTATATCCCACAAAACCGGAACACGAATTGCCACCATCAATATGACACGTCCTCTAACACCAGAAGGGGACTTACTCATCACCATCAACAATTCCAAAGTCCAGGGAAAGAAAAACAATAAACAAGAAAGACGAAATTCTGAGTTGAGGGTGGATGCCACCCTCAACTCAACAAGGGCACAACCCCCAGCACAGACAGACGTGCTCGCACCATTACCGACGAGATGGGCTGTCCTCCAACACCAGGAAAGGGCATAGTCATCAACAGGGACAATGCCAAAGCGCCAAGAAGTGAGAGAAGTGGGAAAGACAGGCGACACCAAGAATGGCACTATAAATACCGGACATCCCCTCGCCACTCTAGAGCACAGCCGCATCGCCGCCATGACCAGGGAAGCCGAGATATACGGTTACCAAATATCAACCCCCCTCCAAGCCACACGGAACAAATCGCCCTACAACACCCTACCCTTAGGCGCCTTTCTGATGCGCAGCCACACCACCGCCAAGATGCTGAGAAAAAAGGTGACATCAGCAGGAAATTCTAAGATCGATACTCAATTGAAAGGCTGTTTCTTGTGATCCATGGGCGGAAGGACAGTTGGAAGATTGAGGGCTCAGTAGGAAGAATTGTTCTTGTGATCCATGGACGGAAAAACAATTGTGATACTGAAGTCAACCTGTTTAACTTGTTTGTAGTACTGTTTCCTTGTGATTCATGGGCGGAAGGACAATAACTTAAACAACCCCCAGTTCTGCATCAAAGTTCTTTCAAAGACCAGAGTAGTCAGTGAGTTCACTCCTGCGTTGACTCGATTCTATTTTTTTACCTTTGCCATGGCTAGGTAGATAGTATTCAAGGTCCCAATCCAAGAGCTCGTGTAAAACTGGGCTAACCCAGTCACGACAGGACAACCCATCTACCGAAGATTGGATTACTTATTCTACACAAATTGGATTACTTATTCTACACATCTAAAGTGAAGTTATTATACCGTTAAAAGTTGTAGGAGATCTAACTGTGGAAAGACTTAGTGTATTATCAAAGAGAAAGTATACAAAGATCAAAAGTGGAAAGTAGTTAAAATATATCTACCGGGTATATACGGGTATATAATAAGAAGTATTCTAGAAATATCGGATACTACGCATGTATGCAAAAAGCGAGAGAAAGGAAGTACGGTACTAGTGAAACCCAAATAAATCAGGGAAGTTAAAATGCCCCAGAACGAGAGGCCCACCACAGAAGCCACGAGCGAACACCACACAGAAACACCCGGAAGAAAGGCCCACAGAACGAAAGGACCAGGTGACCGGGCCAACCAGTTCAGACAGGCCCAAGCCTGCAGGGCTAAGCAGCTCCAAACCACACCTGCCTACCCCTTCTAAAACACTGACCTTTCCCACACCTCACGTATACACTACCCTCGTGTCCTACACATCTACCTACATGAGAATGAACATAAATACACCTTAAGTTAATACACCCATGCTCTGTCCCTAAGTTAGGATATTAATATCAACATACCCTAAAATACCTTGTCTTGCCAGACTAAGTTTCTGAAGACCAATCGCCCCCATAAATCTATGTATTCAATCCTTAGGTTAGTTATCTTTATCCGCCATTGTGTTCATCTCTTCCATTTACTTTTCCACAATTGTTATACGTCTGCCAATCACCTCCTTCGTATCCACAGTCCACACTACTCCATTTTGCTTCGTGTCCTACACCTCTTACCCGCCAGACTCTACCTACATGATGATGAACAGGAATACACATTCATATTAAAACACCCATGCCCTGTCCCTAGGTTGAGCCAATGCCAACCAGTTCAGACAGCCATAAATCTATGTATGTTCTTCCATCCGAGAAGTAATATGTTCACCCCTTAAAATACCTTGTCTTGCCAGACTAAGTTTCTGAAGACCAACCGCCCCTATAAAGCTATGTATGTTCTCCCATCCGAGAAATAATATGTTCACCCCTTAAAATACCTTGTCTTGCCAGACTAAGTTTCTGAAGACCAACCGCCCCCATAAATCTATGTATGTTCTTCCATCCGAGAAGTAGTATGTTAAAAACCCCATGTCCTAATTGATAAGAAACTAAGATACCCACGGGTACACCAGTGTATATAGAACCATTACTCCCGTAAGACCTAGACAGCCATGACTGAAGATGTTAGCCACCATGCTATAACTTAATGCTTACCTCAACCAGGGATTGTATATACAACCCTCTGTTACCATTGTATCGACCACTTTCACCACGAAACAATACCGAAGTTAACCCTACGAACTGTCGTTCTCTTTGGTGTATATATCATAGAAAACGCAGCTCCCAGGAACAACTGGACCAGCAAGAAATAGTGTCAGAGTAACAGTATCCATAACCATCGTATTGACGAGTAATAATACACCATGTTTTTCCCTACTTTATCCACAGTCAAGCACACACCTATAGTTAACCTCCTTTTCCTCCACAGCCCCACAGTCCACATGATTCTATCTTTTCCAGACTCATATATACCACCCCGTATTTGCTCATCCCCCGGTAGCATTTGGCTAATGTACTTTCACTGTCATTTCCCCCCAAACTCCAATATCAACTGTAGCCTAATGCCACCCCCACGCCCGGAGACCTTAGGGTCAAACTTCCACGTAGCCCCCTGAACTCTCTCCCTCTCATTAACACCCCGCGCTCCTCGACTCTTTTCCGACCTAGCCTCTCCCTCATACCTCTTGAAGATCTTTGATTTTTCCGTTGCTAACGCTCTCCAACCTTTTATATAATTATATACTCCTATCCAGCCTACCTTCCCTTAGTAGGCCGGAACAACATTAGAACTTTACTAACCCTTTGCATGCCATCTATTCCCTCACAACCCATTCACAACCCTGCACCCAATGATCGTCAGTGCGAGGCTAGCCGCCTTGCCAGTGACTAACTTCTATTGCCATACTTCCAGATAAATGTGGCAGAGTTAGCAACCCAGTCTCCACCACATCCAGCAAGCCATACAATTAACAACCAACCGATTAAACCGGCTAGTCAAGGCACCTTCGGTTTTGGTATTAAGAACACCCACATCTGTCTCATAAACAGAGGGTTATTACAAACACTTGTGATATGGCAAGCCCCTAGCCACAGCCGCCGGACGACCATCCGGAGAGAGGGGCGCACAGCTACCCCTTTTTACCCACCCGAGGAGGGAGACCCCCACCCCTGCGGAGGTATACCTGACCCCTGTTTTGACTTCCGGGTCATTGCCAGGTAGCACAGGAATTCTTCCTATCAATGAACTAACCATGCATGACTAACCCCTTTACTAACCTCTATTAAGCCACAATAACCCATTCACCTTTTTTGCATACTCGGATAATCAAATTAGCACCTCAGCTATACCATAGAATGACGACTGAGTAATATAAGAGAGACGCTCCTATCACAGCTGGCCCAGTCCTCCTCGCAAAGTAGATCCAGTCTCCCTCCCCTAAATACTTCCAATATAGCCAAAATAGTACCTCTTACTAAGGCTCAGTTATATCACATTATGAAGGCTCCCTATAGCCATTTGCCACAACAGTACTCACCACCTTACCGAGTCCCCGTATCTATTGAGAGCTCAAATAATTCCATAAGACTCGAGATCCCTATGGCCTACAGGGTCCAAAACCGAGCCTATAAACCCAGCCCCGCCCCCAGTAAAATCAGTTGAAAGATAGACACCAACCAGTGGCTGGCCCCCTTAAGTTGACCTCTAGCTCTGCCCTTGTGTTGTTCCTGAGATTGGAGATTCCAGAGCCGGCAGACTCCGTGGCAGATTTGAGATAGAAACATCTGTCCACGTACAAAAAATCTACGTGCACCTTATAACCTTCACACACACCAGTGGGTATATAAGCGTGTAGCCAGCAACGATCGCCAAGAGATCCGTCTTGAGAACTTCCTACATATGGACCACCTGGACGACCGCGGAACCAGTCGTTAGCCCCCAACATCACGGACGCAAGATAACCAGGACCAGACCAACCAAATACTACCCAAGATTCACTTTATTAGTACCAACGTGTTACAGTACTAATTAGAAATTCACTTATTAATCTTTCTATGAAGTGGCTTGCCCAGTGTAATTCATATATAACCATTCCATTTGGGAAGTGCTAAGCGTATCAGTGTTTATTAATTAACAGGCGACATTAACTCTCGTAATTACCTTTATCCAGATATTATTACATAGAAGTAAAACCCTAGTGATATCTAACGTTCGCCCACTGATTTGTGTTCTACATATTTCTGCCATAAGAATATAAAACTTAGATCAGTACCCCCCTGAGGTTACTAGAATTCCCGTGCTCTAAAACATACGCGTGTCTAATTCTAGTCTGTGAACTACTACTTGTGCACCAGACCTGCCAGTAATAAATCTAATTAGTGAAATTGAATCTATAAGTAACATTGAGATCTTCCAGTATATAAACTTGCGAACCAAACCAGTGATCAGAAGAGTATACCTGAACGTTGGAAGTGGGAGACTAGGCTCCATCCAGATCCACTAATGCTAGCGGTTCATTTCTATCATTTGTCTTGTACGAGTATTCATACTTTCTTATGCTCCCTATTAACCTTCTTAAATAAACGTGATCGTGTGTCTTGTTACCGTGTGTTTATTTTGTGTTCTCTATTCTTCATACCTTGTATTGTGCATGCAGCCTTCTATACCCAGTCAGTTAGAACTCACATTACCCAAGTTAATCCTGTAGAAAAACAGGGCATAACATTGGTGGCAGCGGTGGGATTTTGATTCGGATAAAAGGTTGCATTACATTGCAAGTTTGGAACAGCCAAAACATGATTACATCATGGCGCACCGTTCTCACATTCCCATCCCACATTATGATGGAGAAACTTACGAGATCGAAACGTTCATGGACATAGTGAAACCCGTACTTGACCTAGTTTATACCACGGATGCAGAAAAAATAGCCGTGACATTAACGCACTTGGGAAAAGCCGTTTCCCTGGTTGCCTACCAAGTGCACCCTGCTCTCACATGGGATGAATTTCGCCCAATAGTGATAGAAGCCATTAAGCCTTCGTTGGGCGTTTTCGTGGCCCACACCCGTATCCAAGACACTAAATTCGAAGGCGATCTAGATGCCACAGTGAATAAGATCGCCCAACACATAAAAGTTTCTTTCCCCACATTGACCAGAATCCAACAAGAGCAGCAGATTCTGGTCAACCTTGTATCAATATTGCCCTCAGCAGTAAAAGACCATTTCCGTGTGCACGATTTCGTCGGATACCAAAAAGATCTCATCACGATCTGACGTATTTTGGCCGTGCGCACAGAAGCACCCACCCAAATCGCTGTAATCAAGAGGTTTCCCACGCACCTGCAGCACCCCGACCACCAAAACTCCAAGAATGCCTACCCATCCTCATCCTTCCACAACAGACCCACCTACCCTTCCGGCAAGCCCCAACCCAGTAGACCCCGGTTCCAACCTACCCAGCCACGCAGAATCTTCAACCGGAACAAAACCTACAACACCTACCAAAGTAAAAACCCTACCTTAGTAATTATCAACCCTATGATTTCCCTGCCTGTAATGCTCAGTGTGCCCTCCATCAAATTCGTGACTCTGCCAAACCTCGCCCCTTTACTCCTCGCATTTCTGTAAATGAAGAGGAGTTGGGACAAGAGGAAGAAATGGAGGAAAGGCACACTGGAAAAATAGCCCCTATCATGACCTCAGAGGATACCAAGGAAACCCTGGAGGAGGTAGATACCGACCCCCAGGATTTTTAAAGTACCCCCCGCCCAAGATGGCCTCGGCGGGGGACGCCATAACTGACCGCACTGCCCCCATTTATTACATGGCCAAAATCAAGGACATTCCTGTCCGCTTGTTAATCGACACGGGAGCTGCCAAGTCATGTTTGTTCAAGTCTTATTATGATCAACACCACCGACTATTTGGCCCCTTGTTAACCACCAAAGCAGAACTAATCTCAGTTGCTGATACTTACTTAACCCATAACTAGCGGCGCGCAACATAAGTCGAGTATAATAAATCTGGACTATCTGGCGGCGCTCGACATAGGTCGTGTGGCAATTTCAGCACGTAATGTTGCTGAGAGAGGGAGACAAGTGGTGGCAGGAGAGTAGCGAGCGTATGACTGCTCCAGACCACCGCGGCGAACCTACTGACACGAATCCCACCTCCTCCCTCCCTCTCTCACTTGCTACATACGGAATTGTATGGGGAAAGTGCCGAATTACATGCTTTTTGCACTCGCGTTGCACGGTTGTTGCAAGAAAACTAGCCATCATAAAAGGATCGTTATGGTGTCATTGGAAAGCTCTGTTTATGCCCTTTCAGGGATAGATACTTGTTTTTCGCTCTGGGTCTTATTTAGGCATGAAAATGATCACGTAAACAGCCCTATTTTGGGTAAAAACACCCCGCTGGTGGCTACATATTATATACCGCCTAGGCCGCTCGTAAGGTGTTAAATCTCCTAGGAGACACTTTGCCCCTGTCAGTAACTACTCCTGCCCCCCATGCTCGTTGTTATCACACGTTCACAGTATTTTCCTCCCACTGTAAACATTACGATGGTTTCCTTGGACTTGACCTCCTTCAAAAACTCCAGGCCCAGGTTGACTGCGGCCAAAGGCTGATCTCATTAAAAAAAAAAAAATTCAAACCCAAAGCCTCTGACAAACCAATCACACAGAAACCCATTCACAAAAAGAAAAAACACCTTCCCCCTCAACAAACCCTGAGTCAGGGTTACCAAGTTGCAGCTAGCACTAAGGTAACTCCTAAACCCTCCCCTTGCCCCGAGTTCTCTCAAAATATCACTCAATTCAGTAAAAAAAATGCCTCAACAAACGAAAGAAGACAAGTCCAAGCAACTCCCTCTCGGTAATCCCCTCAATTCTCGTAACTCTGTCCAGGATAAATCCTCCCATGTTTTCAGGACAGACTCTGATATATATAACCATAATTCTATCAAATGTTTATGTACACATGTTTCCAGGGAAAATGCCGACCTATGTACCCAACAATGTTTCCCCCATGCCCCCAGAAATGTTCAGCTATCCCACAACCAACACCATTTCCCTTGTGACAGTTTTCCGTCAGTAGCTCCCTTTCCCCCCCACACAATTCACACCCCTAGAAAACTTCACAACCTCACACTTGACTCGCCCTCTCATGACAAACAAACTCACCAGTCCCAGATAACCTCTAACCAGACCGTTACTGCCACCAAGAAAATTCCCCACATGCGTCCTGTTAACAACCCCAAATCAATACACCAGTCCTCCACCAATAACCCATGTTCTACACCTAACTCTTCCCCCACCAACCCTCCGCAGTCCCACCAACAAATCCCGTTTTCTAACTCGCTCACCTCTCACCACCCTGACCCGCCCGCACGCGCCGTTAATCCTCCCCTCACGTGTGCCGACCGAGGGACACAACTATGTTCCCACCATGCCCCCAGAAATGTCCAGCTATTCCACACCCACCCCAATCCCCCTTGTGACAGTTTTCCGTCAGTAGCTCCCTTCCACCCCCACACAATTAACACCCCTAGAAAACTTCAAAATCCCACACTTAACTCGCCCTCTCATGACAAACAAAACCACCAAATCCATATAAACTCCAAACAAACCGTCACTGCCACCGACAAAACTCCCCAAATTCGTCCTTCTAACAACCACCAATCCTTACATCAGTCCTCCACCAATAACCCATCTTCTATACCTCACTCTTCCCCCACCAACCCTCCACAGTCCCTGCAACAAATTCCGTTTTCTAACTCCCTCACACCGCGCCCCACTGATCCTCCCACACGCGCCGTTAATCCCCCCATCACGCGTTACCCCCACCAAAGTGACCTTTCCCCCCTTATGCGTACCAAGCACCTGCTCGCCAGTCGATCCCCCACCATCATTAGCCCAGCTGTAGTTCAAGATAAATGCCAAATTCCCCCCCGCCATCAAAAATGGGTGAACCTTCGACCCATACCCCAAACTCACATGATATTTTCCCCCACTACCACGTCCACCAACCCCAATCGTTGCCTCTTACAACCCGCCATCATTTCCGCTCGCATCAACCACATTCTCGTGGCAAATATCTCTGAGGAATCCCTGACATTACCAAAAGGTCTCATTATAGGAGACCTCGAAACTTTTGATGACCTCCCCATAGATTTTAATGACACCCCTACCAGCCTCCAATTGCCCCCTCTCCCGGACACATTATCCGACCACCAAAGACACGGCATGTACGACCTATTGCTAGAGTTCAGTGACGTGTTTGCCCAACAACCCACCGAAATCGGACAGACCGATGTAGAACAACACATCATTAACACCACAGGCCCCCCCATACGACAACCATCCCGTAGAAAAAATCCCATACAACGTCAGGAAGAGGAACGCCAAGTCCAAGAGATGTTAGAGGCCGGTATTGCCACCCCATCCATTAGTCCCTGGTCTTCCCCTGTTGTCCTAGTAAAAAAGAAAGATGGGTCAACCCGTTTTTGCGTCGATTACAGGAGGTTGAATGACGTAACCATTAAAGACGCTACGCCATTACCCCGGATAGACGATTCCCTTGACTCCCTATACGGATCCAGATGGTTCACTACCCTCGACTTGCAAGCAGGGTATTGGCAAGTGCCTATCAAGGCCGAGGACCAAGAGAAAACAGCATTTTTCACTAGTGGTGGCCACCACTACGAATTTAAAGTCCTACCTTTTGGCCTCTGTAACGGACCCGCCACTTTCTCCCGTTTGATGGAAGCGGTATTACATGGCCTAACCTGGGAAACCTGCCTAGCCTATCTAGACGATATTATTGTGTACTCACCAACCTGGGAAGAACACCTTCTCAGGTTGAGACAAGTCCTTCAAAGAATCCGAGCCGCCGGGTTGAAATTAAAAACCTCAAAGTGCGAGATTGCCCGAAATAAGGTAGATTTCCTCGGCCACGTAATATCTGAACATGGTATTGCACCAGACCCAAAGAAACTTCAAGCCATACAAAACCAACCCCCACCCACCACCGTTAAAGGAGTACGTTCGTTTCTAGGTTTAGCCACATACTACAGACGTTTCGTCCCCCACTTTGCCACCATAGCCAGACCCCTCCACCAACTCACCCACAAAGACACCCCGTTCACCTGGACACCTGAAAGAGACCTCGCATTTAACACTTTGAAACAAAAGCTAATCCAAGCCCCTATTGTCGCTTTCCCTGATTACCATAAACCTTTCCGTCTTTATACCGACGTATCTCTGTACGCCATTGGTGCAGTTTTAGCTCAAGTCAGAGACGGAGAGGAACATGTGATAGCGTATGCCAGCTCCACCCTCAACCAAGCACAACAGAATTATGCAGCCACCAAGAGAGAGTGCTTAGGGATCATTTGGGCACTCAGCCACTTCCGGTCATTTGTGTTGGGCGCAAAACTCGATATAATCACCGACCATCAATCTTTGCAATGGTTGCGTAAATGCGAAACCAACTCAGCCATTTTGGTACGTTGGAGGGAGACACTAGAGGACTACGATTTTACAATACAGTATCGTCCAGGAAAACTTCACACCAATGCAGACGCCCTGTCACGTTTGCCAGTACCAAAAGACCCCCCCACCAACCTAGCCGCCTTACAAAACACTGAGCTTTTATCTACCCCCATCCCCCAACATAATTCCCCCTCAGGCCCCTCCCTAATTCAATCTTGGGAAACAAGAATCAGACCACCCTGGATACCGTTAAATGTCTTCAGGAAACTGACTCGCTGGGGAGATCAACTTGCCACAGACTCTGGTCACATAATCTTAGACCCCACCATTGCCCACGACTACATGATTGCCATCCACGAGGGAAACGGCATACACCTTGGACAAAAGAAGATGTTAAAAATCTTCACAGATCAATACTGGACCCCAACCCCTCCAAAATTGCACAACGAGTGACAGAATCCTGCAAACCTTGTTTATTGGGGAAGGATAGATCACGCACCCCAGGCCCAGCTGGTACCATGTCTGCTAACAAACCGTTCCAAGTCCTATCCCTCGACATCATGGGCCTGTTTCCTTCTTACGCTGGCAACCGCTATATCGTCACATTTGTTGACGTATATTCAATATTTTTAATAGCCTGCCCAGTTAAAGACCACACAGCCACCACAGTCGCCACACTGCTTGCCACAGAAGTGTTCCCTATATTCGGCCTTCCCCTTGCTCTTCTATCCGACAATGCCCCCGAGTTTAGTGGACACGTTTGGCACCAGTTCACCCAACAATGTGGTATTAAGATTAAACACTCATCCCCGTACTGGCCTCAAGGAAATGCTATATGCGAACGCAGCCATCGCACCATCAACAACCAGTTACGTACAAAAATGATTGCTCTTAACACCTCAGACTGGCCATCACAACTAAAGATGATACAATGGGGCATGAACACCTGTCCCCGAGAAGACGGTATTTCCCCTCATGAACGTGTTTACGGCGTACCCCCCCTGTTACTGCCGTTCCACCATCACGCTCACCTCCCCTCCACCACCTCCACAATTGACCCATTGCAACATCTGCAAAACACCCTCCATACTGCCCAAACCTGTCAAGACACCAAAACTGATAACCCCGATGACAAAAACCCTTTCGCCATCCATGACACCGTAATGGTAGCCAACCTCCCTGTCACCAACAAATTAGGCCCTCGCTATGTCGGGCCCTACACCATCATACAAGTCCCAAACGCCTATCAAGTCACCATCGATTATCACGGCGTGACTCGCACGTTCCGAACTAGATTCGTCCGAGCGTTTAAACCTCTAAAACCACAAGACAATACCCCACCCCACACGTCTGACCCGGAATTAAACACCCCTACTAACCCTTCCACTCAGGCTATGAATATTCCCATACAAACCCCTAAGGGCCTAAGCCCTCCGACACCAAACCGACAAATCATTCCTCAACATACCCCCCAAACTAACCTCCACAAACCCCAAGCCCCCACTATCACACCCTCCTCCACCATGACACCTTCTTTCACTTCTGATAGTCAAGTACCTCCCCAACTTATCCAAGTATGAAAACCTCCACCCACAACCCCGACCACAACAGAAACCCTCCCGTCTAGCCCTGAGATACCTCCCCCAGGCACCACAGTAAGAAAGCCACCCCCCCCACCCAAAACCAAGTACATACCCAAACGCACCACACAATCTACCTCAGTAACCTCACGCTACAACTTACGCCCACGACAAAAATCTTTTAAAACCTCCAGAAAACACACCCTGCTAACCAAGTTCCATAGGGCTGCCAGACCACTACCCTCCTCCTCCTCTTCTTCTTCTTCGTCGAATTCTCCTCCACAAAGGGAAAGAAGACGAATAATCACCAGTAAACACCATAAACCCTCTAACTATATTCCAGAAGTAACAACCCCCACCCCCCCACGAAAACACATACCTTCCTGTTCAACCTCATCCCCTCTCAACCCCCACCTCATTACCCGAATGACCTGCTAGATCTACCCGCCACCAAACTCCCATAAACCGCCTACTTCCACCACCAGCAAATCACCGACCTCACCAAAGAACACACCCCACACACGTCCCTACCCCCAACCCTCCAACTTAAATCTCCACTCCCTACTCACCCGTCTAGCCCCCCCCGCATCCACCCCTTTCCCCTCCACTATCCCCGCGACCCCACCCACACATCAACCAACCTCCTCATCTCATCGAACCCCCAACCAACCAACCCCTAAAACATCCCCCCACAAAGTCGCCCCTGAGAGAACCTCCATACATACCCCCACCAAATCCTCTTCCATTCCGCCTACCACCCTCACCCAACAAAAACCTCCACACGCATCTACCTCTCAAATAACCCCCGACCTCGTCTCCAATAAATGCCCTCCACCTGTAAAACGTTCTTCCCCTCAATATAAAACATCGTCGAGCGACTCAAGTCCCACGACAAACATCTACCTTCCCACCAGGACCTCCAAAGGTAGAATAATCAACAGACCCATCAGATTTAAAGACAGTTATACAAAAACAACACCCCGTTCTGACACTAAAGACCCAAGCCACACAACACACACACCCCCTCCTTCTCACACACCTCCTTCACGCATCTTACCTAAACCGATATTGTGCATTGCCTCACTATATTTCCCCAGCCTACAACACCACCCAAGAAAACCCCAAAAACCCCAGACTCATATCCCCCCTTCATCCCCAGCTCTGTTTTCAAGCGTTAATCCCTCCCCTTCAGTTAGTAACCCATTCACCACACTGAAGAGGCCTCCTGTCAGTCCCACACACCTCACTCGATACATGACCTCCACCATGAACAAATCCACACCCTTCGTCGCCCCCGTCCCTACCCCCACGGGGGAAAACTACAAACCATTCATACGAAAGGTTAAAGTAAAAACATCCACAGGACGCTTAGCCCGTCTACAACGCCCACATCAAGCCCGGGCAACCGCCCTCCACAACACTGAGGACACATTCCTACAGGTCTACATAGACCTACAAAAGAAACCTGACCCTCGCTCTCTTGCTTGGTGGGACCTTCTCAATACCCTCAAAATAACCCACGATGACTATGCTTCTTTTTACTTCACCCTTGAGGCTCGAGGACGAGCCTACAATGAAGGAGAGGGAAGTAAAATGCCTCGGAACGAGAGGCCCACCACAGAAGCCACGAGCGAACACCACACAGAAACACCCGAAAGAAAGGCCCACAGAACGAAAGGACCAGGTGACCGGGCCAACCAGTTCAGACAGGCCCAAGCCCGCAGGGCTAAGCAGCTCCAAACCACACCTGCCTACCCTTTCTAAAACACTGACCTTTCCCACACCTCACGTATACACTACCAACGTGTCCTACACATCTACCTACATGAGAATGAACATAAATACACCTTAAGTTAATACACCCATGCTCTGTCCCTAAGTTAGGATATTAATATCAACATACCCTAAAATACCTTGTCTTGCCAGACTAAGTTTCTGAAGACCAATCGCCCCCCATTTACTTTTCCACAATTGTTATACGTCTTCCAATCACCTCCTTCGTATCCACAGTCCACACTACTCCATTTTGCTTCGTGTCCTACACCTCTTACCCGCCATACTCTACCTACATGATGATGAACAGGAATACACATTCATATTAAAACACCCATGCCCTGTCCCTAGGTTGAGCCAATGCCAACCAGTTCAGACAGCCATAAATCTATGTATGTTCTTCCATCCGAGAAGTAATATGTTCACCCCTTAAAATACCTTGTCTTGCCAGACTAAGTTTCTGAAGACCAACCGCCCCCATAAATCTATGTATGTTCTCCCATCCGAGAAATAATATGTTCACCCCTTAAAATACCTTGTCTTGCCAGACTAAGTTTCTGAAGACCAACCGCCCCCATAAATCTATGTATGTTCTTCCATCCGAGAAGTAGTATGTTAAAAACCCCATGTCCTAATTGATAAGAAACTAAGATACCCACGGGTACACCAGTGTTTATAGAACCATTACTCCCGTAAGACCTAGACAGCCATGACTGAAGATGTTAGCCACCATGCTATAACTTAATGCTTACCCCAACCCGGGATTGTATATACAACCATCTGTTACCATTGTATCGACCACTTTCACCACGAAACAATACCGAAGTTAACCCTACGAACTGTCGTTTTCTTTAGTGTATATATCATAGAAAACGCAGCTCCCAGGAACAACTGGACCAGCAAGAAATAGTGTCAGAGTAACAATATCCATAACCATCGTATTGACGAGTAATAATACACCATGTTTTTCCCTACTTTATCCACAGTCAAGCACACACCTATAGTTAACCTCCTTTTCCCCCACAGCCCCACAGTCCACATGATTCTATCTTTTCCAGACTCATATACCACCCCGTATTTGCTCATCCCCCGGTAGCATTTGGCTAACGCACTTTCACTGTCATTTCCCCCCAAACTCCAATATCAACTGTAGCCTAATGCCACCCCCACGCCCGGAGACCTTAGGGTCAAACTTCCACGTAGCCCCCTGAACTCTCTCCCTCTCATTAACACCCCGCGCTACTCGACTCTTTTCCGACCTAGCCTCTCCCTCATACCTCTTGAAGATCCTTGATTTTTCCATTGCTAACGCTCTCCAACGTTTTATATATATACTCCTATCCAGCCTACCTTCCCTTAGTAGGCCGGAACAACATTAGAACTTTACTAACCCTTTGCATGCCATCTATTCCCTCACAACCCATTCACATCCCTGCACCCAATGATCGTCAGTGCGAGGCTAGCCGCCTCGCCAGTGACTAACTTCTATTGCCATACTTCCAGATAAATGTGGCAGAGTTAGCAACCCAGTCTCCACCACATCCAGCAAGCCATACAATTAACAACCAACCGATTAAACCGGCTAGTCAAGGCACCTTCGGTTTTGGTATTAAGAACACCCACATCTGTCTCATAAACAGAGGGTTATTACAAACACTTGTGATATGGCAAGCCCCTAGCCACAGCCGCCGGACGACCATCCCGAGAGAGGGCGCACAGCTACCCCTTTTTACCCACCCGAGGAGGGAGACCCCCACCCCTGCGGAGGTATACCTGACCCCTGTTTTGACTTCCGGGTCATTGCCAGGTAGCACAGGAATTCTTCCTATCAATGAACTAACCATGCATGACTAACCCCTTTACTAACCTCTATTAACCCACAATAACCCATTCACCTTTTTTGCATACTCGGATAATCAAATTAGCACCTCAGCTATACCATAGAATGACGACTGAGTAATATAAGAGAGACGCTCCTATCACAGCTGGCCCAGTCCTCCTCGCAAAGTAGATCCAGTCTCCCTCCCCTAAATACTTCCAATATAGCCAAAATAGTACCTCTTACTAAGGCTCAGTTATATCACATTATGAAGGCTCCCTATAGCCATGTGCCACAACAGTACTCACCACCTTACCGAGTCCCCGTATCTATTGAGAGCTCAAATAATTCCATAAGACTCGAGATCCCTATGGCCTACAGGGTCCAAAACCGAACCTATAAACCCAGCCCCCAGTAAAATCAGTTGAAAGATAGACACCAACCAGTGGCTGGCCCCCTTAAGTTGACCTCTAGCTCTGCCCTTGTGTTGTTCCTGAGATTGGAGATTCCAGAGCTGGCAGACTCCGTGGCAGATTTGAGATAGAAGCATCTGTCAACGTACAAGAAATCTACGTGCACCTTATAACCTTCACACACACCAGTGGGTATATAAGCGTGTAGCCAGCAACGATCGCCAAGAGATCCGTCTTGAGAACTTCCTACATATGGACCACCTGGACGGCCGCGGAACCAGTCGTTAGCCCCCAACATCACGGACGCAAGATAACCAGGACCAGACCAACCAAATACTACCCAAGATTCACTTTATTAGTACTAACGTGTTACAGTACTAATTAGAAATTCACTTATTAATCTTTCTATGAAGTGGCTATATCTTTGCCCAGTGTAATCCATATATAACCATTCCATTAGGAAAGTGCTAAGCATATCAGTGTTTATTAATTAACAGGCGACATTAACTCTCGTAATTACCTTTATCCAGATATTATTACATAGAAGTAAAACCCTAGTGATATCTAACGTTCGCCCACTGATTTGTGTTCTACGTATTTCTGCCATAAGAATATAAAACTTAGATCAGTACCCCCCTGAGGTTACTAGAATTCCCGTGCTCTAAAACATACGCGTGTCTAATTCTAGTCTGTGAACTACTACTTGTGCACCAGACCTGCCAGTAATAAATCTAATTAGTGAAATTGAATCTATAAGTAACATTGAGGTCTTCCAGTATATAAACTTGCGAACCAAACCAGTGATCAGAAGAGTATACCTGAATGTTGGAAGTGGGAGACTAGGCTCCATCCAGATCCACTAATGCTAGCGGTTCATTTCTATCATTTGTCTTGTACAAGTATTCATACTTTCTTATGCTCCCTATTAACCTTCTTAAATAAACGTGATCGTGTGTCTTGTTACCGTGTGTTTATTTTGTGTTCTCTATTCCTCATACCTTGGATTGTGCATGCAGCCTTATATACCCAGTCAGTTAGAACTCACATTACCCAAGTTAATCCGGTAGAAAAACAGGGCATAACAGAAGTACTGATAATAATTCTGATAGAGAAAATAACAAATAAATTCAAGTTAACTTATGCGTAAGCACCATAGTGAATTAACACCAGAAAAATAATTACGTTCAGCTTCCAAATCCAGAACAACTCTACGCAGGTGAAAACCAAAAGTTTACATATATAATTACTACGTAGCCTTTCTAAGCACAAGTGTAAATCCTCGATTGAAAGGAGTGCTATTCTTATCTCTGAAATAAATACAGGACAAGTGTAATCTTTCAGTTTGAAAGCGGTCCACCATACTCACTTCGATATTGCATAGAATAATCCAGTCTTACGAGTCAGACGTAGTGGAGCCTCGTTCGTGCATCTATTATTGTTGTTCTTGACCATTGTTGTTCTAGCTTTACGTATGCGATAGTCTTGTGCAAATAAACGGAATATGAATGCACGTCTTGTGATAATTATCCTCTATTTTCTTTCTGTGTCTGTGGTAAAACAATAGTGACTTCTCCAGTTAGGAAGAACCCACTTAATTAAACCAATCAAACCCCAGTAAAAACCTGGCATAACATTGGCGGCAGACGGTGGTTCTTGATTCGGGAAGGAAGTTGTTTGACACAGTTATCAGGAAAGAGATAGAGCGCACATACATCATGACTTCACGTTCGCACATCCCCATACCCAAGTATGAGGCGGAAACTTACGATATTCGCACGTACCTAGACATGGTCAGGCCGGTACTAGACCTGGCATACCAGTCTACCAGACCGATCGAAAGAAGATCTCTGTCGTATTAATTCACCTAGGGAAGGCCGTGTCCCTGGTAACCGGACAAGTAACCCCCGAATTGACTTGGGGGAAACTTCCGGACTATTGTGATAGACGCTGTACAGCCATCACTAGGCCCTGTTGCAGCCATCAACAAAATCAACGCGGCCACGTACGGAGGTAATCTGGACGTGACTCTGGGAGAGGTGAACGAGCAGGTAAAAGCCGCTTACCCTCTGGCCACCTTGGAGCAGCGGCAACAACAAATGTTCTGCGTGCTCTTAAGAATCCTGCCATCAAGTGTCAGGAAACACTTCGCCCTCTACGATCCCGTGGGGTATGTAAAGGACATTATTACCATACGCAAGTTGCTGGACAACCAGCCAGAAACTTCTACGGTTGGAGCCATAAACAAATTCCCCACGCACCCGCCAGGTAACAGAAGACCCGGGCAATCAAATCACCAGGGAAACAGACCGCAATACTCATTTCAAGGCCGCCCACAAGGAAATCTGCGAATCTACCCTACCCGCCAACACACCGGTCGGCCTTACCAGAACTACCAACAACAGAACCAAGTCCCTTAACAACACGGGCCCCCACAGAAGAACCGTGACAACCCCATCGTTATGATAAACCCATACGATTTTAAGGCTTGTACTTCCACTTGCCCGATCCATGATATAAGGGATCAATTAGCTAAGAAGAGAATGTCGCCCAACAGATTCCTAGCAGCCGACGAACAAATACAAGACATGAATACGAGTTTACGGATGAAGAATACTGTCCCCCGGCGATGGATCACATTCAAGCCGTCGAAGAAAACCCAGAAGAAGAAGAAACCGAGGGGATGGAAGACCCACCTCAGGGTTTTTAAAGCCTCCCCCGCCCACGATGGCTTCGGCGGGGGAGTCTGTACCGTGGAAACCTCCACCCATCTATCACCTAGCTAAGATAATGGGCATTGCGTATGTCTTCTCATCGACACAGGAGCTGCACGATCTTGCCTGTTTAATTCTTTTTACGAGCAACATCACAGAAAATTTGGAGCACTGCACTCGTCCACCACCGCCTTAATCAGTACCGGGGACACACCTTTAGCTATTCGAGGAGAAACCACGCCCCTGCACATCACGACCCCTCAGCTCGAGGCTTGCTGCCACCACCCATTTGTAGTTTTCCACTCCGACTGCACCCAATATGACTTTTAGCTCTATAGATTATTTAATATTTTATATTAGTTTTGAAGCCTCTTTAATTCCTACTTTAATTTTAATTTTAGGTTGGGCTACATGGGATTAGACGTCCTACAGAAGTTGCAAGCCCAACTGGATTGCGGTCAACGTTTAATTACATTCAAAACGAAGAAGAAAAGCCTCCATCCTCGAATCCCGGAAATCTCCCCAACAGTCATCCCCAGGAATAAGATCTTAGTAAGAAACAGAAACAACTATCACCAACCCAACAAAAATCCTCCACAAAAGCCATCCCGAAAGATAGAGGTCAACATCCAACCTAAGCCCACTTCAAAGCCTACTCCTCCGCCACCACCTACCCTACCAACGGCCTCTGCCACCGTGATGACCCCTGCTATGACATCTCAAAAAGTGGTAATTCCAGCTCAACATCAACAATGGGTGCCAATCCACCAACCCATAAACTCCACCATGATATTCTCACCAAACCAGACTCACCCCCAAGCGGAGAGATGCCGGATACAACCTGCCCTCGTTCCCCCCACCCGGGGCGCCACCATGATTGCTAATATTTCCGATGAACCCCTCACCTTACCAAAGGGCCTTGTCATTGGAGATTTAGAGAGTTTCGAAGATTGCCAACCTACAAGTTCCACGCCAAGTATGCCCCCTGTCCTGCCCACGATTCCACCCCAACTGTCAAAACTTCAACATAAACAACTCTCCTCCCTCCTCCAAGAATTCCCAGACGTATTTGCCCAGTCTGATTTAGAAATTGGACAAACTAAAGAGGTGGAACACAGTATTCACACTGAAAGACTTCCCCTCCGCCATCCTTCAAGACGAAAGAACCCTCTACAACGTCAGGAAGGAGAGAGACAGGTACAAGAGATGATCGACGCCGGTATAGCCACGCCCTCCGTCCGCCTCTGGTCATCTCCCGTCGTCCTAGTACAAAAAAAGGACGGATCCACAAGATTCTGTGTGGATTACAGACGCCTGAATGACGCCACCATAAAAGACGCCACGCCCTTGCCTAGAATCGATGACTCTCTAGATTCCCTGCATGGATCGAAATGGTTCACTACTCTAGACCTCCAGTACTGGCAGGTACCCATCAAGACAAGCCACCAACAGAAGACCGCATTTTCCACCAGTGGGGGAAACCTGTACGAATTCAATGTACTCCCGTTCGGTCTCTGCAATGGTCCAGCCACTTTTTCACGCCTGATGGAATTAGTCCTCAAGGGCCTCACCTGGGAAACATGCCGAGCCTACTTGGACGACGTCATAGTCTACGGTAAGACTTGGGAAGAACATCTTCAGCTCCTTCGTCAAGTGTTGCTCCGAATACGAGGAGCAGGTCTCAAGCTCAAACCGTCTAAATGCTCAGTAGCTAGGACATCAGTGGATTTCCTAGGCCATGTGATCTCAGCCGGGGGCATCTCCCCTGACCCGAAGAAACTATCTGCAATTCAAGCACAAACTCCTCCAACCACTGTCAAGGGCGTTTGCTCCTTCTTAGGTTTAGCCAACTACTACAGATTTGTCAACGGGTTTGCTGAAATCGCCCGCCCCCTACATGAATTAACCAAGAAAGAAGAACCGTTCGTGTGGACCAAAGAAAGAGACACCACCTTCAACACCTTAAAGACTCACCTGGTGCAAGCTCCAACCGTGGCCTTTCCGGATTACAGACAACCATTCCGCCTGTACACTGACGTATCCTTGTATGCAATAGGCACAGTACTAGCCCAAATACAAGACGGCAGGGAACACGTCATCGCCTATGCCAGCTCTACCCTCAACCAAGCCCAACGCAATTATGCAGCCACCAAAAGAGAATGTCTGGGTGTGATCTGGGCATTAACTCACTTCCGCTCTTTTTTGCTCAGCACTACAATCGACATAATCACGGACCACCAGTCTCTGCAATGGCTCAGGAAGTCAGAAACCAACTGTGCCCTACTTGTCCGCTGGCGGGAAACCTTAGAATAATTTGATTTCGAAATCCATTATCGCCCCGGAAAGCTACACACAAATGCAGACGCCCTGTCACGTTTACCTGTTACCACTGTGAACGTCGCCCAAAGTTACTGCACAAATGGCACAAGTACCGCTCACCAACAAATTAGCCAAGTTACCCCTCCCTCCGACGTTTTCTATGGTCAAAGTGATACCACAGTAACCCCTCCAACCTTACGCTCGCCTTAACTGATTCAATCATCGACAGAGGAAAATCAACTCTCACTATTACATTCCTGGCTCAACAAGAAGAAACCCAAGTGGATTCCCAGAGAGATTTTCTACAACTTACATAGCGCGTCGGTGATCAGCTGTACACCGAGTCTGGTCACATTGCAGTGGACCCCCAAACAGCCCAAGACATCTTGTTAATAATACACGAAGGGAATGGGATACATCTTGGACAAGCAAAGATGCTCAAGGTCTTTCACCAGATTTATTGGACCACAGGTCCCACCGCACTGACGAAGAAAATTGCCGAAGCATGTAAACCCTGCAGCCTAGGAAAAGACCGAACAAGAACACCCGGGCCTGCAGGCAAACTTGCCGCTGCTAAACCCTGGCAAACTCTGTCCCTAGACGTGATGGGCCCTATTCCTTTAGTAAATGGAAAAAGATTTGTCGTCACCTTCGTCGACATATACTCGAAGTTCATCATCGCCTGCCCTGTCAAAGATCATAGTGCACTTTCCGTGGCAGAAGTCTTAACCACAGAAGTATTAGTAGTTTTTGATCTGCCAGAAACCATTCTCTCCGACAACGCCCCAGAATTTACCAGTAAAGTGTGGGAAAGCTTTTCTCAACTATGCGGCATAAGGTGTCCCATTCTTCCCCCTACTGGCCCCAAGGAAATTCCATCTGTGAAAGAAGTCACAAGATCATCAATAACCAACTAAGAACAAGACTCATTGCCCTCCAAACTCATGACTGGCCAGCCCAAATGAAGATGATTCAGTGGGGTATGAATTCATGTCCTCGAGAAGATGGCATCACGCCCCACGAAAGGATTTATGGTGTGGCCCCCCTACTCCTACCTTTCAGGACGCTAGCTAAACCTTCAACCCCTACTATGGACATCGACCATTTGCAACACCTCAAGAACGTCCTCAACACTGCACAAGTAAGCCAAGACACCACCAAGGACGTCTCCTCACCTCAGAACCCCTATGCCATCGACGATCTAGTAATGGTTGCCAAGTTACCAGTGGATCAACAAACTGGGACCTAGGTATGTGGGCCCCTATAAGATCATCAAAGTGCCTAATCCCTATCAAGTCATCATAAATTATCATGGAGTGACTAGGGTATACAGAAACCGTTTTGTGAGGATTTATCGTCCCCTGATTAACCCTTTCAGACTCATATGATGCAGAGGTTGCCAGATTAGCAATAAGAAATAGAGTTCTCTCACTCTTTTAATTATCTCTCCAAAATTAGTTTTCTGCCCACAGCAAACTCAAAGACAACTGCAGAGGTTGAAGTAACTAAACTAAAGGTTTCTAAATACCCCTGATGGTAACAAAAGCTTTAAAGTATCCCTAATAGGCTCAAAATCGCGTCATATGTCGGAGAGGGTTAAGGATGAAGATAGCTCCTCCTTGACCAGCCAGGCCCCTACCACAATACCCTCAACGAAACCCTCACACCGCCCCACTGATCGTGAGTTACCAGCAAATTCATATTCCCCACCGATACCTCCTTCAACCTCTTCCCATTCTCACCCACCCCTCCCCCCTCCTGCATTCTACAGTCCCCCCCCAATTCCTCACCAGCCATCGGCCACCTTTTTGGCATATTTCCCACCCCCCAAACTTACCCCTCAACCTCACAAGACAAACCCCAAGCCGTGCCCACCCCAACCCGCCCTAGGCACCCCCTGCATTCGAGAGTTCCCGCCAACCTCCCCCGTCGTACTAGGCCTAAACTCTCGTCTACCACATCCTCATCCGCCTATCATCACAAGTCTCCTACTCTTAAACAGGACAAATATTCTTCGACATCAAGTTCATCTTCAAACTCTCCCTCCCCTACCCCCCCTTCATCTTCCTCCTATACGTCAACTAGGAGTAAAACACCTCACTCTGCCTCTCGCCCCAAAATGCATACTTCAAAACCTCACACAACCCCCTCCACCCCTCAGGATCCCTTATCCCCTCCCAGACGCCTTGCCCCACCCAACCAAACCTACCCCTCAAGTACAAAGCCTACACCTCCTAAATTGCCTATCCCTAACCCCAGGAATATCAAACCCTCCACCCCAAACCCCAAAGAACCTTCACATACCCCCCACCAATCTCACCCTCACCATCAACTTTTTCCTCAACCTCACCAACCCCAGTGTTAACGACTACCAAGACCAGATCAGGTCGTCTGTCTAAACCCCCGGCTCGTTTTTCCTCAATTCGTCACCAACCTCAAACCCCTACTCATGTTCCTGAATGATTCACCCACTCAACCTCACGCAACCTCATGTCCTTGGCCGGAGAACTGCGAATAGCAGGTATTGCTGATGACAATCTAATGCCATCAGCCACGAGTTCAAACACCACCCCCCCTTTTTGGTGGTCAACTGAGATTTTACCCTCGCCAGCTGACCAGGGAAGAAAACCGCAGCCCTCTCAAAACCCCAGTTCCCCTCTACACTCGGCAGTGCCAAGACGGAAATTAACCACCTCTGTGAGAAAGAATATGACGTCTTCTGTGAAATCAAGCGAAACTAAGCCTGCCACAACCCAGATTCCTATAAATGGTCCTTACATCAAGACACTTACCTGGATCCAAGATAATGAAGAAACTAAGAATTTTCGCTTCATAGACCAACTAGACACTGCAGTGAACAATTATCAAGAGGATTCTTACCTAAGGGTGTGTACTGCAATAGGAAAACCAGCCGACAAAAGATCATTAATGTGGTGGAAACATCTAACTGCCTGTACACATTTTGTACGACAGGACGAGATTTGGATTTTTTATTTACAGCTACGAGGTTGTGACTTTCGCGAGGAAGAAGGCAGTGAAATAACAGGGAAACAGTTAACCAAGCATTCACCACCACCAAACAGTTTTCCCTCTCATCCTACCACACCTCCTCACCACAGTGGAAGAATGGGAAACAGTGGCCGAGTAGAGGAAAGAGCGGGGAACGAAAGGACCTGGCTGAGCTTCTCACCACATCGCCAGGAGGCGCATCGTAGGCTGAACTTCCTACCACATCGCCAGGAGGTGCACCGTAGGAAAAACAACTCAAGGTTGCACCTTCCAGTACAAACAATAATATATCCCACAAAACCGGAACACGAATTGCCACCATCAATATGACACATCCTCTAACACCAGAAGGGGACTTACTCATCACCATCAACAATTCCAAAGTCCAGGGAAAGAAAAACAATAAAAAAGAAAGACGAAATTCTCCCATCCACCCTCAAGTCAACAAGGGCACAACCCCCAGCCCAGACAGACGTGCTCGCACCATTACCGACGAGATGGGCTGTCCTCCAACACCTGGAAAGGGCATAGTCATCAACAGGGACAATGCCAAAGCGCCAAGAAGTGAGAGAAGTGGGAAAGACAGGCGACACCAAGAATGGCACCATAAATACCGGACATCCCCTCGCCACTCTAGAGCACAGCCGCATCGCCGCCATGACCAGGGAAGCCGAGATATACGGTTACCAAATAGCACCCCCCCCTCCAAGCCACACGGAACCAATCGCCCTACAACACCCTACCCCTAGGCGCCTTTCTGATGCGCAGCCACACCACCGCCAAGACGCTGAGAAAAGAGGTGACCTCAGCAGGAAATTCTAAGATCGATACTCAATTGAAAGGCTGTTTCTTGTGATCCATGGGCGGAAGGACAGTTGGAAGATTGAGGGCTCAGTAGGAAGAATTGTTCTTGTGATCCATGGACGGAAAAACAATTGTGATACTGAAGTTAACCTGTTTAACTTGTTTGTAGTACTGTTTCCTTGTGATCCATGGGCGGAAGGACAGTAACTTAAACAACCCCCAGTCCTGCATCAAAGTTCTTTCAAAGACCAGAGTAGTCAGTGAGCTCACTCCTGCGTTAACTCGATTCTATTTTTTTACCTTTGCCATGGCTAAGTAGATAGTATTCAAGGTCCCAATCCAAAACATTTCCATCTGTGTACTCATACCTCATGCTTCCCAGTACCCTGGAAAGAAGCACACATCCATCCAGTTCCTAAAAAAGGTGCCTCTTCAGATCCATCAAACTACAGACCAATAGCTATAACTTCCACTCTTAAGTATATTAAAGTATATTGAAAGTATATTAAATAATCACATAATTAAGCATCTTGAGAATAATAAATTAATCAGTGATAGGCAATATGGTTTTAGACGATGTCGATCAACTGCAGACATTCTTTGCCTTCTTACGCATCAAATCAACCAAGCTAAAGACCAACATGGTGAAACACATACAATAGCACTGGATATATCAAAGGCATTTGATAGAGTCTGGCATCAATCCTTATTGTTGAAGATGTCACACTACGGCCTTGCATCATTAGTTCCACTAATTTCTTCTTATCTTCATAACAGAAAAATATGTGTAATGGTAGATGGCCTTTATTCTCAATTTCACTCAATAAATGCTGGTGTTCCCCAGGGATCAGTTTTGGCCCCAACTCTGTTCCTCATTCATATCAATGATCTCATATCTACCACTCATAATCCAATACATTCCTACGCAGATGACTCAACACTCCACAGTTCCTTCACATTTACCAATTCTTTCACCAAACCCGATCTTATAAATTCAAAAATAAACACTGCAATTTCTCTGAACCAGGACCTTTCTAGAATTAATGAATGGGGACAAAAGAATCTAGTTTCCTTTAATGCACAGAAAACCAAGTACATTCAATTTTCTAACCGACAGAATCTCACTGACTCCCATATATTTTTGAATGATGTAAATATTCCCACTTCCCCTAGTATTGACATTCTCGGTGTAACATTAACTACTAACTTGAGCTGGACACATTATGTTAGAAGCATTTCTAAGAATGCCTCTAAACAACTGGGACTCCTGTACAGAGTTCGAGAATTCTTCACTGACGAGCAGTTGGCCGTAATATATAAAAGTCATGTGCGTTCTCAGATGGATTACTGTTCACTTCTGTGGAGTGGAAGTGGAGTGGTTGCATTGAGGCAGTTGGACAAAATTCAAAATAATGCTATTAGATTAATCAATAACCCTGCAATCACACAGGACCTTCCTACATTATCCATACGAAGAAACGTTGCATCCCTTGCATTATTCTACAGATATTTTCACAGCAATTGTTCCGAGGAACTTGCTTCAATTGTGCCGCCTCTCCACATCTTTCCCCGTAGAACTAGGGCAGCTGAGAGCGCCCATGAATTTACACTTTCTCCTCCACAATGCAGAACTTCTGCTTATCAAAATTCATTTATCCCTAGAACTACTACTCTTTGGAATTCACTTCCCTCGAGTTGCTTTCCATAAACTTACAATCTACGAAAGTTAAAATCCAGTTGTTACAAACATTTTATGAATGGAGGATGCCTTTAGGCACATGGACCTTTTTGTTTTATCTGTGTTTTTCCTTCCTCCGTTCATTGTCTTTAAAAAAAAAAAAAAAAAAAAAAAAAAAAAAAAAAAAAAAAAAAAGAGCTCTTGTAAAACTGTGCTAACCCAGTCACGACAGGACAACCCCCACGGCCAACGCATCTACCGAAGATTGGATTACTTATTCTACACAAATTGGATTACTTATTCTACACATTTAAAGTGAAGTTATTATACCGTTAAAAGTTGTAGAAGATCTAACTGTGGAAAGAATATATACTTAGTGTATTATTAGAGAGCAAGTATACAAAGATCAAAAGTGGAAAGTAGTTAAAATATATCTACCAGGTATATAATAAGAAGTATTCTAGAAACATCGGATACTACGCATGTATGCAAAAAGCGAGAGAAAGGAAGTACTAGTGAAACCCAAATAAATAAGGGAAGTACTGATAATAATTCTGATAGAGAAAATATCAAATAAATTCAAGTTAACTTATGCATAGGCTAAGCACCATAGTGAATTAACACCAGAAAAATAATTACGTTCAGCGTCCAATTCCAGAACAACTCTACGTGAAAACCAAAAGTTCACACATATAATTACTACGTAGCCTTTCTAAGCACAAGTGTAAATCCTTGATTGAAAGGAGTGCTATTCTTATCTCTGAAATAAATACAGGACAAGTGTAATCTTTCAGTTAGAAAGCGGTCCACCATACTCACTTAGATATTGCATAGAATAATCCAGTCTTACGAGTCAGACGTAGTGGAGCCTCGTTCGTGCATCTATTATTGTTGTTCTTGACCATTGTTGTTCTAGCTTTACGTATGCGATATTCTTGTGCAAATAAACGGAATATGAATGCACGTCTTGTGATAATTATCCTCTATTTTCTTTCTGTGTCTGTGGTAAATAATAGTGACTTCTCCAGTTAGGAAGAACCCACTTAATTAAACCAATCAAACCCCAGTAAAAACCTGGCATAACACTTCTAATATCAACTAAACTGACTTAACCTAGCAAATGCGGAGCGAGATGTTTTCACCCCCTGAACGATCGCGTTCTGTGTCAGTGTGCCCCTACGGGGCGCACACACAGAGAACGCCATCATCATAAATCAGGATCTCCCAGCGGACTATCCCTTATTCTTCAACAATACAAAAATCAACCCTTCATCTTCTCTCAATATTCTTGGTGTCTCTTTTTCTTCTGCTCTCATTTGGAAGGACCATATTACCAGTCTTGCTAAGGCAGCCTCCCAGAAGCTGGGTGTGCTCAACCGCCTTAGGGGGTTCTTTTCCCCTGCACAGCTTCTTGCTCTGTACAGGGGCATAGTGCGCCATTGTATTGAGTATTGTTCACATGTGTGGGGAGGTTCCTCCCACACCGCTCTCCTAGACAAAGTTGAAAGGAAGGCCTTTCGTATCATTAACTCCCGTCCACTCACCAACTCTCTGCAATCTCTCTCTCTCCGCCGCAATGTTGCATCTCTCTCGCTATTCTATCGCTACTATAATAATCAGTGTTCCTCAGAGCTATCCCAGTGCATACCACCTCCTTTACGTAGGGCACGTGGTACCCGTCTTGCAACTCAATCCCACCCCTACTCTGTGCAACTCTCCAACCCAAGAGTGAAACGTTACTCTCAAACTTTCTTCTACTCAACAGCTGAGCTCTGGAACTCTCTCCCAGAATCAGTCTTTCCCTCTTCCTATGACTTAAATTGCTTCAAACTCCGTGTGTCCAGGCATTTTGGCTCGAACGTCCCTTGATTTTGGCCCTGTCACTCTTTCAACTATGGGGGAGGCACTCGCTATAGGCAGTTATGCCTTTTGCCTCCCTCAATCACATAGAAAAAAAAAAAAAAAAAAAAAATTGCTTGTGGGGGGGGGGGAACAATTTTTGTGACCTAAAATCATAACTATTGCACAAATTCATTTTTTTTTTTTAATTAGGCCTACCGTCGCATTAACGCACCGAATATTCTTGTGAAGTTTGGTGAAAATCAGTCCAACGGTCTAGGAGGAGTTATCGGACAGACAGACAGACAGACATCTCGGCCGCCATGTACCACTATACGGGGAGCGATACAACTCTGCTTACGCAGTTGATAATTTAGTTACTCATATTTATTCATTTTCTTTAACGACAATTGATAGAAAACTATTATGTTATGGGTAACTATATAGTATTAGTTTAATTTTCTCCCTTATTTATGATTGTATTCTACAATTAATTTAAGGCAATTAATAGGTACGTAACACATTTTCCATTATCAGGAGTTAAATATGAGAATGAAAAATTAACTGTGGACTAAATTTGAGCCAGCATACCAAGATGATATTATGTAGATAAGTTGGGCTATATCTCAGCTTTCAAAGTTCATAAGTTCATTCTTCGTGTATAGCTTCTATATCAGCAACAGCGTTTTGGCAGTTCTTCAAGTTGTTATCGGTACACGTATAATACAATCTATATGACCGTGCTCGGAAACTTCGTGGATGGGGCCAGGCGGTTTTACCCAACTATTGTATTGCTCTGTATATGTCTGTGTATGTCCTCAAGAAATGTATACGAGAAATACTGAAGAGGAAATAGTCGTGGAGATTGGGGCGAGAGGGGGGACGTATAAATATAGTTTTTGTAACAGTTTTGATAGTGATGGTTATGCTAAGGAATTTCATTTATTGATTCATCTATTCGTGTTTTATGTTTTTCAGTATGATTATAGGATTTTAAATTTTATTCTGGCTAACAAACATTATATGATTTTATGCACTTTAAGAATTAGCTGTAGGAGCCAAATAGGTTAATACTATCATCATGAACCTTCTGCCACCCATACATCATCCCTATATAACCCCTTCTGTACCAGCGACGTCTTTTTAAGTATATTCTAGCTATATAAAGACGATTATGTGCAGTTTAAGAAGGATCTGTGGTAGTAAGAATGGTTAAATGTGATAGTTCGAAGCCCGTAAGTTGATAGAGGCCCCTTTTAACCCTTTATGTACCGGTGACGTCGTTTTCGTTACATTCTGGCAACTATTAGATGATTGTATTCAGCTTAGGAAGGACATCTAGCAATAAACAGGCTTCGAACTATCTCACTTAACCCTTTATACCACCACAGGTCCTTCTTAAATGGCACTAAGTCGTCTAAATATAGCTAGAATAAAATTATAAAATTAAAAAGACGTCGCCGGTAAGGAAGGGGTTAAACTGAATAAAATCGTCTAATAGCAGCCGGAGTAAAGTATAAAAGACGTCGCTGGTACAGAAGGGGATAAGCTGAAAAAAGACCTCTATTGTCGGGAGCCTAACATGTAGAGGTCCTGTGGCCAGCTTTGTGTTTGGACGCCATTTTGGGGCCTCAATTATTAAGGGGAGGCAGATCGTTATATCTGATTGGGGATATGAATGGTAAGGTGGGTGACAGGAAAGTTGATGGAGTGGTCGGAGGGTGAGGGGTACCGTCAGAGGTGAATGGGAATGGTAGTGCACTTGTGGACGTATGTGTGGGGAGGCTGTGGATAGCCAACACCTTCTTCCGACACAGAATGATACACAGGTCCACATGGAAAGTGGTGTGGACGATGAAGGATAAGGAGAAGACAGTGGTGGAACGAAAGTCACTGATTGATTATATATGTGTGGATGAACGAATGAAGAAATCTGTGCTGGATGCTAGGGTGTATAGGGGTATTGGAGGGGGTCTGTCGGATCATTATGTAGTAGTACCTAAAACTAGGATACAAAAGAAGTGGGTGAGGAGAGCTGGAGGGAGGCGAGAGGAAGGTGGAATGGTGAGAAGGGTGGAGAGGCTACAGGAGGAGGAAATCCGGGAAGAGTACAGGAGAGCAGTAGAAAGACGACTAGGTGGGTTCGACCTGGAAGATATGGAGGAAGTGGAGGGGATGAGCAAGGTGTTTAACCCTTAACTGTCGGCGCACAACATAAGTCGAGTTAAATAAAGCTTGACTATGTGGCGGCGCTCGACATAGGTCGTGTGGCAATTTCAGCACGTAATGTTGCTGAGAGAGAGAGACAAGTGGTGGCAGGAGAGTAGCGAGCGTATGACTGCTCCAGACCACTGCGGCGAACCTACTGACACGAATCCCACCTCCTCCCTCCCTCTCTCACTCGCTATATACGGAATTGTATGGGGAAAGTGCCTAATTACATGCTTTTTGCACTCGCGTTGCACGGTTGTTGCAAGAAAACTAGCCATCATAAAAGGATCGTTATGGTGTCATTCGAAAGCTCTGTTTATGCCCTTTCAGGGATAGATACTTGTTTTACGTTCTGGGTCTTATTTAGGCATGAAAATGATCACGTAAACAGCCCTATTTTGGCTAAAAACACCCCGCTGGGCGGTACATATAAATAAACCGCCTAGGCCGCTAATAAGGTGTTAAGGAAGAGATCTGTGCAGCATGTGACGAGGTGTGTGGAATGAGGAGAACAGGGAGGGGAGTGAAAGGTACAGCATGGTGGACAGAGGAGGTAAAAATAGCTGTGGAAGACAAGAAGAAAGCATATAGAGAGTGCTTGGGTAGTAGAGGGAATGAAGATTTGGAGAGGCAGAAACGAGCGAGGTACGTGGAGAGAAAGAGAGTGGTGAAGAGAGTGAGAGAGTAGTGAAGGAAAGTAAGAGAAGAGTAGATGAGGAATTTGGAAGGAATCTGAGTGTAAAATGGAGTGTAAGAAACTGTTCTGAAAAGAAGTCAAGAAAGTTAGGGAAGGTAGCAAGGGAAACAGTAAGGGTGTGAAAGATAAGAATGGGAGAATGCTAGTCGAGAAGCAAGAGAGAGTCGAAAGATGGAGGGAGTGCTTCAACGGGTTGCTAAATGTAAGGAATGAAGAGCCAGCAAACATAGTTGGATATGGTATGGGAGGGAGAAGAAGAGAAGTAGTGGAGGAGGAGGTGGGGATCAGGAGGTCAGAAGTGTGGGAAGCCATGAAAAGAGTGAAGTTGGGGAAAGCACCAGGAACAGATGGAGTGTGTGGGGAAATGTTGAGGTATGGTGGTGAGATAGTGATCGAATGGGTATGGAAAATGTGCAAAGCATGGGAGAAGGGGAGTGCACCCGATGACTAGAAGACTGGCATAATAGTTCCCCTACTATATACGGGCAAAGGGGAAAGAGGAGTGTGTGGTAACCACCGAGGAATATGTCTTCTAAGCGTAGTAGGGAAGGTGTACAGTAGGGTAGTGATTGAGAGAGTGAGAGTGAGAACGGAGAAATGGATAGGCGACGAGCAGGGAGGTTTTAGGAAGGGAAGAGGATGTGTAGATCTTTTTACCCTAATTTGTGTTGTGGAGAAATATCTGGAGAAGCAACCAAAGGTGTATGTTGCCTTTATGGACTTGGAGAAGGCCTATGACAGAGTGGATAGAGAAGGTATGTGGAAAGTACTTAGAATATACGGAGTAGATGGCAAGTTGCTGAAATCAGTGAAGAGCATGTATGAGGGTGCAAAGGCGGCAGTACGTGTGGAGAATGAGCAGAGCGAGTTCTTTGACCTGAATGTTGGGTTGAAACAGAGGTGTGTGATGTCCCCTTGGTTGTTTATTATATATATATGGATGGAGTCATGAAAGAAATACTAGGAAGAGCAGTGGATGTTGGTGTATCGCTGAAAAGGGAGGGAAATGAGTGGAAGCTGCCTATACTGCTGTTTGCTGATGATACAGTTCTGATGAGCGATAATGAATGGGAGTTGCAGGGTCTGGTAAATGAGTTTGGAACAGTGTGCGAAAAACGGAATTTGAAGGTAAATGCGGGAAGAGCAAGGTTATGGTCTTCGAAAAGGGCGAAGTCACAGAGTGTGAGGTGAAGTTGAACGGTCAGGCTATGGAGATCGTCAACTCTTTTAAGCATCTGGGCAGTTTGTTGAGTAAAGATGGAACTATGGATGAAGAAGTGCGGGAGAGGATGCAACAGGGGAAGAGGGTAGTAGGAACGTTGAAAGCAGTAACGAGAAATAGGGTGGTCAGTATGGAAGTGAAGGAGTCCTTGCATGACAGTTTGGTAATCCCGACACTAACTTACAGAAGCGAAGCATGGACGTTTGGGAAGAGACTCAGACCAAGAGTGTGAGCGGTGGAAATGAGTTACTTGAGAAGTGCGTGCGGAGTTACATGGAGGGATAGACAGACGAATGAGGAAGTAAGAAGTGGTGTGGAGGTAGATGTGCTGAAAAGTGTGAAAAGGAACAAATTGAGATGGTTCGGCTATATGGAACGTATGGAAAGCGAGAGAATGACTAAGTGGGTGTACGAGAGCGAGGTGGAAGGACAGAGAGGGAGAGGTGCACCGAAGGAGAGGTGGAAGGATGGAGTGAGGAAATAATATTTCCTCACTCCATCCTTCCATCCATATATTATATGGATGAAGGCGGTGCTGGTTGGGAGGAGGGGCTTCGACTGACTGGGGACAGAGGTGCATGGGGATGGTTCATTCGTGGCCACCCCTTCGGGGATCACGGCGTCGGGCAATAGATAGGTAGATAGATAGATAGACCATTTTTCTGGACCCCCTTCTCCCTAATGTTTAGCCCCACTTGTTTTGAGATTATAAGACGTTTGGTCCATTAGTTTGGCGATTTTAACACCTTTCGCCCAATTTCGTTGTTAATTTTAAGACCTTTCATGCCATTTAGGTGTCGATATTTTCTTGGCGAGCGATAGCGAGCCTGGAATTTTGAGAGGAAACGGCCTTCGGCCGGGACATTTTTCTACCGAAAAATTTACAAATTTATCTTGAAGGAGGGTCTAGGGTTTTTTTTTCTAAGCTTGATGGAGGTCTAGCGAGGAAACTAAGAAATATAGGAATAAATTAATTAATAGACTAAAAATCCTGCACATCTCCCCTTAACCTGGTATCACACGAGCGCTTTTTCCCTCAACATTTATCCTCAACACTGGTCTGGCAGCTTATGAGGTCAACATTTTGAATATTTGGGTCACCTAAATTCACCTATCATTAGTCTAGTTTTCGATACCAGTGCAAAATATCCCATAAATGTTACCAGGAAAATGTTGATCATCGAATGTTGAGCATAAAAGCTCTCGTGTGATACCGGTTTAACCCCTTCTGTACCGGCGAGTCCTTTCCGTTATATTCTGCCAACTGTTATACGATTTAACCCCTTGAAGCTCTGACGTGTTTTAGCAGTATATTTTGGCTATCATTAGACGATTTTATGCAGCTTAGGAAGGATATCTGGGTATTTAAAGGGTAAAGACTTTCTCAATCAACCCTCTGACTTACATATACCATTCCTAATCTGAATAAAATCTAATAATTACCAGAAAACAAAATGGAAATGCGTATTGGAGCTTGAAAGGGTTAATTTAGCTAGAGTAGAACGTATAGCAATTAAACTACTACAGACTATTTAATGTATTCCTTTTAAACTACTACAGACTATTTAATGTATTCCTTTTAGCTACTATATATACCTCCTAAGCTTCATAATATTGTCTAAATGCAGCTGAAATAAAGTAAAGAGACGTCACCACCGGTACTAAAGGGGTCAATTATCACCGACAATAATGGAGCTTATCTAGGAACACGGACATGAAAGATTGAGATGATAGTAGGAACATCATTATTTTGACTTAAGGGGGTGGTAGTCGCTTTTTATGGGCCCCCTTTTCCTTCATGTTTAGCATAATAGTTTTGAGATTTTAAGACGTTTGTTACATTAGTTTGGCGATTTTAACACCTTTCCCCCCATTTCGTTGTTAATTTTAAGACCTTTCGTGCCATTTAGGTGTCAATTTTTTCCTGGCGAGCGATAGCGAGCCTGTAATCTTAAGAGGAACCGGCCTTCGGCCAGGACATTTTTCTACTGAAGAATGTACAAATTTATCTTGAAGGGCGGGTCTCGGGGATATTTTTCTAAGCTTAATGGAGGTCTAGCGAGGAAACTAAATAATATATAATGGAGGTCTAGCGAGGAAACTAAATAATATATAATGGAGGTCTAGCGAGGAAACTAAATAATATATAATGGAGGTCTAGCGAGGAAACTAAATAATATATAATGGAGGTCTAGCGAGGAAACTAAATAATATATAATGGAGGTCTAGCGAGGAAACTAAATAATATATAATGGAGGTCTAGCGAGGAAACTAAATAATATATAATGCATTAACCCCTTCTGTACCGGTGATGTACTTTTCACTATATGCTGGCAACTATTAGGCGATTTTATTCAGCTTAGGAAGGACGTCTACCCATTTAAAGGTGACAGACTATCTCAATTAATCCTTTTAGCTACCAGGTATCCTTCCTAAGTTTAATAAAATCGTCTAAATGTAGCTGAAATAATAAAAAAAAAACGACTTCGGTACAGAAGGGGTTAATTGATGGATCATAAAACCAGACACTATAGCCCCTTACAGTATGCGATCCTATTCAGCTTAGAAAGGACTTGTAGGAATCATAGGGGTAAATTCCCAGGGGAGGCTTCATAGGCATGTGACAAGGAGTTGCTGGAACTCCTGTTTCATTTGTCTGGCTTCCCTTACTGTTTCTATTTGTGTCTCACCTACACAGAGAGTAATCCAGCTAGCTCTCAGAAACACCCTCTCCTATCCATTTCACTACACTTAACAAGCACATAACTCTTCTTTCCAATACTCTGCGATGGGTTACCATCATCACTACTATTACCACCATTATCACTACTACTATCACTACTACTATCATCATCATCACTACTACTATCACCATCACTACTACTATCACCATCACTACTACTATCACCATGACTACTACTATCACCATCATCACCACTAATATCACCATCATCACTACTACTATCACCATTACTACTACTATCACCACCATCATCACTACTACTATCACCATCACTAGTATTATCACCATCATTACCACTACTATCACCATCATCCCTACTACTATCACCATCATCACCACTAATATCACCATCATCACTACTACTATCACCATCATCATTACTACTGTCACCATCACCAAGGCGGAGCAGCTTCAGAGATGGGGCTGCTTCAAGCCGTGAGTGGAGCTCTAAGTGATTCACATGTCACTCCCTAGACTGGAACAAGAACTTACGGGCTTCACCGTGTTGAGTGGTTGGATGTACAGGCTCTCAGCCTATGCCCGAGAGGGAGTAGTTAGAATATAGAAGAACAAAAATTCAACAGAAGAAAACAAGGCCCAAAATGGTCGAAACTGGTCTAAAGGTCAAATTGGGCTGAGCGGTCGAATTGAGCCGAACAGTTGAATCGGGCCGAGTGGTATAGTACAAAGGGTGACACGACAGCTCAACTATAGTCTATTCATTATAATTAGGTTAAATAGCTTGACTAATAAACTCTCCAACTCAAAAACAACAAGAGTACTAGAGCTACTATATTGTCCGTATTATTTTCGAAGATTCGACCAGGGAATAGGTGTTGAAATTTACAGCACATTTACTCTAGCCATTATTAAGGTTTGGGTTCACGATTTCTGGCCTAATGATAATGAATAAAATATAGCAGGCCCTTTCAACCAGTAGATCCCAACCAGTGCCAACTCGACCAGTACTGCCAGGATAGGTTTGGTTAAGTTAGATTTGGTTTATAATTCGACACTGGTTTAGTTGGTCATTAAATATACAATGTTAGAATTATGCATTACAGTTCATATTATGTTTCAATACATAAATTGGCCTAAGCAATACATTTCCATATAATTTGCATAAATTCCTTCTATCCATTCCACGTTTAGAATACAATTGTTCTTTGACAAACAACTATTATAGACTATTCACTATAACTATAGTCTATTCGCTGTAAGTAGGCGAGAATTCATGACCTCTAACCTCTGTAACTCACAAACGACTAGAGTAATCGAGCTAATATTTCTACCATTTGGGAAGAGTCGGTCAAGGAATAGCCCTTTTTGAGTTACATAGGATAGAGTTTATGATTTCCCGCCTACTCACAGCGAATAGACTACAGGCTAGAAATCAACGAGAGGAATCGTGCGGACATTTCTATAATTTGAGAAGAGTCAACCAGGAAATCAGTTTGAAAATGTACAGCTCATTTGTTCTAGCCCTGTTTTCCTGTTTTAAATTACAAAGGTTAGTAGTTAATATTTATGGCCTAGAGTATTCAATAGTCCTTAGTAGTAGGGTACTTTCCCCTAAACCCTTAATTATTGGTTATTATCATCAACAATACCTTTTTGCAGGGGCGTAGCTAGAGATTTGGAGGCCCAGGGGGCTTGGTGCCTGGAGGGGCCCCCTCCATGGTTTGCTTATTATAGAAGGGGGTGGGGGTGGCGAGCGAAGCGAGCCTAATCAGCTGGGGGTTCGGGGGGCGCTGTAAGCCCCCCCGAGAACATTTTAGAATAATAATGCTACCTAGGTGCATTTTGACGATATCCATGACTCAATAGTGGGGTACTGGTAATAATTTAATATACAATTAATTATTATATTACCGTTATCTAATGGATTAGGAATACATGTACAATGGATGGTACAATACTGTAAAACATATACCACTTTGATGAACTCTTTCTCTTTGTCGTTCATTAGGCATGTCTGAAATAAGAATATAAAATATAATACTAATAAAATAATAAAAAATAATAATGTACATGAAACGTGATAACATTAAAATATTATTTCAACCCCCACCACTGGCGTTAGGGAGTTAAAATAGGCGTCATTGGTAGGCCTAATCAAGCTATGCATTACCTCAAAGCTCAATACTGGGGGCCTCTTTTTGAGAACCCCAGTAACTTGTTAGAAAGCTTACCAACGTTTGCACCTGACCCTGAACCAGCCAAAGGGCTAGATTAACCTACAAACGAGTATTCAATGTTCACAACTGTGTTCCTTCTTATTTCACAGTTCCTGGGCTTGATATGTACAGCCACCATAGCCTATAGCTTATATGGAAGGCGTATGGTAGCATAAATAAGTGATCCAGAGTCTAAATTTGAAAGAATGAGTCATAGTGCTCATAGCCTAACCAAGGTAGCCTACACTCTACACCATTAATGTTGCCTCTCTATGCTCTATTTTAGCTGATGTATTGCACCCATACTTAATTGACTAATATTAAACGACTATGCATCTTTTTCACGATAAAGCTAAGGTTTAGTAAGACCATAAACATTGTATAGGCTATGTTAGGCCCCCTACAGTTCGAGAACAAAATATGAGACCAAAACATAGTCCTACAAATTTCAAGGCCTAAATATTTAGCACTTTAGAAGTTTAGCCTACTCTACAAATATCTTCGATACCACTCAACTTTCTCACAAGTTTAAGTACATAGGTTATCTATGAAATATAGCTATCGATTTGACCATTACAGTTCACGAAAAAGAAAATATTACCGACATTTTTGGTTCATATATTTATATATAATTGTATGTAGGCCTAATCTTCGATTATACACTCAACTTACTAACAATCACCATGTTTCTTGTTGTCAAATTAGGCTATATCTTATTATTCCTTTACACATGCTTACGAAAAACACAGTATATTAACCAACTGTCCAACTCAATAGTGCTATTTTGTAATGTATATAAAGTATAATCATAAGGCCTACCTATAGGCAGTGCGTCCTAAGCAAGTGGCGGGTAGGAGGCTAGGAGCGAGAGCGACGATGTTTCCCCTTGCACCGCCAAATCAATACTGATGGAGTGATCGTTATTTTTCTAATTTTAAATACCCATGACGTCGCAGGATAGAAGAAAAGAAAGAGGTTAAATCAGAAAACACACATGGTGTTTATTTTACTCATTATTAATATTACTTATATATACAGTATATACTATTAGTATAATTAATATTATTTTCAGATCCATTTGGGGGCCCCATTCTCTTGGGGGCCCGGGGGGCGATTTCAAACAGCCCCCCCCCCCCCCCCCCCTTAGCTACGCCACTGCCTTTTTGTCCCTCAATTTACTGAACTCAAATGAGTAAACTAAAAGAAACTCAATTAAAATAATGTTCTAACTGTATTCTTTATTCAACTTTCAGTACAAGCCCCAACACTATGGGGAACGATAGAGCTTGGGTTATAATTAATAATTTAGTTACTCATATTTATTCATTTTCTTTAACGACAATTGATAGAAAACTATTACGTTATGGGTAACTATATATTATTAGTTTAATTTGCTCCTTTATTTATATATTCTAGTATTAATTTAAGACAATTATTAGGTAATATTTAGGTAATTATTAGACAGTAAGGTAAGTAGGTTATTTTCTATTATCAAGATATATACATGAGAAAGAAAAAAATAACTATGGACTGCATTTGAGCCAGCATACCAAGAACATTTTATGTAGATAAGTTGGGCTATATCCCAGCTTTCAAAGTTCATAAGTTCATTCTTCGTGTAGCTTCGACATCAGCAACAGCGTTTTTGGCAGTTCTTCAAGTTGTTATCGCTACACATATAATACAATCGATATGGCCGTGCTCGGAAACTTCGTGGATGGGGCCAGGCGGTTTTACCCAACTATTGTTTTGATCTGTATATTACTGTGGTATGTACTCAAGAAATGTGTACGAGAAATGCTGAAGAGGAAATAGTCGTGGAGATTGGGGTGAAGAGGGGGGACGTATACATGTATTTTGTGTTAGTGATGGTTATGCTAAGGAATTTTATTTATTGATTCATCTATTCGTGTTTTATGCTATGATATAGGATGACACTTTTATTTTTATTCTGGCTAACATTATATGATTTTATGCACTTTAAGAATTAGCTGTAGGAGCCAAATAGGTTAATACTATCACCATGAACCCTATGCCACTCATACATCACCCCTTCTGTACCGGAGACGTCTTTGTAGGTATATTCTAGCTATATTTAAACGATATTGTGCAGTTTAAGAAGGATCTGTGGTAGTAAGAATGGTTAAATGTGATAGTTGGAAGCCCGTAAGTTGATAGAGGCCCCTTTTAACCCCTGCTGTACCGGTGACGTCGTTTTAGTTACATTCTGGCAACTATTATATTATTGTATTCAGCTTAGGAATGACCTCTAACAATAAACAGGCTTCGAACTATCTCACTTAACCCTTTATACCACCACAAATCCTTCTTAAACTGCACAAAATCGTCTATACATAGCCTAGCTAGAATATACTTAAAAAGATGTCGCCGGTAGAAAAGGGGTTAAGGATGATGAATCGGTGGCAGAAGGTTCATGATGATAGTATGGTCCCCCCCCCCACCCAGAACGAATGCGTTCTGTGTGTGAGCCCCTTCGGGGCACACATACTAAGAATGCCATCATTGTCCGGGGGGGGGGGAGGGAACCATATTTTGGACCTAAAATCATAACTATTGCACAAATTCTAAAAATCTTTTCTGACTGACGTTCGCATTCACCCACCGAATGTTCGTGTGAAATTTGGTGAAAATCCGTCCAACGATCTAAGAGTTTCGGGACAGACGGACGACGACGACAGACATTCTTTTCCGGTGGTACCCACCATACGGGGGGGCGATACCAAACTCGCTTATGCAGAGTTGATAAAGTAGACGTGCCGCTTTGTCCAAAATCAAAACGGCATACCCAACTCTGCGATGGGTCATCATCATCACAAGTATTACCATCATGAATCATACTATCACCAGAATCACTACTACTGCCATCCTCACTACAACTGCACCATCATGACGACTACTGTCATCATCACCATTACTATGATCACTAATACTATTACAATCATCACTACTACTCTCACCAGCATCACTACTACTGTCACCATCATCACTACTACTGTCACCATTGTCACTACTATCATGGGTTTACATCACTAGTAATACCATTATCAATAAAGTAGACGTGCCGTTTTGCCCAAAATCAAAACGGCATACCCAACTCTGCGATGGGTCAACATCATCACTACTAGTCACTATCACCATTACTATCATCAACAATACTACTATTATAGTCATTACTACTACTCTTACCATCATCACTACTACTCTCATCATCACTAGTACTGTAATCATCACTACAACTTTCACCATCATCACTACTACTCACCATTATCACTACTACTGTCACCATCATCACTACTATCTGTCACCATTGTCACTACGATCATCACTAATGTCATCATTATCACTACAACTATCATAATTACTTGTCACCATCATCACTACTACTGTCATCATCACTACAACTACAACCATCATCACTAGTATTATCACCATTATCACTACAATTACCATCATCACCAATATTATCACCATTATCACTACAATAACCATCATCCCCACTATTACTACCATCACTTCTAATGTCAACTAAACTAACTTAACCTAACAAATGCTGGGCGAGATGTTTTCACCCCCAGAACGAAGGCGTTCTGTGTGTGTGCCCCTACGGGGCACACACACACAGACGCCTTCATTGCAGGGAGAGGGAGGGTTCTGGGGGGGCGCCCGGGTTATTTTGGACATAAGATCATAACTATTGCATAAATTCAAAAAATCTTTTTTGACTGACGTTCGCATTCACCCAACAAATGTTTGCGGGAAGTTTGGTCAAAACCCGTCCAACGGTCTAGGAGGAGTTTGGAGACAGACGGACGACGACGACGACGACGACAATTTTTTTTCCGGGTGGTACCCACTATACGGGGGGGGGGGGGGGGGGGGCGCTACCAAACTCTGCTTACGCAGAGTTGATTATCATTACTACTGTTAACATCATCACTACTACTATAAACATCATCATTACTACTGTCACAAGTATTACCATCATGTATCCTACTATCACCATCATCACTACTATTGTCATCATCACCATTACTATGATCTTCATCATCACAACTATTGTCATCATCACTACAACTTTCACCATCATCACTACTACTCACCATCATCACTAATACTCACACCATTGCCACTTCCATCATCACTACTGTCATCATTATCCCTTCATCCAAGGTATAGTAACATAGAAGGTAGACGCACCGAATTCTTTAACTCATATACATAAAGGCTTCTAAAAAGCACTAAACAGACTTCTATTAATAAAGTAGACGTGCCGTTTTGCCCAAAATCAAAACGCCGTCATTGCTGGGTGAGGGGGGCTTGGTAAAACCATATTTTGGACCTAAAATCATAACTATTGCATAAATAAGTAGACGTGCCGTTTTGCCCAAAATCAAAACGGCATACCCAACTCTGCGATGGGTTACCATCATCACTACTAATACCATCATCAATCACAACCAACATAATCACTACTACTGCCACAATTATCATGAGTACTGTCATCATCACCATTACTATGATCATCATCACTACTACAATTATAATCATCACTACTACAATTATAATCATCACTACTGCTCTCACCATCTATTAACTGTCATCCATCATCACTGTCCACCATTAATCATCACCACTGTCCACCATCATCACTGTCCATTGTCACTAGCATCTTAATCACTACTATCATCATTGATACTACAACTATCAACCATCATTACTAATATCATCACCACCATCTTACAATCATCATTACTACTGTTAACATCATCACTACTACTATAACCATCATCATTACTACTGTCACAAATATGACCATCATTTATTCTACTGTCACCATCACCATTACTATGATCTTCATCACCATAACTATTGTCATCATCACTACAAATTTCACCATCCTCACTACTACTCACCATCATCACTAATACTCACACCATCATCACTACTGTCATTATTATCACTACAACTATCATCATTACTTGTCACCATCATCACTACTATTATGTCCATCATTACTACTACTATTACTGTCACCATCATAATCTACTACCGTCATCATCATCATCAATACAATTACAACCATCATCACTGCTATTATCACCTTTACAACTACTATCACCATAAATCCAAATATTACTACCATCATTTATAATGCCAACTAAACTAACTTAACCTAGCAAATGCGTAGCGAGATGTTTTCGCTCCCAAAACGCCATCAATGCTGAGAGGGGGGGGGGGGGGGGAAAACCATATTTTGGACCTAAAATCATAACTATTGCATAAATTAAAAAAAATATTGTTTGACTGACGTTCGCATTCACGCAACAAATGTTCGTGTGAAATTTGGTGAAAATCCGTCCAACGGTCTAGGAGTTTCGAGACAGACTGACAACGACGACGACGACGACAGACTTTTTTGTGTGTGTGGTACCCACTATACGGGGGGGGGAGGGGCGATACCAAACTCTGCTTACGCAGAGTTGATTATTACAATCATCACTACTACTCTCACCATTGTCACTACCATCTTAATCACGATACCATTGTCACTACCATCTTAATCACGACTATCATCATTGATACTACACCTATCAACCATCATTACTACTATCATCACCACCATCTTACAATCATCATTACTACATTACTACAGGGGGGACTGGGGGGGGGGAGTAAAACTATATTTTGGACCTAAAATCATAACTATTGCATAAATTCAAAAAATCTTTTTTGACTGACGTTCGCATTCACGCAACAAATGTTCGCGTGAAATTTGGTGAAAATCCGTCCAACGGTCTAGGAGGAGTTCCGAGACAGACGGACGCCGCCGCCGCCGACGACAGATTTTTTTTTCGTGTGGTACCCACTATACGGGGGGGGGGGGGGGGGGATGATACCAAACTCTGCTTACGCAGAGTTGATAATATTATCGATATCAATCGAAATTACTACATATTAGGTAATTAAGTCAACAAAAATATTATCGCATTTCCGCGGTAAAATTTGAAGCGACGTCGGCTATATACTACCTCATAGCCGTATATATATTCTTCAAATGCAAAAAATAACAACTTTAGCAAATAGACTAGCGTTCGGTCACACTATATATGTACTGTATATGTTTATCCATGTCACTTTACATTTTCAGTGGAAAACGCAATATACTGATCCTGTTAGAACACCATATTTAGCTTGGGAGACGGTACAAGAGTCATTCAGTGACGTCACGGAGGCCCAAACAAGTGACTGTCGTGGTTCCAATACTACCGCCATGTGCCTACCTCCTTATGTTACTATACCGTGCCTACAACTATCCTCATTACTTGTCACCATCATCACTACTATTATGATCATCATCACTACTACTAGTACTGTCACCATCATATCTACTACTGTCACCATCATATCTACTACTGTCATCATCATCAATACAACAACAACCATCATCACTACTATTATCACCATCATCACTACTTTCACCATCAATCTCACTATTACTACCATATATTCTAATGCCAACTAAACTAACTTAACCTAGTAAATACGTAGTGAGATGTTTTCGCCCCCACAACGAATGAGTTATTAGTGTGTGAGCCCCGAACTAAGAACGCCATCAGTGCTGGGTAGGGGGGGGGGGGGGGGGGGAGGGGAGGGTTAGGTAAAACCATATTTATTTTGGACCTAAAATCATAACTATTGCATAAATGCAAAAAAAAACAATTTTGACTGACGTTCGCATTCACGCAACAAATGTTCGTGTGAAATTTGGTGAAAATTCGTCCAACGGTCTAGGACGAGTTTCGGGACAGACGGACGATGAAGACAGATTTTTTTTTCCGGTGGTACCCACTATACGGGGGGCGATACCAAACTCTGCTTACGCAGAGTTGATTAACACTACTGTAATCATCATCAATACAAATACAACCATCATCACTACTATTATCACCATCATCATTACTATCACCATCAATCCCACTATTACTACCATCACTTCTAATGCCAATTAAACTAACTTAACCTAGCAAATACGGAGCGAGATGTTTTCGCCCCCAGAACGAATACGTTCTTAGTGTGTGAGCCTCTTCGGGGCTCACACACTAAGAACGCATTCATTGCTGGGTGTGTGTGTGTGTGTGTGTGGGGGGGGGGGGGGGAGGTAAAACCATATGTTGGGTAAAACCATATTTTGGACCTAACATCATAATTATTGGACAAATTAAACAAATATTTTTTGACTGACGTTGCACATTCACCCAACACATGTTCGTGTGAAATTTGGTGAAAATCCGTCCAACAGTCTAGGAGGAGTTTCGGGACAGACGGACGACAACAACAGATTTTTTTTTCCGGTGGTACCCACTATACGGGGGGGGGGGGGGATACCAAACTCTGCTTACGCAGAGTTGATAATACTACCACCATTAACCCGGGAACTGCCGGGAGACTCTTAAGAGTGTCCCCGGTGGACTGCGGGAAGACTCTTAAGAGTAAGGGAAAAACAAAATACATTTAAACACCCAAATTTTTTGTTGTTTTTTGTTTTTATTTTTTTTATTTTTTTATTTTTGTTTTGCCCCTGGGCCATGCCAAATATCACTCCTCCACCTCCCCTCCTTCAGTTATCACCTATTTTCCCTGTTATTCCCTTATTCTGTGGTCTATTTTCGTGCTAACATTAGCGAGTTGGTAGCAGGGCGTTGTCATCACTGTTACCAAGCGTGGGAAAGAGCGAGAGAGAGACTATTGCGTAACAGTGTCTCTCCAGACAAGGGGAGGGGAGGAGGGCAGGGAGGTTGCCTCAGCCATACATTATGTAACTCCCGGCCTGTATCGCCGATTTTGACCATCCAAACAGTTTCCACTTGTTTTATTGTTGTAACAGGTTAATACCTTTATAATCAACCTATAATAGGCGCATATGGATAAGTATTAATGCTATTTATGGTAAAATAACGATGTTAGTGATGGGAACAGCTCAAGTACGTCAGCACAGGAGTGTGGTGTCTCATACCCCCCATGCGCACTTCTTAGGTTAGTCACTATTATAACCATCACTACGACGACGACGACAGAATATTTTTTCCGGTGGTACCCAGTGTAAGGGGGGGGGGGGGGGGGGCGATACCAAACTGCTTACGCAGAGTTGATAATGAATGAACTATAACAGTCCCTTTCAACCATTAGATCCCAACCAGTGCCAACTCGACCAGTTAACCCGAACTTTCCCCTAAACCCTTAATTACCTTTTTGTCCCTCAATTTACTGAACTAAAATGAGTAAACAAAAAGAAACTCAATTAACATAATGTTCTAACTGTATTCTTCATTCGTTATTCTTTATTCATCTTTCATTACAACCCCAATACTATGGGAAACGATCGAGCATGGGCTATAATAAACAATTTAGTTACTCATATTTCTCCATTTTCTTTAACGACAATTGATAGAAAACTATTATGTTATGGGTAACTATATAGTATTAGTTTAATTTTCTCCCTTATTTATATTCTACAATTTATTTAAGGCAATTATTAGGTACGTAACACATTTTCTATTATCAGGATTTAAATATGAGATTGAAAAATTAACTGTGGACTAAATTTGAGCCAGCATACCAAGATGATATTATGTAGATAAGTTGGGCTATGTCCCAGCTTTCAAAGTTCATAAGTTCATTCTTCGTGTATAGCTTCTATATCAGCAACAGCGTTTTGGCAGATCTTCAAGTTTTTATCGCTACACATATAATACAATCGATATGACTGTGCTCGGAAACTTCGTGGATGGGGCCAGGCGGTTTTACCCAACTATTGTTTTGATCTGTATATTACTGTGGTATGTCCTTAAGAAATGTGTTCGAGAAATGCTGAAGAGGAAATAGGCGTGGAGATTGGGGGGAAGAGGGGGGACGCATACATGTATTTTTTGTTAATGGTGGTTATGCTAAGGAATTGTATTTATTGATTCATCTATTCGTGTTTTATGTTATGATATAGGATGACACTTTTATTCGTGTTTTATGTTATGATATAGGATGACACTTTTATTCGTGTTTTATGTTATGATATAGGATGACACTGTCTTGTATTCGTGTTTTATGTTATGATATAGGATGACACTTTTATTTTTATTCTGGCTAACATTATATGAGTTTATGCACTTTAACCCCTTCTGTACCGGTGACGTCTTTTCAATTTTACTCTAGCTATATTTAAACGATTTTGTGCAGTTTGCGAATGATCTGTGGTAATAAATAGGGTTAAGTAAGATGGTTGGAAGCCTGTTGATTGCTGGAGATCCTTCTTGAACTGAATCAAATCGTCTGATAGTAGCCAGAATAAAGTTAAAAGTACGGCACCGGTACTGAAGGGGTTAAGAATTAGTTGTAGGAGCCAAAGCGGTAAATATTATCATCATGAACCCTCTGCCACCCATACATCATCCCTAAGCTGAAGAAAGACCTCTATTGTCGGGAGCATAACATGTAGAGGTCCTGTGGTAAGAGGGAGGGGCCAGCTTTGTGTGTGGAGAACATTTTGGGGCCTCAATTATTAAGGGGGGAGGGGGTATTTGTTAGTCGATTTATTTATTAATTTATTAATTTTAGTTTCCTCCGTTGACCTCCACCAAGGTTAAAATAACATCCCCAAGATCCCCCTTCTAAATAAATGTGTACATTTTTCCGGTAGAATAATGTGCCGGCCTCCTAAATTACATGCTCACTAAAGCTCGCCAGAAGAAAACAGACACCTTAATGGCACGTAAGGTTTTAATACTGACAAATATATCGGGCGAAAAATCTTTAAATCACCAAACTAATGGGTTGAACGTCTTAAAATCTGAAAACTAATGAGGCTAAACATGAGGGAGAAGGGGGCCAGAAAAAAAAATCATCATAAGTAGGCCAGACATCGGGATCCTTGACCTCCGTAACTCAAAAAGGGCTACAGCAAATGGGCTGTACATTTCCACACCTATTTCCTGGCTAACTCTTGCTAAATTGTAGAAATATTTAGGGGAGATGGGCTGATTTTCCTGGCCCCCTTCTCCCTCGTGTTTAATCTTATTCGTTTTTAGATCTTAAGACGTTTGACTCATTAGTTTGGCGATTATATGTCTTTACCCCTTTTTTTTGTCAATATTAAGACCTGTCGTGCCATTTAGGTGTCGATTTTTTCCTGGCGATCTAAAGCGAGACTATTTTTAAGAGTGTCACGGGGTGGAAATTATATTAGTTTATATAACTACTCCCCTGATCTTATGTATATTTATGTAATGCCTCAGTGAGCAATACACAACTACTGTATGCAGTAGAATTATACATTTATTATAGAGGTTACCTGATATGGGGACAACTGGCTTGATAATTAGCCTAATAACATGTGTACAGCCTATAACCTAGCATATAAAGGTATAAATATCATCATAGTTATAAAGGCACTCTTGAAAATAAATACACATGTAACAGGCAATTATATTTATTAATGATATGTGCAGAAATATGATAAGGCAAGCACTCAAGGATTCACACAGCCTATAGTCTGTTTACTCCTAGCCTAGCCTATCTCAAAGCCTACTGATTTAACCTAACTTAACACAAAAGTCTAGCCTAGCCTAACTTTAAATACTGTACTGTAGAATACTAGGACACAAGGCTCAGTGATCAGCAGTCTATGACCAGTACCAGTAATGCAAAATATATGGTAATCTAACCTTCTTGCCCGACACTGTAGCCTAAACTAAATCACTGACCTACATGTGTACAGTATAACCCTCCTAACTGGTTACACACTGAATATCTTACCTGGTAATCACCCTAGGGACTTAAAAGCTCATAGGATGGTATTTGGCCCTCCAATATAGGAAAGTCCCAATCCTGCCTGCCCAAAACCAAGGTGATCACCCTCACTGGTCAGCCTCCACGTGTGTAATGTAGAACAAGACCCCCAAGCGTGCATCCCCTTTCTCCGTGAAGGAAAAAGTCCCACTAAAAAAACCCTCATGAATGTAGCAGAAATCTGCAGAATATTGTACGAAACTCAACTAGGAACATAATATGTCAACATAGGAATACAAAAATGTGGTTACTACTACAGAGTAACCAGGACTATTTACTACCGAAAAATGTACACATTTATCTTGCAGGGAGTTCTAGTGGGTGATTTTTACAGCTTGATGGGAGGAAACTAAAATATTACAATAAAATACACTCATCTCCCCTTAACTAAATTATTCTAGACGTTACAGTTTTCGCTATAGAGGTTAGTGGTTAAGATTGTTAGCCTACCTGTTATGCCCTGTTTTTCTACAGGATTAACTTGGGTGATGTGGGCTCTAACTGACTGGGTATATAAGGCTGCATGCACAATACAAGGTATGAGGAATAGAGAACACAAAATAAACACGCGGTAACACGACACACGATCACGTTTATTTAAGTAGGTGAATAAGGAGTATAGGAAAATAGGAATACTCGTACAAGACAAATAATAGAACTGAACTGCTAGCATTAGTGGATCTGGATGGAGCCTAGTCTCCCACTTCCAACGTTCAGGAATACTCTTCTGATCACTGGTTTAGTTCGCAAGTTTATATACTGGAAGACCTCAATGTACTTATGGATTCAATTTCACCAATTAGATTTATTACTGGCAGGTCTGGTGCACAGGTAGTAGTTCACAGCTAGAATTAGATACGCGTATGTTTTAGAACACGGAATTCTAGTAACCTCAAGGGGGTACTGATCTAAGTTTTATATTCTTATGGCAGAAATACGTAGAACACAAATCAGTGGGCGAACGTTAGATATCACTAGGGTTTTAATATCTGGATAAAGGTAATTACGAGAGTTAATGTCGCCTATTAATTAATGAACACTGATACGCTTAGTACTTCCCAAATGGAATGGTTAACTATGAATTACACTGGGCAAAGTTATAGCCACTTCACAGAAAGATTAATAAGTGAATTTCGAATTAGTACTATAACACGTTAATACTAATAAAATGAATCTTGGATAGTATTTTGTTGGTCTGGTCCTGGTTATCTTGCGTCCGTGATGTTGGGGGCTAGCGACTGGTTCCTCGGCCGTCCAGGTGGTCCAAATGTAGGAAGTTCTCAAGTCGGATCTCTTGGCGATCGGTGCTGGCTACACGCTTATATACCCACTAGTGTGTGTGAAGGTTATAAGGTGCACATCGATACTTGTACGTGGACAGATGCTTCTATTTTAACTTCTGCCACGGAGTCTGCCGGCTCTGGAATCTCTCAACTCAGGAACAACACAAGGGCAGAGCTAGAAGTTAACTTCAGGGGGTTGACCACTGGTTGGTGTCTAACTTTCAACTGATTTTACTGGGGGCTGGAGCTGGGTTTATAGGCTCGGTTTTGGGACCCTGTAGGCCATAGGGATCTCGAGTCTTATGGAATTATTTGAGCTCTCAATAGCTATGGGGACTGGGTAAGGTGGTGATTACTGTTGTGGCACATGGCTATAGGAAGCCTTCATATTTTAATATAACTGAACCTTAGTAAGAGGTACTATTTTGGCTATACTGGAAGTATTGAGGGGAGGGAGACTGGATCTACTTTGCGGGGAGGACTGGGACAGCTGTGATAGGGGCGTCTCTCTTATATTGTTCAGTCTTCATTCTATGGTATAGCTGAGGTGCTAATTTGATTATCCGAGTATGCAAGAAAGGTGAATGGGTTATTGTGGGTAAATAGAGGTTAGTAAGGGGGTTAGACATGCATGGTTAGTTCATTGATCGGAAGAATTCTTGTGCTACCTGGCAATGACCCGGGAGTCAAAACAGGGGTCAGGTATACCTCCGCAGGGGTGGGGGTCTCCCTCCTCGGGTGGGTAAAAAGGGGTAGCTGGGCGCCCTCTCTTTGGGATGGTCGTCCGGCGGCTGTGGCTAGGGGCTTGCCACATCACCAGTGTTTGTAATAACCCTCTGTTTATGAGACAGATGCGGGTGTCCTTAATACCAAAACCGAAGGTGCCTTGGCTAGCTGGTTTTAATCGATTGGTTGTTAATTGTATGGTTTGCGGGATGTGGTGGAGACTGGGTTGCTAACTCTGCCACATTTATCTGGAAGTATGGCAATAGAAGTTAGTTACTGGCGAGGCGGCTAGCCTCGCACTGACGACCATGGGGTGCAGGGTTGTGAATGGGTTGTAAGAGAATAGATGACATGCAAGGGGTTAGTAAAGTTCTAATGTTGTTCCGGCCTACTAAGGAAAGGTAGGCTGGATAGGAGTATATATATAAAAGGTTGGAGAGCTTTAGCAACGGAAAAATCAAGGATCTTCAAGAGGTATGAGGGAGAGGCTAGGTCGGACAAGAGTCGAGGAGCGCGGGGTGTTACCCCCCCCCAGACATATATAACACTCTAGCGTCATATGGCCGAGTGTGCTAAAAACTCATATGACGCTAGTGCGTCATATGGACTTATCTTCATGGCTCTCTAATAAGTTATATGACGCTCTAGCGTCATATGGAACTCAGAAAGTCCGATAAGTTAGCTTACGATAAAACTGTTGGTGGCAACCTCAGCCACCTCCGATAATTCTAACGGCCGCAGTGTTGTTGTGAGTGTAGTGCGAGGCGGTGGCAAGGATACCGGGCTCCCGCCTCCTCGGACTTATTGGAACATAATATGTCGCAAGGAGTTAATGAGAGGGGGGGAGTTCAGGGGGGCTACGTGGAAATTTGACCCTAAGGTCTCCGGGCGTGGGGGTGGCATTAGGCTACAGTTGATTTTGGAGTTGGAAAGGACAGCGAAAGTACGTTGGCCAAATGCTACCGGGGGATGCAACTATGGGGTGGTATATTAGTCTGGAAAAAGATAGAATCATGTGGACTGTGGGGCCGTGGGGGAGAAGGAGGTTAACTGTAGGTGTGTGCTTGACTGTGGATAAAGTAGGGAAAAACATGGTGTATTATTACTCGTCAATACGAGGGGTTATGGACACTATTAGTTGACACAAGTTTTTGTACGTCTAGTTGTCCCTGGGAGCTGCGTTTTCTATGAAATATAGACCAAGGAAAAGCGGCGGTTCGTAGGGGTACTTCGTTATTGTTTCGTGACACTATGATGGCAATGGACAAAGAAAAGGTTATATATATACAATCTCTGGTTGGGGTAAGCATTAAGTTATAGCAGGGTGGCTAACATCTGTAGTCACGGCTGTCTAGGTCTTACGGGGGCAATGGTTCTAGATCACTGGTGTACCCGTGGGTATCTTAGTCTCTTATTAATTTGGACATGGGGTTTTAACATCTGTTTCTCGGATGGAAGAACATACATAGATATATGGCTGTCAGATTTGGTTGGCATTGGCTCAACCTAGGGACAGGGCATGGGTGTTTTTAATATGAATGTATATTCCTGTTCATCATCATGTAGGTAGAGTCGGGCGGGTAAGAGGTGTAAAACACGAAGCAAATTGGAGTAGTGTGGACTGTAGATACGAAGGAGGTGAGTGGAAGACGTATAACAATTGTGGAAAAGTAAATGGAAAAGATGAACACAATGGTGGATAAAGATAATTAACCTAAGGATTGAATACATAGATCTATGGGGGCGATTGGTCTTCAGAAACTTAGTCTGGCAAGACAAGGTATTTTAGGGTATGTTGATATTAATACTTAACCTAAGGATTGCATACATAGATTCATGGGGGCGATTGGTCTTCAGAAACTTAGTCTGGCAAGACAAGGTATTTTAGGGTATGTTGATATTAATACTTAACCTAAGGATTGAATACATAGATTTATGGGGGTGATTGGTCTTCAGATACTTAGTCTGGCAAGACAAGGTATGTTAGGGTATGTTGATATTAATATCTTAACTTAGGGACAGAGCATGGGTGTATTAACTTTAAGGTGTATTTATGTTCGTCATCATGTAGGTAGAGGTGTAGGACACGAGGGGTAGTGTATGTGAGGTGTGGAAAACGGTCAGTTTAGAAGGGGTAGGTATGTGTGGTTTGGAGCTGCTTAGCCCTGCGGGCTTGGGCCTGTCTGAATTGGTTGGCTCGGTCAGCTGGTCCTTTCGTTCTGTGGACCTTTCTTTCGGGTGTTTCTGTGTGATGTTCGCTCGTGGCTTCTGTGGTGGGCTTCTCGTTCTGGGGCATTTTACTACCTATACTGAACAGGGTATATAGCGTATAGTCTAATAATGCCCGGAGAGGAATACGGCAACACTTTATGTTAAGGGGCGATGGGCTGGTTTTTGTGGCCCCCCTTCTCCCTCGTGTTTAGCCCCATTGTTTTTTTAGATTTAAAAACGTTCGGTCCATTAGTTTGACGATTTTAAAACTTTTCGCCCCATTTCCTTGTAAATTTTAAGACCTTTCATGCCATTTTGGTAATGATTTTTTCCTGGCGAGCGATAGCGAGCCTTGCATTTTAAGAAGAACCGGCCTTTGGCCGGGAAATGTTGTTTATCGAAAAATGTACAAATTTATCTTGAAGGAGGATCTAGGGGGTGTTTTTCTTAGCTTGATGGAGGTCTAGCGAGGAAAATAAGAAATATAGGAATAAATGAATGAATAGACTAAAAATCCTGCACATCTCCCCTTAAGCCGGTATCACACGAGAGCCTTTTCCCTCAACACTGGTCTGGCAGCTTATGGTCAATATTTAGAATATTTGGGTCACCTAAATTCACCTAGCATCAGTAGTTTTCGGTACCAGTGCAAAATATTCCATAAATGTTACCAGAAAAGTGTTGATAATTGAATGTTGAGTATAAAAGCTCTCGTGTGATCTATTAACCCATTCAGTACCAGGAACGTTATCTTCGTCATATTCTGGGAACTATTAGATGATTGTATTCAGCTTAGGAAGGACCTCTAGCAATAGTAAGGCTTCAAAACTATCTTAACCAACCCTTTTAACTACCACGGATCCTTATTAAGCTACATAATATCGTCTAAGTATAGTTTGAATATAATATACCACACGTCGCTGGTACTCAAAGGGTTAATCTATTTATGATACCAGCTTAATTACCACCGACAATAATGGAGCTTATCTAGGAACACGGACATGAACAATTGAGATGATAGTAGGAACATAATTATTTTGACTTAAAGTGTGCGATCTTATTCAGCTTAGAAAGGACCTGTAGGAATCATAGGGGTAAATACCCAGGGAAGGCTTCATAGGCATGTGACAAGGAGTTGCTGGAACTCCTGTTTCATTTGTCTGGCTTCTCTTACTGTTTCTATTTGTCTCACCTACATAGAGAGTAATCCAGCTAGCTCTCAGAAACACCCTCTCCTCCTATCCATTTCACTACACTAAACTAGCACACGACTCTTCTTTCCAATATTGTACGAGAAAACAAAATATAATGTTTAATTTGATTCTCAATCTTTTAACTTTGGGGGAGCCACTTGTTACAGGCAGCTTTGCATTTTGTCTCCTTCATAAACATAGACAAACAAATGCCTAGGTCATCAACTTCAGGTCCTTTCTAAGCGAGACCTATAAATATTAAATACTGTATATCTCACAAATACACGTGAGCTACTAAATGTTTTTACTCTCAGCTGGGGAGAAAGGGGACCAGAAAAACAACCCATCTCCCCTCTATGTAATTAACAATATCTATCTATCTATCTATATGCTCAGGCCCAATCCCCATTTTGGGGGTAGCCGACTCAAGACAGAGCAAGAACAGGGAAAACACAAAAACAACATAAAACAAAAAATAAACACAGATAAAAAACACAAACTCTCACACATCCAGGTCACCCAGGAGAAGACCCAGAGACCAGGGTTACCAAGGTCGCTCCAGCACTCCCCCGGCCCCTGACCACCAGGAGAGGTTACGATCTCGGCAGGCAGACATGCAGCGGAGCCAAAGCGACAAGCCCTCCCACCACACTTCCAGGCACACCCTTCATATTAATCGTCTCCCCGGGCCAGGCGCCTGATGGACTATTATCTAGTCCAACTTGCGCCCGACCCCTTACTCCAAATGACCACGTGTTCACTCAACTATTCACAAGCATTCTCCATTCACTCCTGTCCACCACCACTTCCCCTGCCTGATCTATAGTCATTCCTCTATCATCCAAAGCCTTTCTTACACAGTCTCTCCATCTCAATGGGGGTCTTCCTGCCCTTCTATCTCCCCTTGTACCTGACTCACATATTCTCTTTGTAAGCCTTTCATCTCCCATTCGTTCAACATGACCATACCAGCTCAGCACCCTTCTGTCCACTCTGGCTGACAAATGTTCCTGCTGCCCCACTCTCCTACGTATCTCTTCATTTCTCAATCTGTCTCTACGAGTAACTCCACACATACTCCTCAAGCAGCTCATCTCCATCACATCCAGCCCTCTTTTCTCCTTTTTCTTCAGAGCCCATGTCTCAGCCCCATACATCACTGTTGGCACACCAATTCCTTGATACAGTGCACTTTTTACTTTCACTCCGAGATTTCTCGTCTTCCACATACTTCCCATTGCTCCGAAAACCTTCCTTCCTTCACACACTCTCTGTTTTACCTCCACTTCCATACCTCCACTCCTGCTTATTGTTCCTCCTAGATATTTAAAACACTCTACTTGTTCCAATATTTCCCCATCCAGCCTCACATCTAGATTCACCCTATGCTCTCCCCTATTACACACCATTACTTTACTTTTATTGACGTTCACCTTCAGTTTCCTCCTTCCACAAACCACACCAAACTCTTTGACTACCCGCTGCAGTTTCTCATCAGAAATCCGCCACCAATGCTGTGTCATCAGCGAACAGCAACTGATTCAACTCCCAATCTCTACCATTCTTTCCTACTAAACCCAATCCTCATCCCATAGTTCTCCTTTTCACCTCCCTCACCACACCATCCATAAACATATTAAACAGCCATGGTGACATTACACAACCCTGTCGCAAACCTACCTTTACCTCAAACCATTCACTCAACTCACCATTTCCTACTCTCACACATGCTCTGCTCCCTTCATAAAAACTCTTAACTGCTTCTAACAAATTTCCTCCAATTTCATAAATCCTTAACACCTTCCACATTGCTTCACGGTCCACACGATCATATGCTTTTTCCAAGTCCATAAAAGCCCAAAATATCTCCTTATGCTTCTCTAAATACTTCTCGCATAACTGTCTTACTGCAAACATCTGATCCACGCACCCTCTTCCCCTCCTAAAACCGCACTGTTCTTCTCCTATTGCAACTTCCGTACACTTTATTATCCTCTCTATCAACACCCTGCCATACAGCTTTCCAGCCACTGACAATAAACTAATACCTCTATAACTTGAACACTCCTGCCGATCTCCCTTCCCCTTGTACAACGGCACAATACATGCACTCTTCCAGTCTATTGGTACCATTGACACAGCAAAGCACACATTGAAAAGTCTCACCAACCAATCTATTATCACATCTCCACCCTTCTTTATACACTCCACAGCAATACCATCCAAACCTTCTGCTTTTCCCGCTCTCATTTGTTTCACTGCTTCTTTCACCTCATTTTCCTCAATCCTTTCATTCATTCCCTGCCACCTGGGTGGCCTGGGTAACCTATCTCCATCCACCTCTGCTTCAATCACTGCTTCTCTTCCATCTCTTGTATTTAACAAAGATTCAAAATACTCGGCATATCTTTTCCTCACTTCAACTGGTTCCACTAGTAATTCTCCATTTTCATCTTTCACTGACTCTTCCCTCTTCTGTCCTCCTTTCCTTACTTTATTTACCTCCTTCCAGAACATCTTCTTTCGTTCTTCAAAATTCTCACTCAGCCTTTGACCCCACCTTTCGTTTGCATCTTTTTTCGCTTCTCTAATTTTCCGTTTTGCCTCTCTCCTTTTCTCCTTGTACCTCTCCCATACCTCAACACTACCATCCTGTAAAACCCTCTCAAAACACTGTCTCTTCTCCTCAACTGCCTTTCTCACCGTATCATTCCACCACTCGCTTCCCTTCCTGATACCTCTGCCTCCTACTTTCCTTTTGCCGCATACTACCTCTGCACTTGCTTTCACTCCTTGCTTAAACTGTTGCCATTCAACCTCTACTTCTCTCTCTTCCATCTCTCTCACTTCCATCCACTTTTCATTTAGTCTTTCCTTGTACTCCCTCTCTTTTTCACTCTTCTCTAACTCACTAACTTTTATTACCTCTCTTACTTCACGCTTGTCTCTTATTCTCCTGTAACTCTTAACTCTTAAACAATATAGCATTATAACAATATAACAATATAGCATTCACATTTCAACAAGGGAATAATTGTAGGCACCAATCTCACATGGCATACCCTGGGGAGGCTTTATAGGCATGTGTGGGGAGTTGCTTGAATTCCTGTTTCATTTGCCTGGCCTCTCTTAATGATTTTCATTGTGCCTCGCCTATACAGAGAGTAATCCGGCTAGATCTCACAAAGGGTAGAGTCAAAAACATTTCGTCTCATCAACTCACCTCTTTTTACTAATTCTCTACAATCCCTCGCTACACACCACAATGTTGCATCTATCTCTTTGTCTCTCTTTCTCTCTCTCTCTCTCTCTCTCTCTCGTGTGTGTGCAAAAAATATGTATGTATGTACTCAGGCACTACATTTAATATTTCTGTAATAATTATGACATCAGAAAAGCTGCTACCAGATAATTGTATTCAGGGTAAGAAGGGCGACTCTTAGTTTGTACAATTAGATTCATATCACTTGTGGACATTTTGTTTAAGGGGAGAATTTCACTTAAGAGGGCTTTATTCTGCAACCCCTTCTCCCGAATGTTTAGCCCCATTAGTTTTGACATTTTAAGACGTTAACCCCATTAATTTGGTAATTTTAAAACATTTTGCCTCAAATCTGTCAATTTTATGACTTTTGGTTTGAGATTTTTTCCCTGGCGAGCGATAGTGAACCTGTAATTTAGGAGGAACCGGCCTTGGGCTAGGATATTTTTCTACCAACAAATGTACACATGTATCTCGAAGGGGGGTTTTGGTGGTATTTTTTAAGCTTGATGGAGGTCTAGGGAGCCCTTAAACTTGCTCAAAGGGGGATTCATCATCACTACTACTATCATCATCATTACTACTACTATCACCATCATCAATACTACTATCACCATCATCACTACTATCACCATCACTACTGCTATCACTACCATCACTAAAACTATCAGCATCATCACTACCACTATCACCATCATCACTACTATTGCCACCATCATCCCTACTACTATCATCAGCACCACTAATATCACTACTATCACTATCATTACTACTACTATCATCATCATTACTACTACTATCACCATCATCAACACTATTATCACCATCATCACTACTACTATCACTAAAACTATCACCATCATCACTACTACTATCACCATCATCACTACTGCTATCACTATCATCACTAAAACTATTACCATCATCACTACTACTATCACCATCACCATCATCACTACTACTATCACCATCATTCCCAATAATCAATAATATAATATTAACAAAACATCCATTCCTACCTTCTCAGCCCAGTTACTCGGTCACCCACGCCAGTAACATTCAAGGCCACGTGAACTTTTGAATTTAATAACTTATAGCATGAATATGCTATGTTATATTAATAATAATGTTTAAAAGCTTATTGATTATCATAATAAAATAAACTGATATTATTATACAATACCAGAAACTGTAAGGGGAAATTAAAATATTTGAATTTTTTTTTCCGTCATTGAAGAAAACGGACATGGCAGCGTACAGGGATAACTAAATGTTTTCTTCTACCAGGTAAATGGATTACACGTTTTACGGTTTTAAAATAAATATAACGCAATCATTATACATTTAATACATACTGTCTGGAGCCATGTTTTAGGTTGACGAGGACTGTTCAAAGAAAATGACCTCGTACCGAAGCTTGCTTGTCCTGTAACAACTTGTTGGAACTTGTCGTGTACTGAGATATGCCAAAAAAGGCTTCTGTCAGAACGAAAAACGTCTTCCACTACGTGGCAGATACGTAAACCTGATCTGAATCCCATATCGACTTGTACGTGTGTTGTGAACGGAGTGAACCCGGTGAGATTGGACTACGCCCGGGTTAAGTGGACCAGTAACTCACTACGGCACGAGGAGTCTTTATACTTGGCATGTCAGAGTCAACCCTGAAGGGACGTTCCTACTTTCCACTAAATGTGCTAAAGTCTGGTGACACGTCCGAAGGAGCACCTTATAAAACAGGGTGCGTACGGCGGAACAAATATTTCGAAACTCATTATCGGATCACGGATCGAAATAACATTTTGGACGGTGAGATTGAGACTGGATGAACCGGACAAATCATCTCAACGTAGGTGACTCTTACGGCTAAATCTGAAATTTTAGTGGAGGGCTTAGTAAATTTATGACATCTCCTTTACCGGGGAGACAGGCAGTTAAAATCTACTAGGCCATAACCAGTCTACCCAAAATTCCTGACCTAAAAGATTCGATGGTAAGATGGGGACGAACGAAACGACCTGTGGCTGTTATAGTGTCCGAGGCAGTCCGAGTCCGATTCAACGGGGCTACACTTAGTCTACTTAAGGGTATAAATCCATATCCGCCGGTAAGATAGACATTTGTAGACCGCGCCAGCTCAACTTCTACCGCTGGGGGACGAGCCCTATGTGGTGTGAAAAATTAGTAAAGATTACAGTAGTCCCGACTGGCACTTGTACTTTGACGCATGAGCCGGAAACACATAGTAGTCGCCTAGCCTGACCGCTCGTCCGGTGGGGTTATTTACGGCTTATGCCGTCCTACTGTATATCAATTCTGTTCTATGAACCCGAAATTCTTTTGCCGTAAAGCGAAAAATTCCTCGGTTTATCCTACCCGGCGTTATGAGATTATCCCGCAAAACGTGGCGTATGTAGGTCAATTATGGGGAGACATAGTGGTTAGGAAAGACTGGTTAATGCCTTAGTCGATCGTCTGTACTCCTTTATTAAAAAGAGTTGTCATTCGAAACTCGGGAATAGATGCGATGTAAATCGCCCATTCTTACGTGTTGGTTTGACCGGGAGATAGTGAACCCCGGCGGGCCACCTCCCTAGAGTTTATTTTGGGTAAAAGTACCCACAATTTATCCAGTCTAGCATTCCCAACCATGTCTATGCAACCTTCCTTGTGCCATACCCATCCACAGGGGAAGGGAAGAAACTGAAGCTCGAGGTCACTGAGTCGCTAACCTGTGATCGTGACCCGAGTCATAAACCTGCCTCACTGAGTTTAGGATGTTACTTTTTAACCCCGCCAAACGGGAGCGAACGCTCCTGTCGCTACGTGACCCCTTAAATTACGGCACTCCCGTGGAGTCTGGTGGCTGGAAAAAGGGTAGTTCACAAAAGGGGTGCCCAAATGACTGAGAAGTTAGACAAAAACTTGTTACTATACCCCGCCGTTACTAGTTGACAAAGGGTAGGAATAAACCACTAGTCTGCCGGTCCTATCCCCCACTACCGGCGAAGGATAGCGTTTGGAAAGAATATAATCCTTATATACAATGAAACTAGTTTCTAAGAACATCGTTGCCACCTGGCCCATAAAATTAATGTACCATTTGAACCCTTGCTTTAAGACTTATGTCCTTAATATTCAACTGTACACATCCTTTGAACCATTTATCCTTAATATCTTATAGTTGAAACTATGATAGATCTATAAATAAGATAAAAAGTTGAGCCTTCTCACCAGCTTTACTTAAGGGCAGGATAGAAGTCTGAGCCGTCTCACCGGCTTGACTTTTGAATTTAAAATTTGAGCCGTCTCCCCGGCTTGCTTTTGCGATAAATTATAAGCCGACTCACCGGCTAGATTGAAAATGTCCCACTCGGGAGTTTTCTAGTCAAATCTTACTGCCGCTGAACTGCGGTCCTGCCCTGTGGCCGTGTAAGGTGAAGCTAATCGTTACTCCTTGAGTCAAGGCAAATCAACTGTAGGGAGCTTTGTTTGAGATACTCGTTGAACCACCCTTACCTTAGACCTATCCCTGGGATCCGACCGGGTATCGATCTAGGCTGTGCGTCTGGCGGTGCCGGGCGAGTTCTTGTGTTGGGGAGGGGGGTTATTCCGAATCACTGCTAATGGCTAATTGCTTAACTAAATGTTGAGTATTAGCTGTATAGGAAAGCATCGACTGTGGCCCTGGGGAATTCTTATTGAATGAGTAAAACAGAATGATCTGTAACCGGTCTGCGACCTCGTATAAACTCTACGTTTGCCACTCATCTGGTATAGGAGGTAAATTTAGATTTTAACGATCAAGGCCACAAGGCACGGTCGATCTTGAGAACTCATCCATTCCGTATAAAGATCTAAGCCCTCCGGGCATTTTCCGGGAAGTCAAGAGAAACTTGGCCCCATCCCTGCACATAACCCATGTCAAACAGTGTGCAATTAACAGAACTAGAGAAACGGGTAGGTGTGGCCCAAAAGTGAAAACAAGCAAGATGGAACTGAACCCCCCCTCCCCACCGGGGACGGTTCCTTCCTCTGCTGTGCCGCTCCCAATGTGAAGAGATCTGGAAATAAAAAATTCCAGGAATCAATGCTCATAAGGATATCCTGAGAGGTTTTACACATCCTACCTCAAGTCCGTCGGAAAATTAGTTATAGCCACTGCTACTCTAACTCTCCGCTGGACCTGCATAGATTTTTCAATTCTTTGAACTGCTTACCTGTGACAAAGTGTCACTGGCCCATTAATACCTTAGCACATTACTATCCGATAGTATAACCGCGTTGGGTTGTGCCCGGGTGACTGGAACTCGTGCTAGCCTCTACTAGTCTTGATAATTGAATTAGCTAGTATATCAGCAGTAGACTGTTGCGCTGGGCGCTAGAAGTCCTGCCGCGTGAGGCTAAAGGTCTGGGCGAGTTCACTCGGCGGACCGAGATTACTCCCCCGGGAAGTAATCTCTGCCAAGAGGTTAGTGGTACAGCACACCACGCTGGGAAAACTGGTGCCTTTCTCGTCTGCAAGACGAGATGATGGCAGCATTACCCATAAACTAAAGGGTGAGTCCAAACTCTGATAGAGATCCTTCCCGCCAGACTAAGCATAGCCGCCGGGAACGGGGTGTAGTATAGAGGGTTAGTTGGAAGATACCCGACTCTATGATAGAGATCCTTCCCGCCGGACTAAGCATGGCCGCCGGGAAAGGGGTGTAGTATAGAGGGTTAGTTGGAAGATACCCGACCGTCTTGTCCAGCGGGGACAATGGCCTCGATGCTCAGAAAGAGGACCGGCGGGGGAAAAACCAACCGGAAAACGTCTACACAATAAGAACGACCAACCGACCACCCACAACACAGGACGTCACACGTCCCTCAAAACATGTGACTGAGACATGGAAAGAGGGAGCCCAAGGGGCGACACACATATAATTGTAATCACCAAAATAATATAGTACCCCTAGCCACTGAGGAGACCCCTACTGAGGCTGGCCACGAGGCTCATAGAATCATCATCTTGGAAGAAACTTACCCTTAGCCCACTCAGGAGACCCTTACTGAAGCTGGCCACGAAGCTCGTAGAATTATCATCTTGGTAGAAACTTGCCCCTGAAGACCCACAGTCGTAGCACGAGGAGAATAGGCCCACGAGAGGGGCCCGCACACAGACTCGGATGCTAGAAGGTTCGGCACCACGTGTGGCAACCCTTAGACTAGCGCGTCTGCTAAAAAACAAAAAATGCAACTACCTCATAGCGACGGCCTGAAGCATTATTTCTTGCGAAGATAGTAGCCTCCTAACTAGTTATAAAGAGCAACAGCTAAGGCGCATAGAAACAACAACAAAAAACACGTGAGGCGCTGATCCTGGAGGACTCGTAGGCGCCTGAACAATAGTACCCTATTTTAACACTCCCTGCGGGCATACCAATGGGGTAGCCTGTGCTAGCTAATCTAAACCCTGTTCAATACAACTCAGATATATACAAATGAGTAAGGACTCACTAGAAGCGAGCGAACGAAGAATGTGGCGGAGCGCAGGCGACACACGTCTAAGCAGGTTGCCCGCGGGGAGTAGAAGGAAGTATGACAGCTCAGGGAGCAGTGTCAGGGAATCCCACACAAGAAATCCATGAGATGGAAAGCTATAGTATAACAATTATTAAGTATATTTTTCTTTTTTATAATTTACAAAGTTTTTTCGTAGCGAGTACCCAATCATAAGACGATTCCATAAGAGAATAAGCGTTACCCTTATGACGTGTACTCCATTCTTCCCCGCGGCGGTAGATTCAAACTGCTGACCCGCGGGCGTTTGAATGGAGCATATCGTCAATGATGGAGGGGCCACTAATAAATATGCTCGCCACAGGAGTAGTCAAAGCATCAACAAGCCCTTGGACATCTCCGGTTGTACTGGTCCGGAAAAAGGACGGGTCCACCCGCTTCTGCATTGATTACAGGTAGCTCAATGTCGTTACTATCAAAGACGCTACACCACTCCCAAGAATTGATGACTCCCTAGATTCTCTGCTTGGGGCAAAATGGTTCACCATTCTGGACCTACAAGCAGGATACTGGCAAGTTCCAGTATCACCAGAGCATCAACAAAAGACGGCCTTCTCCACCAGCCAAGGCAGACTATACGAGTTCACTGTGTTACCGTTTGGGCTGTGCAATGGCCCAGCCACATTCTCCAGGTTAATGGAATCCGTGTCGCAAGGATTGACCTGGGAGACATGTCTTGCCTATCTGGATGACATCATTGTATTCAGGAAAACATGGGCCGAACACTTACAACGATTGAAACAAGTATTTCAACAAATCAGAGATGCAAGCCTCAAACTGAAGCCATCTAAATGTACTCTAGCTAAAAATAAAGTAAATTTTCTGGGACATATTGTCTCAAAACAAGGTATTTCACCAGACCCTAGCAAATTAGAAGCTATCAGCAAAATTACCCCTCCCCCTAACGTCAAAGGAGTACGAGCTTTTCTGGGCTTGGCATCTTATTATCGAAGGTTTGTCAAAAATTTCGCCACTATTGCCAAACCTTTGCACGATCTGACCAGAAAAGAAGAGCCTTTTAAGTGGACAGAACAACGTCTCCAAGCCTTTAACATCCTGAAAGATAAATTAGTGGCATCTCCGGTTGTATCTTTTCCGGATTACACCCGCCCATTCAGACTATATACGGATATGTCCCAATTTGGAATAGGTGCCATTCTTTGGACAAACGAGAGACGGCAAGGAACATATAATTGCATGTGCAAGTCGCACCCTCAATCCAGCTGAAATCAATTATCCTGTCACAAAACGAGAATGTTTAGGCATTATATGGGCCCTCCAATACTTCAAAGCGTACTTGGCCGGGGTCAAGGTCACTGTCATTACGGATCACCACGCCGTCCAATGGCTCCGTAAATCAGATACTAAGAACGCTTTAACAGTCAGATTGAGAGAGTCACTAGAAGAGTTTGATATCGATATTGTGTATCGACCAGGTAAACTACATACCAATGCGGATGCTCTCTCTCGCCTGCCCATCAACTCCTCAATTAATGACCTGACATCAAAAGAGCCACCACATTCTATACTTGCCATTCACCATCAAGACTCGTTGGATAACAGTCAACAAGAACTATTAAATTCCTTCCAAAGACATGAGAAACCCGACTGGATGCCACGTAAGATATTTTCGCAACTAACAAGAAGAGGCGATAATTTATTCACCATAGATGGACAAATTATCATCTCTCCACAAGCTGCACTATCCACCATGCAATCTATACATATGTACAATGGAATTCACCTAGCTCAAAGGAAACTCATCACCACGTTTCAGCAAGTTTATTGGACCCCTTCACCATATATAACTGCCAAACGTATCACAGAAGCTTGCAAAGCATGTGCGTTGGGAAAAGATAGAACCCGCACAGCTGGTCCTGCTGGCAAGTTAATCGCATCCAAACCATGGCAATTACTTGCAGTTGACGTTATGGGCCCAATGGAAGGTAATCAATGTTTTAAGTACATAATAACCTTTGTCGATACCTATTCCAAGTATGTCATTGCTTGCCCTGCTAAAGAACACTCAGCCATTGCAGTAGCTGAAGCCCTCATTCAACATGTCTTTCCATATTTTGGGTTACCTGAAGCTATTCATTCAGATAATGCCCCAGAATTTACCAGTTACATTTGGTCCCAACTATCTCAAATGTGTGGATTCAAAATCAGCCACTCCTCCCCATAATGGCCTCAAGGCAACTCCATATGTGAAAGAAGCCATAGGACAATTGCCTATCAGATAAGGACCAGACTACAACAAATGGACACCAAAGATTGGCCAGGACAAGTCAAAATTGTACAATGGGGTATCAATACATGCCCCAGAGAAGACGGTATTTCACCCCATGAACGTGTGTTCGGAGTACCACCATTACTCTTTCCTCTCCGCCATCTAGCTACCCCGTATGAGCCTTCCTCCAACTTCGATCAGTCATTTGACCATCTAAAAAACCGTCTCCGTCAGATACAATACGTGCAAGATCTACAACCTGATGAAACTCCCAAAGCCAGTCCTCACCGAGTCGGCGATCTGGTTATGGTGGCTCAATTACCTGTGCCGTCCAAACTCAAACCGAGGTTTAAAGGTCCTTTTGAAATTCTGACAGTACCAAATTGCTATCAGGTTACCATCAATTATTTTGGTGAGTCACGCACATACCGTAACAGACATGTCCGTAGATTTCAGCCTATTGATGAGAATATGATTATGCTTGCAGATCCTGACCAGAATGATATATTACCTGCATCAAATAATCAGAATTTGGGATCCACAGCACCTGCAGCACCTGACATCAATCTTCCTTTGACACCTGCACCGAGAAAGAAACCACTGCATGTCACACCTACTCTGCTACCACAAACCACACCTCCTGTGCAACCACTCACCAAGCCTGTTGCATATCCTTTATACACTCCTATACCTACTATGCCTACGCGAACTGTCTCTGCTCCTTCAAATCTACCTTCTCAAACCATAACCCAACAACGTATTTTGCCTAAATTCCTTCATCACCATCGGCATCTATCATCATTCCTATTTATTCTGAATCTCCTGGTACTCTACCAACTACACCTGCTATTGCTAATATTCCTAATAGAGCTACTCAACCTTTATCAACTCGACAACAAGTATCCTCTCATATGCCTGATCAATTACCTATTCAACTTCCTAAACAAAATTCCACCCTATTACTTATGCTAGTAAACTCAAATCTCCCCCTCCTTCTGTTTCTCACCCCATTACTAAACCAACTTCACGACCCCTTCCATTATTAACTAAAATCTTCCCTCCAGTTCCTCCCAAAAAGCTCCACCTTTTACTTCTCAACTACCTCGCACTAAATCAAACCTGTCAAGAAAACTTTCACAAACTCCCAGTTCTGCCTCCTCCCCTTCTCCACAATCTCGTGTAAATTAACCAACAATAATACCTTCTCATTCTAATCCTACCTGCACAAGATCTGGTCGACGTGTGAATCCACCTCAACGATGGGCGCCAACATTCGGACCTACCTATACAAGGCGGGGCCCCCCCAAACATACCTCGCCAACGTCAAATCTGACCACCCCGCCTAAGGCGAGGTCAACATCAACCTATGGGCCTACAACAACCACTGTCCGCACACCACACTGCAACCCTGCCCAGGTCACAGCTACCCCAGCCCCGGCAGTGACTACACCTCCTCAGAACATCCAGTCTCCAACAGCACCTTCTTCAGCACCTTCTACAGCCATGAGGATTAACTGTGTCATGGTGTCTGATGGCCTCAACAGCTCTCCAGTGAAGTCTCCCCAGCAGTTGGTCCATATTGCATCGGAGGCCAAACAACCACTCCATGTCCACATGGCCATGGACATAGCAACTCCTGCCGACGTCCCTACTACCATGTGGTTGCTCACCATGCAGAATCTGTCCCCCGTTCTCAATAACTCCACCACCAGGTCCTACATACTGAAATCGCGAGGTCGCGACTTTTTTTTCGCCGAAGGTGGTGAAGTGACGGGGTTGGATAGAACGGGGTCAAACCTCACCTGTAAGATTGCTAGCATGCAGGTGAGCAGAAAGGAGAAGCGAGACACCAAGAGCTAGAAGAAAATTCATCTACCGAAGTACCCCATGACCCCAGGAATTTCCCATACTCATCTACAGAAGTACCCCATGACCCCAGGAATTTCCCATATTCTACGGACCACAGTGAGGGGTCACCTAGGTTAGTCACCCCAGCAAAAGGGAAATACCTTGACCCAATCACAGTCCAGCTCTCAAACAATGTTCACCAATCACCAGCCACCATTTGTTCAGCCACCAGATTTGCATTACGATGAGTATATGTTTATGCAAATGCAACACCAAAGGCCTGAGTGCTACCAGAACAAGTGGGCATAAGGAGTCATGCTTGTTATTATGGTCCTGGAGAACTATCAACCCTAGCGGGAAGATAAAGAAGAACGGAGCTATTCAGAAGATCACCAATGAACCTCAATTACAACATAATCACTAGAATTACGATTACGTCTGTATTAAGCTAAATGACTCTCACCTAACCATTAAATAAAATACCTATTATCCTTATGTATCCAATAATAACCATCATGTATGTTTTAGTTAAGTATTAACCTCAACAACTCTATCACAACATTTTACTATACCCCTGTAACATTGAGTTCCTGTAAGTTAGAGACAAGAATTAATTCAAACATAGTCTCAACGAAACTGTAGGAAAGTTAAGCAAACATTCACTGGGGTAATGTCCTTAAGGCTGCAAAGTCCGGGGCATCTAACAGCAGTGAAAAATTGTCTCGCCCTCCCCCCTACCCTCGAGAATACGACGAGCCTGTTGTGTGTCTTCTGAAGTCCGGATCCTGAAGTCCTGATTGTGAGAAGCAACTCCTCCTGAAGTCCTGACCAGTGAATCTACATTCTACGTCGGCCAGACTTACTCTCGAACCACTACCCTTCTACATTCCCCTAAGTGTCTCTGAGCATCTTACGTTGTGATTATTGGTGTAAAGGTAAGACGAAATATGTGAATATTACAGGCTGAATTCTATATAGATCTGTGCCCAAGATCCTTAATTATTGCGTATGTATAAATCTCTCAGAAATCATATTAATTGTTATATAGATCTGTGTCCAAGATCTAGGTTAATCTTTGACCTATAACTCTCTTAGAACGTCTTATGCATACGTTACATATACTCATGTTAATTAATTTATTTAAGCCAAATACTCACAAATTTTCCTTGTATATGTCCATTCTATTATGTATGTTGCAAGTTGAAGTTGAAGTGTATTCTGTGTCTTTATTCCCTTCTTAAATAATATTATTGCCTAAAACCTACGCTCAATTTCATATTTTGTTTATCTCAGTCCCCCCTCTTCAAGAAGTTTTATTGTTGATTAAATAATCTACTTTCTTCGAGAAACCTTAAGTTACGCTTTCTTCTGTTAAGTTTTAACTTGTTTATTTTATGAACAGTATATCCGTTCATTCTATTACTGATGTAGATAATTTTGATTCTTCTCGTCTAGGAATTCTAACCTTGCATAGATCTATTATCTAAATATTCATCATTTGAATACACCGCTAATTGTGTGAATTCTCTATAGGAATCTGCTAACTCGTTCAGACCTCCTTTTATGCCTTATTAGGTATTGCCAGTAGTATAACTTCGTCGTGTGCGCCATTTACTTATTATTAGTATTATGCTAATGATTCGTACACGCTAATTTTATTTACGCGTTACTTAATATTAGTTAAATACGTTAGTTCTGTTAACTATATATTTTGCTATTCTGTTCAAAGAATATTAAACCTTTGATTATTCATCAGTAGAGGTAAAATACTAAATCTGAATTCCTCGACCCGAGATATAATTATCGCATATAATCGTTGACGAGTTATATGTTTATATGAAAATTTGCTCATCTTAAGTTAAACATATATTGAATTGTAAAAGTAATTCTGTATACGTCTCCTGTTAATTTCACTTGATTATCTCAAACACTAAGAATATAGTCGCACTAATAGTAAATACTATTTCCAACATCGCAGTACTGTACCTAGAATGACCTGATCAAGCTACCTGGGTCAGTTTATCTTAATCCGTGCTATTTACACTACGCGCGCGCCACTCACCACGCGTGGGCGAATGTTGAACTAAACCTCTCGTCCGTTCCTCGTATACTGAAACTTGTTTATTCTTACGTGTTCAGTGATTTCATTTTAACTTAATTCCATTCAAGAATAAAATACGTTAGACACTCAACTCAGATACATATTATTATCAAGGGTTGATTCTATAGGTAACGTGTTTATCTTATATTGCATATTTGCTATATATGATACCATAATATATTCATGTTCCATGTTATTGATTAGAGACTGAGGCTTGTGATCAAATGCATTCTACCGTTTGCTTACTATTGCTTATAATAGTTAAGTTAACTCTCAGTCCTCACTTCAGAGCTCGCTACTTTCGTGACCTAAACATTAATATGATTATGGCACGCATTGAAAAATCCGGAGTTTATAATAAGAAATAAGAGGGAAGCTCCTATATAACTACGTGTCCATTGAATAAACTACTGTAAGTGTGTATAATTTACATGTGTTGTTGTTGTTGTGTTCTGTAGCACCTAATTGAGTACCTATTTGTGATTAAGAACGTGTTAGCTGTGTTCCTGTTGAGGATATTTATAGTTTATAAGTCCAGAATTGGACTTTAGTGAAGACTGAATAACGGGATAAATATATTATATCCCGGCATAACAATTATATTATATCCCGGCATAACAATTATATTATATCCCGGCATAACAATTATATTATATCCCGGCATAACAATTATATATATTATATCCCGGCATAACAATTATATTATATCCCGGCATAACGATTATATTATATCCCGGCATAACAATTATATATATTATATCCCGGCATAACAATTATATTATATCCCGGCATAACAATTATATTATATCCCGGCATAACAATTATATATATTATATCCCGGCATAACAATTATATTATATCCCGGCATAACAATTATATTATATCCCGGCATAACAATTATATATATTATATCCCGGCATAACATTTATATTATATCCAACCATAACAATTATATATATTATATCCCGGCATAACAATTATATTATATCCCGGCATAACGATTATATTATATCCCGGCATAACAATTATATATATTATATCCCGGCATAACAATTATATTATATCCCGGCATAACAATTATATTATATCCCGGCATAACAATTATATATATTATATCCCGGCATAACAATTATATTATATCCCGGCATAACAATTATATTATATCCCGGCATAACAATTATATATATTATATCCCGGCATAACAATTATATTATATCCCGGCATAACAATTATATATATTATATCCCGGCATAACAATTATATTATATCCCGGCATAACAATTATATTATATCCCGGCATAACAATTATATTATATCCCGGCATAACAATTATATTATATCCCGGCATAACAATTATATTATATCCCGGCATAACAATTATATTATATCCCGGCATAACAATTATATTATATCCCGGCATAACAATTATATTATATCCCGGCATAACAATTATATTATATCCCGGCATAACAATTATATTCAGGCAACTATTAAGACGATTTTATTCAGCTTAGGAAGGAAGTCTACTCATTACAAGTTTGCAGACTATGTCGATGAATCCTTTTAGCTACCATATATCCTTCCTAAGCTTAATATAATAGTCTAAATGTAGCTGATATCAAGTACAAAAGACGTTGCTGGTACAGAAAGGGTTAAGCCAATCATATACATTCTTCTGGCGATTTTAAGACCTTTCACCCCATTTCTTAGTCAATAGTAAGACTATTTGTGCCATTTATGTATCGATTTTTTCCTGGCGAGCGATAGCGAGCCTGTAATTTACAAGGAACCGGCCTTCGGTTGTGACATTTTTCTTTACCGGAAAATGTACACATTTATCTCGAAAGGGGGTCTTGGGGGTGTTTTTTAAAGCTTGATAGAAGTCTAGGGAGCAAACTACCCCCCCCCCTTAACCCCTTATGTACCAGCGACGTGTTTCAGAATTTATTTTAGCTATATTTATTTTAGCTATATTTAGACGATTTTGTGAACCTTAAGAAGGATCTGTGGTAGTAAAAAGGGTTGAGATAGTTCGAAGCTTGTTAAACTTAACCCCTTGAAGCTCTGACGCGTTTTAGCAGTATAATTTGGCTATCATTAGACGGTTTTATGCAGCTTAGGAAGGATCTGTGGGTATTAAAAGGGTAAAGACTCTCTCAATCAACCCTCTGACTTCCATATACCTTTCCTAATGTGAATAAAATCGTCTAATGATTACCAGAAAGCAGGAAAGAAATGCGCATTGGAGCTTGATAGGGTTAATATAATCGTCGAATAGTTACCAGAAGCCGATGCGAAGGATGTCACCGGTACTGAAAGGGTTAAACGATACAAAATATCGGACATGTGGCTATGTGAGCGTGCCTATTATCTTCCAACTTAGAGACACCCTTCCTAAGCTGAATGTATATGCTCCAGCAAGATTAAAAAACATGCCTATGACCCCCTTACGAGACAAATCTGTACATTATTTTGTCGATAGAAAAAGTCCTGGCCCAAGGTCGGCTCCTCCTAAATTCACGCTCACCAGGAAAAACATGACACGTAAATGACACGAAAGGTCTTAAAATTGGAAAAGAAATGGGGCAACAGACTTTAAAATCGCCAAACTAATGGGGTGAAGATCTTAACAAATAAACATGACGGAGAATGCCAGAACATAGCCCTTAAGGGGAAATTTCCACTTGAGGGACTTTTTTCTTGACCCCTTTCTCCCTCATGTCTAGCCCCATTGTTTTGAGATTTTAAGATGTTCGCCCCATTAGTTTGGCGATTTTAAGAATTTACGCCCCATTCTGTCAATTTTAAGACCTTTCGTGCCATTTAGGTGTCGATTTTATCCTGGCGATTCTAGGATTAATTTGCATCCGTCTTTTATAAGGTTTGCAGGTAGTCGGTTAGTTTGATCATAATGCTTGTCAACCCAGTAAGTGATAGCCTCACAACCCAATTCATGACTAATATTGCTATATAAATTGACCACATCAAGAGTTACAAATATTTCTGTGTTATTAAGGAGAAGGAATTGAATTCAGGAAATCAAGATTGTTTTTTAGGTATGCAGGAATGTATGTCAAAAAAGGCTGCAATAGGACATCCATTAAGTTATACTCAAAAATCGCATCATTATATGGCAAATTGATTGCAGATAAAATAAAGAATAATTACAGGCGATATCTAGACGATGTGTTCATGATTTGGGACGAAAAAGATGGTAATTTTCTACCTATTTTGAACATTATGAATAACCTAGATCCCAAACTAAATTTTACGTGTGATGCAAGTGGAAATATGGTCACCTTTCTGGATGTAAAGCTCATAAAACAAAATAATAAAATACTTACGGATATTCATTACAAGAAAACTTATACAAAACAATATTTAGAATATAACTCCAATCATCCAAGACACATTCAAAATAACATTCCTTTTAACTTGGCACGAAGAATTTGCACAATAGTTTCTGAACCAGATTTAAAAGAGACTAGATTAAATTAATTACAATGCTTCCTTTCACAATGTAACTACCCAAACGGTATAATAAAGCACGGCATTGAACGAGCAAAGCAAATCCCTATAACCACCTTACGCAACACTAGTAATACTAAATCACATAACAACATATTACCTTACGTAACCACTTACAACCCCAATTATGAAGATTACTTTAAAGAAGTTACATGCACATTAAAACTTTTACAAAGATCGTCGGAAACTAGCGATATATATAAGGATATGGCATTGATTAAAGCAAAACGGCAACCAAGCAATCTTAAAAAACTTCTAACTAAAGCCAGAATCCATAAAATATCGAATTATAAAGTAACCAAATGTGGTAATTCAAGATGTAAAATGTGCATAGAAATAATTGAAGGCCGCGAGTTCAAATTTACAAACATTAATTATACCTTTAAAGTTAACTACAATATGAGCTGTTCTACACTAAATTATATATATGTGATTCGCTGCAATGGCTGTAAAGAAATCTATATAGGCGAAACATCAAACCTGAGATTTCGAACTAACCTCCATCGAGACCATATCGCCCACAACAAAGGCCTTCATGTAAGCACTCACATTTCTGAATGTGCTAAAAATTGCTCACCTAAGTTTAATATAATTCCTTTTTATAAAGTCAACAAAGATGACCTTGCCTTACGAAAAAATAAGGAAACTTACTTCATAACTCAATTTAAACCACAACTTAACAAAGATCTGTGAATATTAACCCGTTCTCTATTGCGCAGTATTTTAAATTTGCTATACATGCACCTGGTGTGTATGTATATTACGTGTTATATATATATATATATATATATATATATATATGAGAGAAACAGGCTTGTACCTTGGGAATCGTAGTCTTAGGAGAAAGAGGAGGACCAGGGTAATCACGAAATTTTTTATTTTTTCAACGTTTCGATTTTTCTTTAAGTCATCATCAGGATCTAAACAAAAATAAAGAACAATATATAAGTATTTTAACCTAAAATTATATATATATATGCTATACACATTGTGTATATTGAAACATGCAAACGTTTGATACATTTTTATAAATATGGGGGCCCACTGAGGGGTTTGGCCTAGGGCCCACAAGTATAGGTATATCCGGCCCTGCTTGTAACCCAAGGGTCCCGGGTTCGATTCCTGCCCTGGGTGCAGATTTTCAGGAGGCTGTTTCAACATCTAGTGAAATTTAGGTGTGTTGGTAAAATTGTCAAGATGGTTGAAAGTAAGATCGGAGCTCTATAACTCTCCTTACGGGCATGGTGTAACAAACAAATCCTACATCTGTAATCACGTTTGATCCATCCTGCAGCTTTACTTTGTATGGCCTCTAGTATATTTATGTTATTGTGAGTGTGTGGATCCCAGACGGTGTCGCAGTATTTTAAATGTGGCCGAGAAAGTGCTTTAAATGCTAGAATGTTTATGTTTGCACTACACTTCATGAGATTCCTGAGCAGGAATCCCAGGGCCTTGTTAGCCTTTGCTCTGATGCTGCAAACGTGAGAGGTCCACCACATGTCCGCTGAGATGTGGACTCCCCCAATATTTTTCTTCCACCTTCTCTCCATCTACTCCTCCCTTGCCATTGTTGTTCAGCTCTTCACAGCTCCGTCAGTCTGCAGTGTTCTCATTTTCATCCCTTCCATCGATACCTTCACACTTCCATATTCACGTCTGACGCATAATGGTTTACTCTTACTTCAACCCTGATTATTTTTCTTCCTCACATCCATATGATATGGCACAGTCTACATTACACACACACGTTTCAAATTCTCTTCCTTTTTATTCTAATTCAAAATCATTCAATATCACGTTTGTCGACAGTAGGCTGTACGCCTCTGCTCTCAGTTAACACCCTGAGCTCGGACCGTCCAAACAAGGTAATACACACCCTGTTTTTAATAGAAAACAGCAAGGGACACCACAAAGCATATCCGAGGCTCATACTAACTTCCACATCAGTTCCATCAGGTCTACTCGATTTCATTCCCAAAAGCCTAAAACATAAAGCACAAAACATAAAGCCTAAAACATAAAGCACATACAAAATATAAAGCGCAAAACATAGAGCATAAAACATAAAGCACATAAAACATAAAACACATAAAACATTAAAGCACATAAAACATAAAGCACATAAAACATAAAGCACATAAAACATAAAACACATAATACATAAAGCACATAAAACGTAAAGCACATAAAACATAAAGCACATAAAGCATAATGCACATAAAACATAAAGCACATAAAACATAAAGCACATAAAGCATAACGCACATAAAGCATAACGCACATAAAGCATAGTGCACATAAAACATAAAGCACATAAAACATAAAGCACATAAAACATAAAGCACATAAAACATAAAGCACATAAAGCATAACGCACATAAAGCATAGTGCACATAAAACATAACGCACATAAAACATAAAGCACATAAAACATAACACACATAAAACATAACGCACATAAAACATAAAGCACATAAAACATAAAGCACATAAAACATAAAGCACATAAAGCATAACGCACATAAAACATAAAGCACATAAAACATAAAGCACATAAAACATAAAGCACATAAAGCATAACGCACATAAAGCATAACGCACATAAAACATAAAGCACATAATACATAAAGCACATAAAACGTAAAGCACATAAAACATAAAGCACATAAAGCATAACGCACATAAAACATAACGCACATAAAACATAAAGCACATAAAGCATAACACATAAAGCACAAAACATATCCGAGGCTCATACTAACTTCCACATGAGTTCCATCAGGTCTACCCGATTTCCTTCCCAAATACAAGACGCTCTACGGTTATCTCCCCAAACAACCTCTGAATCTTCTGATCACTGTAGGCCTACTGTTTTCCCAACTATTCTTCCAAGTTCTACATCCACACTCAGATACACACCCATTCCTTCCCATTAATCCACCTTCACACAAAACACCACTCTTTACTTTCTCACAACCCTATTACACTCCAATCCCTCTCTGTTCGCCTGCATACCTCAAAATCACCTCGCAATCCCAACATTCTCTCCATTCTCCATTGTGCTTCCCAGAATCCCATACCCAATCCATCACATCGGATATTAACAATTCTACCTCACAAACCCCAATTTCCACTTCAAATATCTCCAAGACTCCAGATATCGTCCTCCCTTAACTTAAGCCACGAACACCCGATGCAGAAAGTGAACGGAAGGTAGAAAATGTACTAAGAGATGGGGAGATGGGGGGGGGGGGGAGGGGGGTAGGAAGTGAATCAGGGCATTATCAATACAACGAAGACACATTGAAAGGTCGGGAAAGAAGAGAAAGAAACCATAGACAGAGGGAGAATTGCAGAATTATTATCACAGATGAAGAGGAAAGACAAAGAACAATGGTCAGTGATAAAATAAGAAGTAAAAAGAGAAAAAGTTAAATAACAAAGCATACTAATGAGAACAAAATTACAAAACTAATTACAAATCGCCTGGACAGTTCAGAGTCTATTCTTCCTCATGGCACATCATGCTTCCCCAAACTTTTTATCAAACCCTCTGCAAGTTTCCTCTCAATTTTCTCCCTTATTATTACCTCGTCCAAACTTCTGAATTACAACAAAATGAAGCAGATACGATATAAGCGAACATTTTGGGAGAAGAAAATGAACCGAGGTGCAGTTACAGGAAACGAAATAATAAAGTTTACTAAAAAAAATAGATAAAATATCTCCGGAAATGGTTGGGAAGGTTAACAAATATCTGAAGTTTGAGGGTGAAGCACATACACGGGGAGAAGACGAAGACAATTATTATGAAGCAAATGGGAATAGTTAGCAGGAATACTTTGAAATTAGGGATGGAAAGCTATTAATAAAGTCAGCACCCAGCCATGCCTCAAAAGATTTAGGATGTTATACGTTACCAGGATATGTCAAGGGAAATGCAACACCGAAGTCGTGGCCCACCGAAGCTAACAAACTCCAACAATGATAGCAGCGGGAATGAAAGCAGTAATCCGGATTTGAGTCGGACAAAAACGGAGATCTTACGAGAGGATTCCACAAACAACTCCCTACCTCACCATCCGGAAACCAAAGGAGGAAGAGTGAGAGAGAGAGAGAGAACGAGGAGGAGAAAGTGAAAATAGACATGTGAATGGAGAATGAAAATGATAATGACAACGGTGGAATGAAAGGTAAACTAATTATAACATATCGGAACAACAGATCGCGGACAATTATATATCAAACAGAAAAGGGAGAGAAGAAAATTAAGACTTCACGATAACAACAAATGGTAATAGAAAAAAGAACATTATTAAAGTACGGTAGGCAAAAACTCTGAACAAAGGATTAACGAGTATGGAAAAGCTGGAAATGAAGATGCCAAAAGAGCAGTGATCGAAACTGGAAAAGAGCGACACAAAACCAATGAGAGAATGCTGCTAAGAAAAGTTGAAAGTAAAGGAAGACCAAAAGAAGAAATTGATGGGGATTCAGGAAATAGTGAAAGACAAGTCATTGTTACCATTTCGTCTCTCGAAGATAACACCGAGTGATAGGCAACAAGTGCGAGAAGTTTGTATCAGGGAAGGACAGAGCATCACAGTCGCCCTGATGTTTTCATAATAAAGGTGTCATGAGGAGAGAACGAACACATATATTGACGAAATAGTGAACAATGAAAACATTGATAGAGGGACCAGTCATCTAAAATCTGTGATGTTTATTGACCAAAGAGATGAAGAGGATGAACAACTAAAGGAGTGGATCGGCAGTGAGGAAGACATAAGAGAGCAATGAGTAAAGAACGTAAACGGTGGAAAGAATAAAGATAATTCAATAGGAGAGATGGATGATGGAAACTATGTAGGCCTACACATAGAAAGTTGGGTAAAAAATGCCGGTATTTGAGAACCTGGAGGGGCTGAAATAGGAGAAATCAAGCAATGGAGGGGGCAGGAAATTGTTAGCTTACTTGTAAAACAAGATAACAAATAAGCGCGAAATGACACCATTCCAACCACCAGAGTACGAAAATACGAAACGGAGTAAGGGCGCAGGTCATTTATCTGGCGACCTGGAGAAGAACAAACTGGAAGAGAGAGGAGAGGAGGCCCGATGAAGGAAAACTGAAACTGGAGAGAGGAGGAGAGGAAGGAAAGTGCAAGCCAAGATAACAATTATGAGTCACAACCTTCCACAAGACTATCCCTTACTCTTCAACGACATACAAGTTAACCCTTCATATTCTTTTTCTTCTGATCTATCTTTGAAAGATCATATTACCACTCTTGCTAAATCAGCTTCCCAGAAGCTTGGTGTGCTCAACCGCCTCCCGGGGGTTGATTATCCCTGCACAGGTTCTTGCTCTGTACAGGGCACAGTGCATCCATATATTGAGTATTGTTCACACATGTGAGGAGGCTCCTCTCACACAGCACTTTTAGACAAATTAGGAAAGAAAGACTTTTGCAACATCAAGAGTGGGGGCAGACAGAGCCGAACACGTGTTGGACTATTGGGACCCATCTCCCAAACAAGTGTCGGAAGTAGGGTGGAGGGTGTTGGGATCTCAGACCTCAATTGATCTCATCGGGAGCTCATAAGAAACGAAAGTCCAAGGTATCGAGCAGTCTCAACCAAGTGCTCAGGGGATTGCCCTCCCGATTAACCCGATTAACCCGTAGCTGAACCAGATCGCTGGATGCTATCAGGGTAATAGGGAATGATGGTAACCCCAGTGCTGAGGAAAACCATCGGGTGATGACAACCCCAGTGCTGAGGAAAACCGTCGGGGAGGTATCGGATTAAGGTTTTTTAGGCCTTAGATCCGAGCACACAATCATGTTTGTCCAAGGCCATGAACACACAGAACGAGCGAAGCTACAATGAAATATAAATATACTGAATCACTCAATATCCCGATACTTCTGATGAACGCGTGCGGAACAGAGCGTAGGTATCTGATTTTGAAAGCAAGACGCCCAGGTACAAAACATAAATAGCTAAGAAATAATTAGAGAACACAAATAAAAGGCAGGCAATCCCACTTTATTTTCACCTCGTGGAACCTGACTATGGGTACCCTCAATAATATTGGTGGCGTATACTAACTAAGACAAGTTGTGGTGGCTAACTAGCTCAAATATAAAACATTTCAACTATACCTTCTAATATTTGATTATTACAATAACCATAATCTTTGCCAAAAACAATTTGATCAACGTCCACTAGTTTCGTGACATTGAAAGCTACATATTCATATAAGTATACCATAGCTGTATATATAATAGTTACTAAGATATTCAATAATTAATATTCCCAAATTTAACCTGTGTTTCCTGTTTTTATTCTTCTTCTTATATACAGTATACTGTACTGTTATTGAGACTGAAGCACTCTTTGGGCTTCATCATTTGGAGCAGTACAGTGCATGCTCATAAAGTCAAAAGGAATCTAGACACAAATTACCATTTCTAACCCAAGCACGATTCTATCAGGACCTCTTTGAACCCAGTAATTGTTTAATTGATTGGTTATTAAATTTATTAGATTATCTGAGCTTCAAAATATGAAGAAAATAAATCTGAGTTTATTTGTTTCGCCCTGCATATCTATCTGTTCGGGAAGCAATGCACTCCCACTCTTTTCCAGAGACAAGGCTGATTTTTGGCAACGACATGGCTTGAATAATCATGACATTTATTTCAAGGTATATCAAGAAATATGAATTGAAATATTCCTGGGCACTAATTAGGTACCAGGTAGTAAATAATTTTGTGGTGGTGGTGACCAATGTGAGTTTTAGATATGTCCGCTCCCTTGAAATTAATCTGTTATTTGCGCTGCTGTAATTATGGAAAGTGTCTAATTCTCTGGTTTAAGCTAGAAGCCATTTGGTATTCTTATGATAACCTGACGAAAGCGGTAGGGATAAAGTAAACTTTAAAAAAGGCGAAATGCTATACTTGCTGATATAAAGTAATGAAAGAGATATTAATTTTGTTTTGTCTGTGTAACTGTGTGTTGAATGGTTAGAGAGAGAGAGAGAGAGAGAGAGAGAGAGAGAGAGAGAGAGAGAGAGAGAGAGAGAGAGAGAGAGTTCAGCATATACCCAAATTTGAATGATTATTCTGTAATTAAGTTGACGTAGAGTAATTATATCATGACACCGCCTTGCAGGATTATTCAGACAACGCCATGTACAGTCGCGCTAATAAGTGATGTCTCGGCACCAAGTATGTTTTGATTATTAATTGGTATCTGCAATATCTAAGCTTCATTTCTTCATATTGAGTGAAATATACAAGCATGTTCCTACACTTACCCACTCTATTCAACATCTGACAGACATGAATACAGTACAGAGAAAGCCAAACGTAATGCCAGCTGGAACATGACTTATTAGCGCGACCGTACCCCTTATGATATAATTAATGATTTGATGAAGGAACTTTATAATAATGAGGATAAATATTTACAGGCTAATTTTGCTATATCCTCCATTTGATTAAATTATCTTGTACAGTCAAAATTTATAGTAGGCCAGAATTCCAACTCATGAACTGTTTATTTTATAGTAGGCCTAGCTATCCTTTGTACGCGACTGTTAGCACGTGTTTCTAATAAAGCAAGACTGATACTTATTTGTTTCACGTAGAATCAATATTCATCTCTCTAGACTGTCAACACATTGCTATTATCGACAAATTATTGATATTAGTTGTACAGTCGGCCTAATATGTCATGTCTCGGCACCAAGTATATTTCGTTCTATACTTTGTTTCGGCAATATCTAAACAGGATTTCTTAATTTCGAGTGAGATATACCAACATATTCCTACACTTACCCACCTTATTCAACATCGGACAGACATAAATAGAGCACAGAGCCAGCCATACGTAATGACAGCTGAGCCATGACTTATTAGCGCCACCGTACACTATGACGTTACTGTGTGTGATAGGACAATGGTCACCCTACCTGCCCCCATCTTCTCCATCACTCTACCACACCTTAAGGGAGCCCACCTCGCTTTTTTTTCTTTCTCTCTCTCTCTCTCTCTCTCTTTGGCTTGTATCCATTCGGCCCCATTCAGCCTACTGTTTTAAGACGTTTGCCCCATCCAGGTGTCAATATTTTACCGCGAGCCAGCATATATATATATTTTTTTTACAGCAAGCTAAATTTGTACATTTTTCGATAGAAAAATGTCTCCGGCGAAGCCGGATTTCTCCATACAATGCTGGCTCGCTATCGCTCGCCAGGAAGAAATCGACACCTGGATGGGGATACACGTCTGAATGGGGCAGAACGAATACAAGCCAGAGAAAGAGTGAAAAGGAGAAAAAGAGAAAAAAAGGCAGGTGACCCCCCTTAAGGAGATATACAGACAGAGCCCGAATAGGGACAAACCCAACAGAAAACAATGAACACAAAAACAAAATGCAAATTCACACACATCTAGGTCACCCAGGAGAAGACCTAGAGACCAGGGTCACTAAGGTCCCTCCAGTACTCCCCCGGCCCCCGACCACCCGGAGAGGTTCCGATCTCGGCAGGCAGACATGCAGCAGAGCTGAAACCACAAACTCGCCCACTACACTTCCAGGCGCACCCTTCATATATACCGGCTCCCCGGGCCAGGCGCCTCATGGACTATTATCTAGTCCAACTTGCGCCCGACCCCTTCCCCCAAATGACCACGTGTTCACTCATCTATTCACAAGCATTCTCCATTCACAAGCACAAGCACATCAAAAATGTCTGGAATGATTACTATAGTATATTTATTTGCCATTTACTGTACTTGCATTTTTTTCTTCTATTTTCTCTTTATATATCTATTTCAATTCCCACTGTCCCCAACTTTCATCTTCCTCCATTTCGTCCCTAACCGTTATGTTCATCAACAAAGTAAACATATTTCGTAATTGCACCTTAAATGTGTATTATTATTTTTCTGATATACTGTTCAGATTTCCTTCCCATGCCATATATCAATCTGTGCCACCATATTGTCTCCATTCAAATATTCATGTTTAACTTCTAATTGACTTCCCAAATTGACTAATTCTTTGAACGCGACGATAGTGCGTTGTTATGTGTGCAATTAGTTTGCATGGGAAACAGATTAACTTGCTCATGTAGTAATGTACACCCTATGTGGTGGATTGTGTGTTTTTTCATTATTTTAGTTTAGTAAGCGTTGTTACCACATAGCGATTTTGATAAGTTGTTTTGACTTTATATTGTCTTTGTCCCAGTTTTGGTTTGCTTTGGTTTGCAAGTTTTACATTTTAATTGCTTGTTTCTCTATCCTTTCTTTTCTTGGTTATGTTTGTCTTATTTCATAGTGTTTTTTATTTTTCCATGTCCACTTTGAACATTATTGTTGTCACTATAGTAACATTTCTTAAATTTATTTCGTCATCATATCGTTTCCTCCTGAATTTTGATCCCCTACTTCAATTTCCAATATTTCTCTTTTCTTTACTTCTCCACGTCGTCCCCCACTCTTTATAGTTGTTTCCTGCCTCTTAGACAGACAGATATTTAATATTTTGAATTGATTATTATTTTTATTATATATATATATATATATATATATATATATATATATATATATATATATATATATATATATATAAAGAGAGAGATATATATATATACTATTGGGGAGATTGTAGGCACCAATCGATCAGGGCTAGACCCAGGTGAGGTTATAGGCATGTGATAAAGAGTCGCAGGAACTCCTGTTTCATTTGCTTGGCCTCTCTTACTGATTTTCTTTGTGCCTCATTTACACTGAGAGCAATCCAGCTAGCTCTCACAAACACCTCCTCCTCCTATCCACTTCACTAAACTAAACATGCACACCACACTTCATTCCTCCACACCAAATTTTTAAAAAAGATTGAATTTCAGCCCAGCCTCGGAGTCCCCAGGGGGGGGGGGGGGGGACCATAAATGCCCCCACACCCGACCGACCATCCCCTGACGACCCCACAAAATTACCTGGACCTCTGCCTGTTACTCTTTCTATTGATTTCTGCAACATTCGCGGACTTTCCTCTAACTTTCACTCTGTTGAACACCGTCTCTCCTCCTACAAACCTGATCTTCTCTTCCTCACCGAAACTCAGGTGTCTGTAGCAACATCCAGCAACCCCTTTTCTGTATCCTCCTATTTGCTCTATCCTAGTTTCAAAGCCAAAGGCAGATGTTGTGCATATGTGCACAACAAACTCACTTGCTCTCGTGTTCCCGATTTTGACTCCTCTGAATTCTCTACTTTATGGCTCAAACTTTCCTGTCATTCTCTTACCGGTACTAAATATTTCTGTGCTGTCTATCTTTCCCCTAAAGCCTGGTTTACACATAGACGAGTCGGTGCGCAAGTCCAACACGAGTCACACTCGTGGTTTATCGCCGTCGCTGGAGGCCGAGTCGGCCGCGAGTAGAAATTGCTCCCGAGTCAAGGAGAGTGTAACACGAGTTAACTCGAGTCAATATGAGTCAACACGTGTCCATGCAAGAGTCTGTACGAGTAACTGAGAATCAAAACGACTGTAACACGAACCAAACACGAGTGTCAAAAATTTGAAAAATAACGGCCACATTCCAGAGCACGTAAACAAAGAGTATGGACGAGTCACGACGAGTGTAACACGGATCAACACGAGTGTAACACGTGTCAACACGAGTGTAACACGGGTCAACACGAGTGTAACACGGGTCAACACGAGTGTAACACGGTCAACACGAGTGTCAATATTAACAATCCTCGTACATGATTATTTATTTTCTATATATATTTCAGCGATAATATTCATTAATATGATTTTATTTATATTTTTCTCATATATTTGGGTAATGTTCACCAGAGAAATTGAGATCACTTTTTGTTTTTTGTTTTTTCTGTCTATTTAATGCATCTATCTCCTTATACATATATATAACTATGTCTTATTTGGTCTTTTTTTAATCTATGAATCATTTCTAATACGATGGAATTGAAAATAATATTACCCTGCTGAGCTGGTATGGTCATGTTGAACGAATGGGAGATGAAAGGCTTACAAAGAGAATATGTGAGTCAGGTACAAGGGGAGATAGAAGGGCAGGAAGACCCCCATTGAGATGGAGAGACTGTGTAAGAAAGGCTTTGGATGATAGAGGAATGACTATAGATCAGGCAGGGGAAGTGGTGGTGGACAGGAGTGAATGGAGAATGCTTGTGAATAGTTGAGTGAACACGTGGTCATTTGGAGTAAGGGGTCGGGTGCAAGTTGGACTAGATAATAGTCCATCAGGCGCCTGGCCCGGGGAGACGATTAATATGAAGGGTGCGCCTGGAAGTGTGGTGGGAGGGCTTGTGGCTTTGGCTCCGCAGCATGTCTGCCTGCCGAGATCGGAACCTCTTCGGGTGGTCGGGGGCCGGGGGAGTGCTGGAGCGACCTTGGTGACCCTGGTCTCTGGGTCTTCTCCTGGGTGACCTGGATGTGTGTGAGCTTGTGCTTTTTATCTGTGTTTATTTGTTGTTTTATGTTGTTTTTGTGTTTTCCCTGTTCTTGCTCTGTCTTGAGTCGGCTACCCCCAAAATGGGGATTGGGCCTGAACATATAGATAGATAGATAGATAGATTACCCTTCTAACACATAAATAATAACATGAAAAAGAGTCAATAAAAATGTCTTCTTTGTCTTTTCAGAACCAATTAAGTCTGTCTGTCTGTCTCATAATAGTTCGTGTTTATCTGTTTATCACTCACTTCCCCCTCTGCAACTCTCTTTCTATCTATCTATCTCTCTAATGCATCTACCTAACTCCCTTATACATTAACATAACTGTCTTATTTGGACTTTTTGTAATCTTTGAATAATTTCTAATGCGATGGAATTGAAAAAAATATAATATCCTTCCAGCACATAGATAAACAATAAATAAGATAGTCTACAAAATATTTCAACCCTCCCCTCCGTCTTGCTGTTCTTGCTGTGCGAGGCGCCCCAGCTTCGGAGACAGAAGATTTATGTTTGATAGATTTTTTTTTTTTTTTTTTTTTTTCCCCCACGGTATATACAAAATGATGGGGAAATATTGTAACATGTTTTTAATTGACATTTGTGTCGTTTTTGGTGATTATGAGTTGGTGGAAAAAAAATCTTTAATTCCATCATATCGGAAATGATTCACAGATTATATAGAGACCAAGTAACATACACTTTTAAGTATGTTCAATAGTTTTGCATTATCAATAGGGTGTAGCACAAGGCTTATCAACATCATCACAGTAACGGGGTCGGGGTTAAGGCCGGGACGGGGAGGGGAGGGAGTATGCCTACAGCGCCGGGGATATATATATACAGTATATATATATATTTTTTTTTTCATGTGAAATTTATCATATTTTTGACAAATACGACCCTTATTATGTTTTCAGGGACAGTACAGAACATAGTATTATGTTCTTATATCCATAACAGTATTATAATAATGTTCAGCATATTTCCCTTATATGTTCTACCATGAACTACAGTATGTCCTTCAAATTGCTTAATCATCATAATTATTTTATCTATTCTTCCAAAAAGTATTTAATTCATATTAATTATTTGTTTCTCTGTTAACAAGTCATTTAAAACTTGAGTAAAGTAAAATTGTAAATTAAACTTATTATTTTATGTGAATAAAGTAACTATAAATATTAATTGGATGCAAAAAAACACCTGGAGTCACATACATTTGATTTTGACATACAAAATACGTCGAAATGATGACGATAATCGACAATCACCAAAGAGTGTTACACGGGTTTACACTCAACACGAGTTAACACGAATAACGAAGAGTTATTCAGAGTTCAACACGAGTTAACACGTATGTACACGAGTCAGTCTACAGTATGTAGGCCACACTCGTGGGTACTCGCCAAAATTTCATGCATGCATGACATTTTTGGACCCCGTGGCGAGTACCCACGAGTGTGTCGAGTAAACAAAGAGAATACACGAGTCTAACACGAGTGTTGAGGAGTCTCGACGAGTCATTGCCGAATAGCAAAATGTCATCACTCGTGTTGGACTCGCGCACCGACTCGGCTATGTGTGAACCAGCCTTTACTCTACCAACTTTTCCAAATTCTTTGACTATCTAAACTCTACAGTGGAACACATTCTATCCATTTCTCCTTTCTCAGAAATCTCCATCTTAGGAGATTTCAACGTTCACCACCGCCAATGGCTCTCCTATCACACTACTGACCCACGGGTGAACAAACCTACGTCTTTTCTATCATAAATGACCTAGAGCAGTTAGTTCAGCAACCCACCCGTATCCCGGATCGCATCGGAGATCGGCCCAACATTCTTGACTTGTTTCTAACTTCTAACCCTACTTCTTATACTGTCGATCTTTTCTCTCCTTTGGGCTCCTCCGACCATAAACTTATCTCTGTCAACTGTCCTATCTCTCCAGTACGGCCACCCGATCCTCCTAGCCGGCGGCGCTTGTGGCACTTTGGCGCTGCCGACTGGGAGGCTCTCTGGCAGTACTTCTTTGATTTCCCATGGAATGATTTCTGCTTCCGTGGCCGGGGACCCTCGGAGAGTGCTGAACGCATTACCGAGGTAATCCTAATGGAAGCATACATTCCATTCTCTTTCTCTCAGACTAATGCTAAAAAATCTTGGTTTACTCACGCTTGTTCTCTGCAGTCCACAACAAGGAGGAAGCATTCAAACGGTACCGACGCCTTAAAACTCAAGACTCTCATTCTTCCTATGTTTCTGCCCGGAATCAAGCCAAATCTGTTCTTCGACTTGCCAAACACTCTTTCGTCAATAATAAATGCACTGAACTATCCAACTCTAGCTCTTCCCAAGCTTTCTGGCATCTAGCCAAAAACCTCTCCAACAATTTCTCTTCCTCGTCTTTCCCTCCCCTTTCCCATTCTGATGGCACAACCATCACTTCTTCCTCTGACAAGGCTAAACTCTTCGCTCAAACCTTTGCTAGAAACTCCACCTTGGATGATTCCGGTGCTATTCCTCCCTCTCCACCCTCCTCTATCTTACTTATGCCTAATATCCTAATCTCTTCTAAAGATGTACTTTCTACCCTCTCTGGGCTTAATACTAATAAGGCGTACGGTCCGGACGGTGTTCCTCCTGTTGTTCTCAAAAACTGTGCTTCCGTGCTGACTCCCTGCCTTGGCAAACTCTTTCGTCTCTGTCTATCCTCTAACGTCTTCCCTTCATGCTGGAAGTTTGCTCACATTCAACCTGTCCCAAAGAAGGGTGACTGCTCTCAACCCTCCAACTATCGTCCAATTGCTCTCATCTCATGTCTTTCTAAAGTTTTTGAAACTATTCTTGCTTCCAAATTTCTTAAGCATTTCTCTTCTCATAATCTGCTCTCAGATCGCCAGTATGGCTTCCTTAAGGGTCGCTCTACTGGTGATCTTCTTTCATATCTTACTAACTCTTGGTCATCCTCCTTTTGGGACTTCGGTGAGACTTTTTCTATTGCACTAGACATATCGAAAGCCTTCGATAGAGTCTGGCACAAATCTTTAATTTCTAAACTACCCTCCTTCGGTTTCTATCCCTCCATCTGTGCCTTTGTCTCTAATTTACTTTCCGGCCATTCCATAGCCGCGGTTGTGGACGGCCATTGTTCACTTCCTCACCCTATAAACTCCGGTGTTCCTCAGGGCTCTGTCCTATCCCCTATTCTCTTTCTAATTTTTATAAATGATCTCCTCAAGTGTACCTCAATTCCCATCCATTCATACGCAGATGACTCAACCTTACACTACTCCATTGATTTTCAGAACGCCCCAGCCAGCAATCCCTCAACGACAAACGTAATGAAGCCATAGAACTCTTAAATTCTGATCTAAATACTATCTTCAATTGGGGCAGAGAAAACCTTGTTACCTTTAATGCTTCCAAAACCCAATTTCTCCATCTATCTACCCGTAAGGATCTCCCAGCGGTCTATCCCTTATTCTTCAACAATACAAAAATCAATCCTTCATCTTCTCTCAATATTCTTGGTGTCTCTTTTTCTTCTGCTCTCAGTTGGAAGGACCATATTACCAGTCTTGCTAAGGCAGCCTCCCAGAAGCTGGGTGTGCTCAACCGCCTTAGGGGGTTCTTTTCCCCTGCACAGCTTCTTGCTCTGTACAGGGGCATAGTGCGTCCTTGTATTGAGTATTGTTCACATGTGTGGGGAGGTTCCTCTCTCACCGCTCTCCTAGACAAAGTTGAAAGGAAGGCCTTTCGTATCATTAACTCCCGTCCACTCACCAACTCTCTGCAATCTCTCTCTCTCCGCCGCAATGTTGCATCTCTCTCGCTATTCTATCGCTACTATAATAATCAGTGTTCCTCAGAGCTGTCCCAGTGTATACCACCTCCTTTACGTAGGGCACGTGGTACCCGTCTTGCAACTCAATCCCACCCCTACTTTGTGCAACTCTCCAACCCGAGAGTGAAACGTTACTCTGTCTTTCTTCTATTCAACAGCTGAACTCTGGAACTCTCTCCCAGAATCAATCTTTCCCTCTTCCTATGACCTAAATTGCTTCAAACTCCGTGTGTCCAGGCATTTTGGCTCAAACGTCCCTTGAATTTGGCCCTGTCACTCTTTCAACTATGGGGGAGGCACTCGCTATAGGCAGTTCTGCCTTTTGCCTCCCTCAATCACATAGAAAAAAAATAAAAATATGAGAGAGAGAGAGAGAGAGTGAGAGAGTGAGTGAGTGAGAGAGAGTCCTGTCAAGAGTGATAGATAGACTTCCTCCTTATCCCCATTAAAGTAAGAAATAAGTCCGAGTATCTCTCATTTATACAAGCCTGCTTGGGTAGGAACAGCTGTCAGGAGTCTGTTGGCAGCAGTTTACTGTATTTATTTTATTTATAATTATTTTGTTGTTATTATAATTTTTATGTGTATGAAGGAGACAAAAGGCAAAGCTGCCTGTAAAGAGAATCCCCCCCCCCCCCAAGTTGAAAGACTGCATGAGATTCACATTGAAGGTACGTTAAATGATTTTGGTGTATTGGAAAGCAGTGTGGTGTGCTTGTTAAATGTAGTGAAATTATTAGGAGGTGTTTTGAGAGTTAGGTGGATTACTCTGTGTAAGTGAGGCACAAACAAAAACAGTGGGGGAATCCAGGCAAACGAAATAGGAGTTCCAGCAACTCCTTATTATAGCCTATATGGCCTCCCCTGGGTACTGCCTTGCTCGATTGGTGCCTACAATCTCCCCACCACAATTTACTTAAAGAATAGAGGTAGAAAAAAAAAAAAAAAAAAAAAAATTTGAGACAATATATCCGTACTGGCCTCATCCACATATATTTGTTCTTAACCCCTTCTGTACCGACAACGTCCTTTTCATTATAATCTGGCAACTATTAGACAATTTTATTCAGCTTAAGAAGGACGTCTACCCATGAAACAGCAGCAGATTAACTCCATTGATCCTTTTAGCTACCATATATCCTCCCTAAACTTCATTAAATCTTCTAAATATAGCCGAAATATAACCCAGAAACGAACACCGGTACAGAAGGGGTTAACATCTGTGTTTCACCTGCGGTGGATTGAATCACTGTGAAATGTTACTGAGGAGATTAAGGGGAGGAAGACCGTTTTTCTGGACCCCCTTCTCCCTAATGTTTATCCCCACTAGTTTTGAGATTATGAAACGTTCGGCCCATTAATTTGGCGATTTTAACACCTTTCGCCCCATTTCGTTGTCAATTTTAAGACCTTTCGTGCCATTTAGGTGTCGATTATTTCCTGGCGAGCGAAAGCGAGCCTGCAATTTTAAGAGGAACCGTCCTTCGGCCAGGACATTTTTCGACTGAAAAATATACAAATTTATCTTGAAGGGGGGGTGGTCTAGGGGGTGTTCTTCTAAGCTTGATAGAGGTCTAGGGAGGAAACTAAAAAAATATATGAATAAATGAATTAATAGACCAAACAAACGGTCTGCCTCCCTTTACTTGCCCAAATTGGTGGTGCAGGGAACTAAGCGAACCCCAAGTAATTAACATTGTGTCCGGAGTCTGTGAATTAACTACTTGCGAGTTTCATTCTATAAGGAAGTTAGAGCTGTACACATCGACATTTAGCAGCATGATCAGCTAAAATGCGGTCAAAATACATCAAACCAAATTAATCATAGTTTTTGTCCATCAGAAACCCACATTATTATTGGATTTATCTTTAATATCAATGTTCACGTCTCCAACTTCCTTGTAGACCAAAATTTGCAAGTGGTCAATTAACCCTTTGCATTCTGTTATTCAAGCTCGGCACATTTACCTTTAACTACAGAATGGTCTCTGTTATTCAAGCTCGGCACATTTACCTTTAACTACAGAATGGTCTCTGTTACGCACTAACTAATTAACTGGTTTGCCTTCAGACAAATGGTTAAGGGAGCCCACCTCGGTTTTTTCTCTTTCTCTCCCTCTCTCTTTGGCTTGTATCCATGCGGCCCCATTCAGCCTACTGTTTTAAGACGTTTACCCCCATCCAAGCGTCAATATTTTCCTGCGAGCGGGAGCGAGCCAGCATATATATATATATTTTTTTGACAGCAAGCTAAATTTGTACATTTTTCGATAGAAAAATTTCTCCGGAAGCCGGATTTCTCCATACAATGCTGGCTCGCTATCGCTCGCCAGGAAGAAATCAACACCTGGATGGGGATAAACGTCTTAAAACAGTTAACTAAATGGGGCCGAATAGATACAATTTATTAAAATGTAAAACTTGCAAACTAAACAAACCAAAACTGGAACAAAGACAATATAAAGTCAAATTAACTTATCAAAATCGCTATGTGGAAACTACGCTTACTAAAATAAATTTTATGAAATAAAAGAACACAATCCACCACATAGGGTGTACATTACTACATGAGCAAGTTAATCTGGGTCCCAAGCAAGCTAATCGCACACATAACAACGCACTACCGTCACGTTCCAGGAATTAGTCAATTTGAGAAGTCCGGGACGTTCTGGTTAATTTTACTATTGTCTGCATGAATAAAGAAACTACATGTCAAATGTCAAAATGTTCATTTAAAATCAAATTTGCAACATGACAAGACATTAACAATATTACAAAATACAAATATTGATAAGATATCTATAATTTTACAAAACAATTACAGCACTCACTAACGATAGTGCTATCGGGTAGGTACCTGTAAGCATAGCATGCCTCAAGTGACCCCTATCAATAACTACCCTACAAATAACCTACATTTATTGTACAAATAAACTAAGGAAATAGCAAAAGCAAGCAATTGATACTATCGACAATGAATAAATATAATATAAAGACAAATAATTGCAAAATATGGAGAAGCAACAACAGATTTGAACAAAGAGTACTCTTTTAACAAGATTTTTTTTTAAAATCATCAATAATAATAATAGAAAAAGAAAAACAATAAATACAAACAGACAAAAAGTAAGCAGAGGTTATACAAGAAACTTCAAGTTAAAAATGTTTGATTCAAATTATTGATGTCAAATTTTAGAATACAGTCACAATAATTGACCATAAAAATATTAAATGTATGTAACAATTTACTTGCCTCAAAACCTCTGTCTACTAAGAGTCTGTATAGTAACCTAGCTCTAGCCCAAAAGTCATCTACTTTAGTGCAAATTTTACATAATCTTATTAACTGGGAATAAAAACAATTATAAGTTATTTTACTATCGATATTACTACTAGGGAAAGGAAAGTTTATTACGTTAAAATTAAAATCATCAACTTTGTGATATACTTTAAGTATGCACTGTTCATTAACAATCTCTATATTTATATCAAGAACATTTTCAACTTAATCATTTACGTTACAATGTGTGAGGGGAATAGAATTAGGATAAATAAGTTTCGCAACTTGATTAAAATTTAACAAATTGCAAACGAGAATATCATCAATATATCTACTATTATTACTTAATAATTTAGCAAGTGCTAATTTCTCTGGGATTTTATTTTTCTTGCTACTGTCAACTAAGTCTTTTGTATATTTAAATTCTAAAGCAAGCAAGAATAAATCTGCAATTAAAGGGCTAGGATTTCCACCCATAGGAATTCCTAATATTTGTTTGAAAATGTAAGGCCCGAATCTAACATAAGTATTGAAAAGGAGGAATTTAAGGACATCTTTAAGTTTAGTTCTATCAAAATATACTGAACAAGTGGGAGTAGAGCTAAGTGATGCATTATTAAAATATGTATAAACATTTCTGAAATAATTACTATTCTTAACGAATCTGTCAAAGTGAAAATCTATAATAAAGCAAAGCTCTGAATATACTAAACCTAAAGGCATATTGGTATACAAAGTTGAAAAGTCGAAGCTATGTACAAGGTAACTTTCGGCATGGTATTTATTTTATCAATAACTTCTAACGAATTGTCAACACTCCAATAATAGTTAATGCCAGTTATTCTCATGATGGTATTGCAATATCTTTTATGAGTACTTTTAATGTATTTTAACACTTTCACGCACATATGACGCAGAGTTTGCCAGATTAGCAATAAGAAATAGAGTTCTCTCACTCTTATAATTACCTCTCCAAAATTAATTTTCTGCCCACAGCTAACTCAAAGACAACTGCAGAGGTTGAAGTAACTAAACTAAAGGTTTCTAAATACCCCTGATGGTAACAAAGGCTTTGAAGTATCCCCAATAGGCTCAAAATTGCGTCATACGACTTGTTCTGACAGAGTTTTAGTGGTAGCAAATTTTGCTCCGGCAATAAAGCGATATTTATAAGGTCTTTGTATGAAATTTAGGTAACATGTATAATTTTGCAATGCACTTGTTCTTATCAGAAAGTTTAATATCAAATGTTACATTTTTCTTGGTATGTTCATCGACTAAGTTATCATTATTCAAATAATTTGAATTTCATAAACAGAATTACCACAAATATTTTTATGTAATATGTTACCTTTAATGCCTAATTCTTTTATCATGTTTTCAAGATAACATTTCTTACGTGTGAAGCTATAATTATTGCTGGCTTTATCTACTGTAGTGATTACAAAATGTTTATGTAAATTTATTAAATCAGCTTTAAGCTTATTATAATTATAGTCTACAAAATCTGAAGGATTAAATTAATTTTTAAGCGAGAACATTTTATTTCTAATTAACTTAATTAATAATTTAGACAAGCCAGGGAAAGAGAGAAAAGGAGAGAAAGATAACAAAAGCTGGTGACCCCCCTTAAAGGTTATAATGTACTGTATTATGTGAAGTATCAGAAAATATCTAAATGTATGAGGAATCCGCTCAATTTGACCTGTTATAGTAATTGATTTCATTAATTAGATAACTATGTTGGTGGTGTAATGGTTTAGGTGCTTATGTTCTGGGTGTGGTGTCCCGAGTTCGAATCCTGGGACGACCATATGCTTTCAATAGTTTATTCAAGTACATTGGGGTTTGTAATTGATGATTAATGTTAAGAACTGGGTGTTATATAATTGTAGTTTAATTTGTGGGTTGGTGATATTACGAATTATTCCGTAAACTAACCAAACCTGACAAAACAAGTTCACGTAACTGGCTGCAATTCGGTTGGACAAAACCGACGAAAATTTAAGGGGAGACTGGTCATTTGTTTTGTCTATTAATTCATGTATTCATATATCTTTTTTTAGTTTCCTCCCTAGACCTCCATCAAGCTTAGAAAAGCACCCCCTAGACCCCATTTAAAGATAAATTTGTAAATTTTTCGGTAGAAAAATGTGCCGGCCGAAGGCCGGTTCCTTTTAAAATTGCAGGCTCGCTATCGCTCGCCAGTAAATAATCGACACCTAAATGGCACGAAAGGTCTTAAAATTGACAACGAAATGGGGCGGAAGGTGTTAAAATCGCCAAACTAATGGGCCGAACGTCTTATAATCTCAAAACTAGTGGGGCTAAACATTAGGGAGAAGGGGGTCCAGCAAAAACGGTCTGCCTCCCCTTAATTTATGTAAGCTTAATGGCACAGGTGATTATCGAGGACATCCTAAGCTTTCATTTGGCAATCGATTGCAGGTGAGATCAACAAGGATAAACAGTAAGGATGTAGGAGAGCTTGTGTGTGCCCTGGCATGATTTTAGATGGTAAAGATGCCCTTGGGAAAAAGTAATATAAACAAATAAATAAAAACAATATATATATATATATATATATATACTGTATATCACCAACGTAAATGAAAGAATGTGTTAGGTGGAGATGAAGCACTTAATATAAAAGTTTACGATTCTCAGTAACCAAGTGACTACTTCCCTTTATTTTCACTCATAGGAGTATCTGTTTTCCTATTTTATTTTTATGGAGTAAACTATATTTCGTCAACATTATATGTGATTTTTTTTTTTTTTTTTTTTTTTTTTTTTTTATGTATGGGCAAATGTAAAGGTTGGAAATAGTCTCTCAGAAAAGAGGAATGGGGTGGGAGAGCGTTTGGGCCGCATCCAGCAGTGCCGTGGTCATGGTAACCCAAGTGGTCGATCTCGCCCAAATCTTCTATCAGCAGTGAAAATCTGTCCTCCTCCTTCACCCGGGGAAGCTGCCAGAAAACAATGTGTGAAATATTGTCTTAAGGGAGGTCAACTGATTTTTCTCTCTCCTTTTCTCTTTTTCTCTGTCTTGTATCCAGTCGGCCCCATTCATCCTACTGTTTTAAGACGTTTATCCCCATCCTGGTTACGATTTCTTCCTGGCGAGCGATAGCGAGCCAGTAATGTATGGAGAAATCCGGCTTCGCCGGAGAAATTTTTCTATCGAAAAATGTACAAATTTAGCTTGCTGTCAAACACATTTTAAATAATATGCTGGCAAGAATAAATCGACGCCAGGATGGGGATAAACGTCTTAAAACAGTAGGCTGAATGGGGCCGAATGGATACAAATGAGAGAGAGAGACAGGGAGAGAGAACAACAACAATAATACACAAATATAACGAGGTGGGGCCCCTTAAAAGTACCTCACCCAGTTCCCTACATAATAAGGTGCACATGTTTAGTTCACCCAGTAATCTACATAAACACCTCCCCAGTTCCCTACATAATAAGGTGCACATGTTTAGTTCACCCAGTAATCTACATAAACACCTCCCCAGTTCCCTGCATAATGAGGTGCACATGTTTAGTTCACCCAGTAATCTACATAAACACCTCCCCAGTTCCCTACATAATAAGGTGCACATGTTTAGTTCACCCAGTAATCTACATAAACACCTCCCCAGTTCCCTACATAATAAGGTGCACATGTTTAGTTCACCCAGTAATCTACATAAACACCTCCCCAGTTCCCTACATAATAAGGTGCACATGTTTAGTTCACCCAGTAATCTACATAAACACCTCCCCAGTTCCCTACATAACGCAACACAGATCAACATTTAAGGGGGTCACCGGCTTTTTGTTTATCTTTCTCTCCTTTTCTCCCTTTCTCTGACTTGTATCCATTTGGCCCCATTCAACCAACTGTTTTAAGACGTTTATCCCCATCCAGGTATCGCTCGCCAGCATTGTATGGAGAAATCCGGCTTCGCCGGAGAAATTTTTCTATCGAAAAGTGTACAACTTTAGCATGCTGTAAAACAAAAGTGTACAACTTTAGCATGCTGTAAAACAAAAGTGTACAACTTTAGCATGCTGTAAAACAAAAGTGTACAACTTTAGCATGCTGTAAAACAAAAGTGTACAACTTTAGCATGCTGTATAACAAAAGTGTACAACTTTAGCATGCTGTAAAACAAGTGTACAACTTTAGCATGCTGTAAAACAAAAGTGTACAACTTTAGCATGCTGTAAAACAAAAGTGTACAACTTTAGCATGCTGTAAAACAAAAGTGTACAACTTTAGCATGCTGTAAAACAAAAGTGTACAACTTTAGCATGCTGTAAAAGAAAAATATATATATAATATTTTCCTGGCGAGCAGTAGCGAGCCAGCATATATGTGTTTTTGTTTTGACAGCAAGCTAAATTTGTAAATTTTTCGATAGATAAATGTCTCCGGCGAAGCCAGATTTCTCCATACATTGCTGGCTCGCTATCGCTCACCAAGAAGAAATCAACACCTGGATGGGGATAAAAGTCTTAAAACAGTTGGCTGAATGGGGCCGAACGGATACAAGCCAGGCAAAGAAAGAAAAGGAGAGAAAGATAAACAAAAAAAGCCGGTGACCCTCCTTAAAACAAATATGTCAACAAATGATAAATGTCGTATCTACCGCTACATCTGATCATCACTAACCACAAGAATAACAACAATAATAAAGTTTATATCATTCATAGACCATCATCATCATTCCGGTTCATGCAAATTATATCATTACAAGGAGTTACTTTTAATATAGCTGCATACATTTGCCATTAACTCCTTCACTACCGAGGATATCTTTTGCGTTCTTTCAGCGATATCTAGACGATTTTATGGACCTTAGGAAGAATCTGTGGTTGTAAAAATGGGTAACTGAGATCGTTTGAAATCTTTTAACAGCTTTATATCATTACAAAGCTGCAAAAATCGTCTAATAAATACAAGAATATATTTAAAAAGTCGACACCAGTAAAGAAGGGGTTAATGTTGTGTGTTAATAGATTAAGGGGGGATGGTTCACTTTTTGACCGATTTTTGCATGTATTCGTTATTTGTCTAGTATCCTCCCTAGACCTCCATAATTTTTGCATGTATTCATTATTTTTTTAGTTTCCTCAAGATCTCCATAAAAAAAAAAAAAAAAAAAAAAAAAAAAAAAAAAACACTAGATCCCCCTTCTAGATTAATTTGTAAACAAAATCGGTAGAAAAATGCCCCGGCCGAAGGCCGGTTCTTCCAACATTACAGGCTCACTATCGTTCGCCAGGGAAAACATCGACACCTAAATAGCATGAAAGGTCTAAATATTGACGAAGAAATGGGGCGAAAGGTCTTAAAATACCTGTAGACTAACTAATGGGGCAAACATCTTCGCATCTGAAAACTAATGGGGCTAAGTATGAGGGAGAAAGTGGTCCAGAAAACCTTTCCATCCCCCCTTAAACTATGATATTTATATCACTAATAACTTTCACCATAACAGTTTTGGTTTGGTCTCCTGTAGACATTCTTCGTTTGGTCTCCTGTAGACATTCTTCGTTTGGTCTCCTGTAGACATTCTTCGTTTGGTCTCCTGTAGACATTCTTCGTTTGGTCTCCTGTAGACATTCTTCGTTTGGTCTCCTGTAGACATTCTTCGTTTGGTCTCCTGTAGACATTCTTCGTTTGGTCTCCTGTAGACATTCTTCGTTTGGTCTCCTGTAGACATTCTTCGTTTGGTCTCCTGTAGACATTCTTCGTTTGGTCTCCTGTAGACATTCTTCGTTTGGTCTCCTGTAGACATTCTTCGTTTGGTCTCCTGTAGACATTCTTCATTTGGTCTCCTGTAGACATTCTTCGTTTGGTCTCCTGTAGACATTCTTCGTTTGGTCTCCTGTAGACATTCTTCGTTTGGTCTCCTGTAGACATTCTTCGTTTGGTCTCCTGTAGACATTCTTCGTTTGGTCTCCTGTAGACATTCTTCGTTTTGGTCTCCTGTAGACATCTTCGTTTGGTCTCCTGTCTCCTGTAGACATTCTTCGTTTGGTCTCCTGTAGACATTCTTCGTTTGGTCTCCTGTAGACATTCTTCGTTTGGTCTTCAATATTTGGTTCAGGAAGATAAGAGCAAATCGTTCCCCTTTCTAACTCCGCTTAAGGGGGGTCATCTGCCTTTTTCTCTCCTTTTGCTCTCTTTCTTTGGCTTGTATCCATTCGGCCCTAGTCAGCCTACTATTTTAAGACGTCTCCCCAGCTAGGTGTCGATTTATTCCTGGCGAGTGATAGCGAGCCAGCATTATATGGAGAATTCCGGCTTCGCCGGAGAAATGTTTCTATCGAAAAATGTACAAATTTAGTCTGTTGACAAAACATTATACAAAATATGCTGGCTCGCTATCGCTCGCCAGGAAAGAATCGACACCTGCATGGGGATAAAAGTCTTAAAACAATAGGCTGAATCGGGCCGAATGAATACAACCCAGAAAAAAGAGGGAGAGAGAGAACACAAAAAAACGAGGTGGGCCCCCTTAATCAACAACACCCCTACCCCCCCCCCCCCCCCCCCCTACCCCCTCAGGGTCTATAAACTCACTCCCACCCAAAGTTTATATACATCTATTTACTCAGACCCAATCCCCACTTTTAATATTTTTTGGTCTTTTCTTTTCAGGCTCGATCCCCAATTTTCCGATTTGTTTTCTTTTCTTTTTCCCTCTTTTTCCTTTTTTTTGGGGGGTGGCCGACTCAAGACAGAGCAAGAACAGAGAAAACACAAAACACACCATACAACAACGAACACACGCAGACAAAACACAGATTCACACCCAAAGTTTATATACATACATATATATACATCGTCTATATATACATTGCTCCCACCCCTCCCGCCAAGAGTTACGTCATAGGGCCCCCTGGGTGAGATCATCCTGATAGGTCATTTGCTGCAGCGTCCGTAGATACGTCCTACAGTAGCTACGGTCCTCTCACCAGCTTAAGGGGAGACGGTCGTTTTTCTGGTCACCTTTCTCCTTCGTGTTTAGTCCCATTATTTTTGAGGTTTTTAGACGTTCGGCCCATTTGTTTGGCGATTTTAAGACCTTTCGTCCCATTTCGTTATACATTTTAAGACCTCTCATGCCATTTAGGTGTCGATTTTTTCCTGGCGAGCGACAGCGAGCCTGTAATTGTAAGAGGAACCATGTACAAATTCATCTTGAGGAGGGGGTCTAGGGGATGTTTGTCTAAGTTTGAGGGATGTCTAGCGAGGAAACGAAGACTTTATGAATGAATGAATTTATAGGCCAAAAAAACAGTTAGTGTCCCCTTAAAAATACAATCTCTATTATTGTTCCTGGAGGAGTAGTGTTCCCTTTGAATGGTCCTTGGTGTGTTCCCTTTGGCCAGTTTGTTCCTCGTTTTCCCCGAGGTTCACTTAGTTTTATCCTACGTTTCTAGTATTTACCTCCTCCTTCACCTTTTGGTTGATTTTTTCATATATGTACAGTATATATATTTTTTTTAGTTTCCTCCCTAGACCTCCATCAAACTTTAAAAAAAAACATCCATTAGATCTCCCTTCTACATTAATTTGTACATTTTTCGGCAGAAAAAGTCCTGGCCAAAGGCCAGTTCTTCCAAAATGACAGGCTCACTGTCGTTCGCCAGGAAAACAATCGACACCTAAATAGCACGAAAGGTCTTAATATTGACAACATAATGGGGCGAAAGGTCTTAAAATCGCCAAACTAATGAGCCAAACATCATCAAATCTGAAAACTAATGGGGCTAAACATGAGGAAGAAGGGTGTCCCATCTCCCCTTAAAGCTTCTACTGTTAACCAATCCCCTCTTTCCATTCCTCCCTGTGTCATAATATTCTCCCACCACATCTTCCGTAATAGATAGATAGATAGATAGGTAGGTAGATATTCCGTTTCTTGGCATTAGTCTATTCGCTGTAAGTAGGCGAGAAATCATGACCTATATCCTCTGTAACTCAAAAAAAGGGCTGGAGCAAGTGGGCTGTAAATGTCCACATCTATGCTTTGACTGACTCTTTCCAAATGGTAAACATATATAATTATACACTGTATATATATTAACTCGATTACTCTAGTGGGTTTTTTTAGTTACAGAGGTTAGAGGTCATCATGCCTCGCCTACTTACAGCGAATAGACTATACTTTCATGTTCCCCTCCCACAATTCAGTAATCAGGTATGTTTGCTCGGGTAATTTTTTTTTTGTTTTTTTTTTTTTTTTAAAGCCAAGTTTTGTTTAGGTGACTTGAGGCTCGGGATCTGTGTTGTTTTGGAGCAAAGAGAGAGAGAGAGAGAGAGAGAGAGAGAGAGAGAGAGAGAGAGAGAGAAAGCGAGAGCGAGAGAGAGAGAGGTAGAGAGGTAGAGAGAGGGCGAGAGCGCAAGAGAGAACGAGAGCGAGAGAGTTAGTTATAAGCAGTTACAAGGCATATTTAGTAGAGAGAGAGAGAGAGAGAGAGAGAGAGAGAGAGAGAGAGAGAGGGCGAGAGCGCAAGAGAGAGCGAGAGCGAGAGAGTTAGTTATATATAAGGAGTTACAAGGCATATTTAGTAGAGAGAGAGAGAGAGAGGTAGAGAGAGAGGGCGAGAGCGCAAGAGAGCGAGAGCGAGAGAGTTATATATATAAGGAGTTAGTTATATATTTAGGAGAGAGAGAGAGAGAGAGAGAGAGAGAGAGAGAGAGAGAGAGAGAGAGAGAGAGAGAGAGAGAGAGAGAGAGAGAGAGAGATGTGAGAGAGGATTTCAAGGGGTTATCTTTGCCTTCACTATTCCTACCCTCACATCTTTCGCTATAAACTTATCACTATTGCCAAAAAGGATGCATGACTCTGGGCACCCATTTTCAGCCCCCCCTCTGAAGGCCATCACGTCCTTGGAAGAGGAAGGTGAAGGAGGCAGGAGTATCACGTCGTTAACAGAAGATGCCTTGTTCAATTATATTTAGCTTAAGGGGGTGACCTGTTTTTGTTCTGTCCTTTTCTATCCTTCTCTGGCTTGTATCCATTTGGCCCCATTCAGCCTACTTTTTTAAGACGTTTATCCTCATCCAGGTGTCAATTTTTTACTGGTGAGCGGTAGCGAGCCAGCATATTTTTTATTTGTGTTTGACAGCAGGCTAAATTTGTACATTTTTCGATAGAAGAATGTCTCCGGCGAAGCCGGATTTCTTCATATAATGCTGGCTCGCTATCGCTCGCTAGGAAGAAATCGACACCTAGATGGGGATAAACGTCTTAAAATAGTTGGCTGAATGGGGCCGAATGGATACAAGCCAGAGAAAGAGAGAAAAGGACAGAAATAACAAAGCAGGTCACCCCCCTTAAGGAGGGTCACCGTTTTTTGTTTTTATCTTTCTCTCTTTTTCTCTATTTCCCTGGCTTGTATCCATTCGGCCCCATTCAGCCAACTGTTTGAAGACGTTTATCCCCATCCAGGTGTCAACTTCCTCCTGGCGAGCAATAGCGAGCCAGCATTGTATGGAGAAATCCGGCTTCGCCGGGGAAATTTTTCTATCGAAAAATGTACAAATTTAGCTTGCTGTCAAAACATAAATATATATATGCTGGCTCGCTACCGCTCGCCAGGAAAATATTGACACCTGGATGGGGATAAACGTCTTAAAACAGTAGGCTGAATGGATACAAGCCAAAGAGAGAGGGAGAGAAAGAGAAAAAAATCGAGGTGGACTTCCTTAAAATATACAGTATTCGCAAGTACTTAGCTTGCTGGTTCTGCAGTCAATTTCCTATTAGCTATTTCATGGAACCTATAATTATTTATTTATCAAGCATCAGAAACATAGTTGTTAATTCCCTAAGCTCTTCAAGTACGACGACTCAAGACTGGAGATTTGTTGATATTGTATCTACAAATATCATATTATATATATATATATATATATATATATATATATATAATATCACATTTTCGCGGTTGGAACTTGGGGGTTCGTTTTCCGATCTTGGGTCCTTTACTGAAAAGTTCCATTTTAGTGTCCAGTCCAGATCTACTGTAGTCTATTATACTGTATATATATATATATATATATATATATATATATATATATATATATAACACTAAGAGAATATGTAATGAATCACTGTTCGTTTAAAGGGTAAGTTACCTCTTAGGGCAAGTTTGCTCAGGTACTGACCATTGTTGAGGCTAACTGGTCAAGGGCAAAAGGCGGTAATGATGACAGTGAAGTGACTATCACCATGACAACACCATTATCACCCTTCTTGACGTTCCCCGTGAGGAAGGGTCAGAGCTGGGATCATGGAAACTGCTAACTTAAGGGGGGATGATTAACTTTTTGGGCGATTATTTCAGGTATTCATTATTTTTCTAATTTCCTCCCTACTGTAGACCTCTACCAAAAAAATAAAATAAATATCCATTAGATCCCTCTTTTAGATTAATTTGTAATTTTTTGGTAGAAAAATGTTCCGGCCGAAGGCCGGTTCTTTCAACATTACAGGCTCACTATCGTTCGCCAGGGAAAATATTGACACCTAAATAGCACGAAAGGCCTAAATATTGACGAAGAAATGGGGCGAAAGGTCTTAAAATCGACTAACTAATGGGGCAAACATTTTAACATCTGAAAACTAATGGGGCTAAACATGAGGGAGAAAGTGGTCCAAAAACCCGGCCCATCCCCCCTAAGCTTAACTTGTGGTGTTAACAATGACTCCAGCCTTAACCAATCTGTAGGGTAGGTTGCACCTGATGTACCCGATTGTCATTACAACATCCTGGTCACAGAGTATTGTATGTGTAATCTCCCTTGACTTATACATATGATTAGTTAAATATATATAATTACTGTATAATATAGTGTGCTGTCTTGGGTTGCGCGCTCTCTCTCTCTCTCTCTCTGTCTCTATCTATCTATCTATCTATCTATCTATCTCTATCTATCTATCTCTATTCATCTCTCTCTTTCTCTATCTATCTATCTATCTATCTATCTATCTATCTATCTATCTATAATTATACAATATATATATATATATACTGTATATTTACCATGTTACCTAATTTTCTTCTCACACAACACTTTCCATATTCTCTCTTCAAAGTATTTTTGTTCTCTGTATTATTCTTCCAGCTAGCGTGTATTCTCATTAATTAATTACTTTCACTACAAACAGAACAATATATTTATTTTGTTGTCATCTTTCGTTTTCCCTTTGTCTCTAATTCATAATTGTTCATTCCTCTTATCATTTGTGTTTATATTCATGCAATATTGCTTTTCCTTTCTCTCCTCATCACTTTCTTATTCTATCTATCTATCTATCTATTGCCGGACGTCGTGATCCTCGAAGGGCTGGACACGAACGAATCGCCCCCATGCACCTCTGTCCCCAGTCAGTTGACGCCCCTCCTTCCATCCAGCACGGCTCTCACGCATATATGTCTTAACTCCATCCTTCCACCTCTCTCTCGGTTTATATCTCCCTCTTTGTCCTTCCACCTCACTCTCGTACACTCTCTTAAGTCATTCTCTCGCTTCCCATACGTTCCACATGGCCTAACCATCTAAAGGTGTTCCTTTTCACACTTTCCAGCACATTCGCTTCTTATTCCACTTTTCAATTTCCATACTTCCTCCCGCACAATATGTTCTTCCTTTATTCTGAGAACTGTCTCATATCCGCCTTATAATTCTTGGATAAAATTGTTAGTACGGTATATTACATTTAATTATAACGTCTATTATATTTTTCTCCCTCTTGCCTATCATTTAACTCGTTCACTATTTGCCCTATCCATATGTTTTATTATCACCCCTTTATCCAGGTTCTATGTTCTTTCCATTCTTCCCCTTCCATTCCTTTCCATGTCCTCTGCATTCTATTACTCTATGTATTTTTTTTTAATATATACCTTTCCGACAATTCCATCTATCTTGTATTCCTCCATCTTAGTTTTCTTCTTCCCTGTTTCTTTTCTAGTTTTCTTCTTCCCTGTTTCTTTTCTAGTTTTCTTCTTCCCTGTTTCTTTTCTAGTTGTCTTCTTCCCTATTTCTTTTCTAGTTTTCTTCTTCCCTGTTTCTTTTCTAGTTTTCTTCTTCCTTGTTTCTTTTCTAGTTTTCTTCTTCCCTATTTCTTTTCTAGTTTCTTCTTCCCTGTTTCTTTTCTAGTTTTCTTCTTCCCTGTTTCTTTTCTAGTTTTCTTCTTCCCTGTTTCTTTTCTAGTTTTCTTCTTCCCTGTTTCTTTTCTAGTTTTCTTCTTCCCTATTTTCTAGTTTCTTTTTCTTTTCTAGTTTTCTTCTTCCCTGTTTCTTTTCTAGTTTTCTTCTTCCCTGTTTCTTTTCTAGTTTTCTTCTTCCCTATTTCTTTTCTAGTTTTCTTCTTCTCTGTTTCTTTCCTCCCCACCGTTCCTTGGCCCTTCCTCTCAACATACACCCTGAGGTCAACTTTTGGCCTAACTTTCTTCGAGCACCCAACTTTTCTACAATCTTCAACATTTATAGAAACTTTAATTCTTGTGAACCCCTTAGTTTCTTGACTGCCGATTTCTCAATATTTTTGTGGTTTGTAGCTATTTTTGGTTAAGTAAAGGACACCCGTAACATTTACGTGGCAAGTTTGCTTCCATACTAAATTTTGTTCTTTGAGTGAAGTTCCACCTTCTTTACCTCTTTGAGTGAAGTTCCACCTTCTTTACCTCTTTGAGTGAAGTTCCACCTTCTTTACCTCTTTGAGTGAAGTTCCACCTTCTTTACCTCTTTGAGTGAAGTTCCACCTTCTTTACCTCTTTTGTACTGCAAACAGTGGCTCTGGTTTGTGTATCTAGTAAATTGAGAGTAAGCTTAACTGCGCACAAAGTGGAGACTGACAGAGAAGATTTTTTTTTACGATGAAGGTGAAGATGAAAGAAGTAGAGATAAGTGAAATCTCGGTGTTCGATAATTGTTAAGACCAATAAAACGCTATAGTTATTCATTCGTTCCCCATTGCTAATATTGCATATGACCAATTGAAAGGAAAACACAATGAACAATTGAATTTAGACAATTTAGAAACGGAACATTTACAAAATATATTCATACGATACAATGATGATAAACTTAAAATTAATTAAAACAACCCATTGAAATAACACGCACTTAAAACAAAACCCATGTACTAAAGTGACTAAAGTTACTAAACGGGGTCCTCTGTGTACATATTGTTTGTATTATGATATATATATATATACATACACGTTACCCTTGTTTCCTGCAAAAGTAAGGTGGACCAGGGAACAAGAAACATGAAGATAAATAAGTGAAACAAATAGGAACAAAAAAGGTAATAAAACACCTTCAAGCTCTATTTCGTCCACATATTCTTTTTCCTGTCTTGTGTAAACAGTTACTAATGAGCACAATCCATAAAACTTCCCCAGTCAGGCACCACAATTATCATGGATTACCAGACCCCTTCGTCGGTGCTTTATCTGTTATATTGACTGATGCTTACTTTATCGCTTGTATGTATATAACGAAAACAAAATAAATAAATAAATACGAAGGAGCACGTCACAAGAACATAAACTCTCAGGGAAGTGCCGTTAGTAAAGCATCTTACTTCCCGAACCTCAACTGAACTGAAGTGTCTTTCATCCTTATGGGCGAGCAAGCCTCCCCAAAACGTCTTTCACACTATATCTTGATGTTCTTATGCCAGTTATGTTAATTATCCAAAGACCTAATCAATATAATTAATAGACAATGCAAAAACATATTAAATTAATGAAGGGAATACGAGATCCGGAAAAGGCTGATAAAGGAGGGATGAAGTGAAGGAAGAGGGAATCGGGAAAGAAGGCCACACGCTGGTTAAGTGTGGCCGTTTGCTTGGTCTATTAATTAATTTATTCATATATAATTTTTTTTAGTTTCCTCCCTACACTTCCATCAAGCTTAGAAAAACACCCCCTAAACTCCCCTTCAAGATAAATTTGTAAATTTTTCGGTAGAAAAATTTCTCGGCCGAAAGCCGGTTCCTCTTAAAATTGCAGGCTCGCTATCGCTCGGCAGGAAATAATCGACACCTAAATGGCACGAAAGGTCTTAAAATTGCCAACAAAATAGGGCGGAAGGTGTTAAACTCGCCAAACTAATGGACCAAATGTCTTACAATCTCAAAACTAGTGGGGCTAAACATTAGGAAGAAGGGGGTCCAGAAAAACGGTCTGCCTCCCCTTAAATGGGAGGGGGGTGGAAATTGCTAGCTTAATTGGATAACGAAAGTCAAATTGGCACGAAATGACACCGTCCCCGGTAGCCTACACCTGAGAACGAAAATACTAAACTGAGTGAGGGCGCAGGTAATTTATCTGGCGAGGAGAAAAGATTGGAAGCGAGAGGAGAGAGAAGGCAAGAGGTAAAATAAATGAAACTGGAGAGAGGAAGAAAAGAACAAGACAAAGATAAACAAGATGAGTATACGATGTTTTTGTGTGTTCATAATTTTCTGTTGTGGTGTCCCTATTCTGGCTCTGTCTTGAGTCGGCCCCCCCCCCCAAAAAAAAAAAAAAGAAAAGAAAAAAAAGTGGGGATTGGGCCTGAGTATATATATAGATAGAAGTGATTATCAAGTCGTATATGTATATTTGGTTCACTCATGTTGTTAGTCGTGTGGTGCAGTTGCCCGTCAGTTTGAAGATGCTGCTCATATTAGCTGAAATATAACTGTTTGAATTTGTTACCATTGCTTTTTTTAACATGCAATACCGGTACCAAATATAATTATGCCAGGTTTTACAGATTTGTATTTTAATAGCAAGAGCAGCTATGCTTGATTCTACTAGAGAGAGAGAGAGAGAGAGAGAGAGAGAGAGAGAGAGAGAGAGAGAGAGAGAGAGAGAGACTCCGTTAGGTTCGTCTCAGGTGGGCTTCACATCTGATAATCAAATAAAAATCCCCATTCCTTTTATTGTTTGGCCTTGGGTATTTCTTTTCTGTTTTTGTTTTCTAATTAATGTATACAGTATATATATATATATATATATATATATATATATATATATATATATTACAAACACATACATCTGTGTACTTTGGATTATGGGTCCTATGACTTGGTATGGAATGGGTTTTCCCAATCCTCTAAAAATGTAATTACAATGATTGGCTAAGTTTTAAGTTTTATCACAAATTTTGGTGGAATGCTTTACCAGTGGACTGTTATAAGCCTTCCAGAAGGCATGATATTTAATGTATTAACAAAAACCTTCAAATACCTTGCCACTAACGGGTAATGTCTGAAAACCTGGTGCCACATATAAAGATAGTGGCATCTCTCCATACCCCCTCCTCCCCCACTTTATATACCACATCCTCCCCTCCTCCCCCACTTTATATACCACATCCTCCCCTCCTCCCCCACTTTATATACCCCATCCCATTCCCTCCCTCAAGTTGACTTTGTATTTTGGCACATTTTGTTCCCAGTTCATGAGTTAAGGGGGCTCACCGGATTTTGTTTTGTTTATCTTTCTCTCCTTTTCTCTTTTTCCCTTGCTTGTATCCATTCAGCCCCATTCAGCCAACTGTTTTAAGACGTTAAACCCCATCCAGGTGTCGATATCTTCCTGGCGAGCGATAGCGAGCAAGCATGTATGGAAAAATCCGGCTTCACCGGAGAAATTTTTCTATTGAAAAATTTACAAACTTAGCTTGCTGTCAAAGCAAAAATATATATATGATGGCTCGATACCGCTCGCCAGGAAAATATTGACACCTGGATGGGGGTAAACGTCTTAAAACAGTAGGCTGAATGCGGCTGAATGGATACAAGCCAAAGAGAGAGGGAGAGAAAGAGAGAAAAAAGCGAGGTGGGGTACCCTAAGCATCAGCTATCGTCCAGACTGTCGTTTTTTCCATCATAATTGAGGGTAGAAAGTATAGGCCTGTAACTCACATGTATTTGATAGATTTACTTCGTACCAATGAAATCCCACACTTGCCAGTAGGAAAAATATATTAAACCAATTCAACGTAAGTAGAGTGTGATTAGCCGTGATATACAGTATATATATATATATATTTTGTCTTTCTATGTGATTGAGGGAGGCAAAAGGCATTACTGCCTATAGCGAGTGCCTCCCCCATAGTTGAAAGAGTGACAGGGCCAAAATCAAGAAACGTTCGAGCCAAAATGCCTGGACACACGGAGTTTGAAGCAATTTAAGTCATAGGAAGAGGGAAAGACTGATTCTGGGAGAGAGTTCCAGAGCTCAGCTGTTGAGTAGAAGAAAGTTTGAGAGTAACGTTTCACTCTTGGGTTGGAGAGTTGCACAGAGTAGGGGTGGGATTGAGTTGCAAGACGGGTACCACGTGCCCTACGTAAAGGAGGTGGTATGCACTGGGATAGCTCTGAGGAACACTGATTATTATAGTAGCGATAGAATAGCGAGAGAGATGCAACATTGCGGCGGAGAGAGAGAGATTGCAGAGAGTTGGTGAGTGGACGGGAGTTAATGATACGAAAGGCCTTCCTTTCAACTTTGTCTAGGAGAGCGGTGTGAGAGGAACCTCCCCACACATGTGAACAATACTCAATACAAGGGCGCACTATGCCCCTGTACAGAGCAAGAAGCTGTGCAGGGGAAAAGAACCCCCTAAGGCGGATGAGCACACCCAGCTTCTGGGAGGCTGCCTTAGCAAGGCTGGTAATATGATCCTTCCAAATGAGAGCAGAAGAAAAAGAGACAACAAGAATATTGAGAGAAGATGAAGGGTTGATTTTTGTATTGTTGAAGAATAAGGGATAGTCCCCTGGGAGATCCTGACGGGTAGATAGATGGAGATATTGGGTTTTGGAGGCATTAAAGTTAACAAGGTTTTCTCTGCCCCAATTGGAAATAGTATTTAGATCAGAATTTAAGAGTTCTATGGCTTCATTACGTTTATCATTGAGGAATTGCTGGCTGGGGCGTTCTGAAAAACTAATGGAGTAGTGTAAGGTTGAGTCGTCTGCGTATGAATGGGAATTAAGGTACAGTGAAGGAGATCATTTATAAAAATTAGAAAGAGAATAGGAGATAGGACAGAGCCCTGAGGAACACCAGAGTTTATAGGGTGAGGAAGTGAACTATGGCCGTCCACAACCGCGGCTATGGAACGGCCGGAAAGGAAATTAGAGACAAAGGCACAGATGGAGGGATAGAAACCGAAGGAGGGTAGTTTAGAAATTAAAGATTTATGCCAGACTCTATCGAAGGCTTTCGATATGTCTAGTGCAATAGAAAAAGTCTCACCGAAGTCCCGAAAGGAGGATGACAAGAGTTAGTAAGATATGAAAGAAGATCACCAGTAGAGCGACCCTTAAGGAAGCCATACTGGCGATCTGAGAGCAGATTATGAGAAGAGAAATGCTTAAGAAATTTGGAAGCAAGAATAGTTTCAAAAACTTTAGAAAGACATGAGATGAGAGCAATTGGATGATAGTTGGAGGGTTGAGAGCAGTCACCCTTCTTTGGGACAGGTTGAATGTGAGCAAACTTCCAGCATGAAGGGAAGACGTTAGAGGATAGACAGAGACGAAAGAGTTTGCCTAGGCAGGGAGTCAGCACGGAAGCACAGTTTTTGAGAACAACAGGAGGAACACCGTCCGGACCGTACGCCTTATTAGTGTTAAGCCCAGAGAGGGTAGAAAGTACATCTTTAGAAGAGGATATAAGTAGTACAAGGAGTACAAAGGAGTACAAAGGAAATCAAGCAACAACAGATCTAGTGACCCTTCTAGGTTGCTTGTCCTCCAAAACACTGAGGATCAAGTGTCCAAACAGTGGTTTAGAGTGGGTAAGGGAACATTGGAAAGGGAACTACTGCCCTGCCACTAACGTGGCAGGACTAGGAAGTTAGTAGGGGACATATGGGTTAGTAACTGAGGGGAGGATAAAGTTATTCATTTACAAACGCAGTCAGTCGCGGGTTTGATGCGAGATATTTGTCTAGGCGGAATTTAAATGAATCAACGGTGCTGCAGTCTATAACGTCTCGGGGAAGCCCATTCCACAAGTTGACAACTCGATTGAAGAAGAAATTCTTAGATTCGTGCGAGTTAAAAGATTTACCAATAATTTTGCAAACCGTTTCCCCGCGTGTAATTAGATTGGTCGATAGTGAAGTACTTACTACAGTTCATATTGTCGATGCCTTTGATGATTTTGAACACTTGAATTAAGTCGCCTCTTAATCTGCGCTGGGTTAAAGGAAATAGATTTAATTCTCTAAGACGCTCTTCGTATGGTTTGTTCTTTAGGCTAGGTATCATTTTGGTAACTCTACGTTGAACTCGTTCTAGCTTGTTTATATCTTTTTGGTAATAAGGGCACCAGGATTGAACGCAGTATTCCAGAAGAGGGCGGACTAAGGAATTGTAAAGGGTTAGGATAACTTCTTTGGATTTATGCTCAAATGACCTGCCTATAAAGCCAATTATTTTGTTTGCCTTCTTAACAACTTCTGAACATTGTTGACTCGGTTTTAGGTTACTCGATATTGTTACTCCCAGATCAGTTTCTCTGTTTACATTCTTAAGCTGAGTGCCATTCATCGAATAGTTTGCTTTCTCATTTAGGTATCCGACATGTAGTACTTTACATTTATCCGCATTGAAACTCATTTGCCAAATTTGGGCCCAACATGACAATTTATCTAGATTGTGTTGCATATCGTCAACTTGTTCTTTTGAGAGTACGCTATTTGCAATTTTTGTATCGTCAGCAAATTTTGAGATTGTGCAGGTGAGACCCTCATCTATGTCGTTGATGTAAATTAGAAAGAGAATTGGTCCTAGTACCGATCCCTGGGGTACCCCGCTACTTACATTGGTCCATTTAGATGCCTTACCGTTTATGACTACCCTTTGCTTTCTGTTGCTGAGCCAATTTTCTATCCATTTCAACACACCGTCTTGTATTCCATGCGCTTTTAGTTTTAGCAGTAAACGTTGTGGGGAACTTTGTCAAAGGCCTTTTGAAAATCAAGGTATATAATATCTACAGCTTTACTCTCATCGTAGAGGTTGAGGATATCGTGGAAGAAGTCTAAGAGGTTTGTTAAACAGGAACGTTTTTTACGAAAGCCGTGTTGAGTATCTTTAAGTATGTTATTTTCCTCCAAGTGATTTACGAGTCTGTCTCGTATGACCGTTTCTAGCATTTTACATACAACTGAGGTTAAGCTAATTGGACGATAGTTACTGGGTAGGGATTTGCTGCCTTTTTTGAATATCGGTGTTACGTTGGCTAGCTTCCACTGATCAGGCATAGTTCCAGACTGCAAGGATTTATTGAATAGTAATGTCAGTGGTTTGGAGAGCTCATTCTTAGCTTCCTTTAGAACTCTAGGCGAGATTGTATCAGGTCCTGGCGTTTTATTTACCTTGAGTTTATCTAAACAATTCAATACTTCTCTCTCTGTAACGGTGATATTGCTTAGAACATCTGAATTATCAATCTGAATCGGCGATGGTGTAGGGATATCACTGAGGTCTTCTGTTGTAAAAACTGATGCAAAGAAGGTATTGAGGGCATTACTCATTTGTACTTCGTCTTTGGTGTATTCTCCTTTTTCATCGACTAACGGTCCAACAGTTGAAGTAACTACTTTTTTCTTTCTGATATAACTATAGAATTCTTTCGGGTTTGTTTTACTTTGATTCGCAATATGTAACTCTAAGGTCTTTTTACTTTGCTTAATTAACTTTTTGGCTTTGCGTCGTAGCTCTACAAATTTCACCCGTTCTTCGTCATTTTGTGAGGATTTTAATCTATCATTAGCACATTTTTTAGCAAGCAGGCAGTTTGAAATATCTTTATTCCACCATTTGGGCTTATTATTATGGCCTGGACGCCGTATTTTCGATGGTATGCAGTCTTGCACTGCTTTTAGGTAAGTGGTTTCGAATAACTTCCAAGATGTATTTATGTCGTTATTGTTAATTAAAAAGCTCCAGTCAGTTTCTTTAAACATAGCTCTAAGTTTATGGAAGTTTGCTTTCTTGAAATTAGGGACTTTTTCGATGCTACTATTTGGTTCGTTACTAGTAAACTTTAAAGTGAAAGTTATCGTACGATGGTCGCTGTTACTGAATTCATCACCAACATTCAAATTCTCTATCAATTCTTCTTTTGTTGCAAGTACAATGTCAAGAACGTTATTACCACGGGTCGGCATTCGAACAAATTGATAAAGCGAACTCTCTTGCAAGTTCGTATACAAGTCATGTCCGGAGTGTGAAGTAAGAGTATCGCCCCACTTGGTCACAGGTAAATTAAAGTCGCCAAAAATTACGGTATCTTGTGAGTTACTTACATCTGCAATTTGTTCGTAAATTTCTCGGTCAGTTTGCACTGATTGAGCTGGAGGTCTGTATATTAACGCAAGTATTATTTTTGTACCTTTATTATTCTTTATTAGCACAAAAGATGTGTCGACGTTCACAATTTGAGGTTTTGACACGAGGGTCGGGTTAAGACTTTCTTTGATATAAAATAAAACGCCACCTCCATTTTTATTTATTCGGCTGTTCTCAAACATTACATAACCGGGAAGTGAATACTCTGCTAAAAAGTCTCTATCTTGTGTATTGAGCCAAGATTCTGTTATGCCACTCACATCATAATTTTCTGTAAACACTAGTTCCTCTAAATCTGAAAATTTATTGCGTATGCTACGAGCGTTTGCATAGAAAACCTTTAAAGTTGCGGTTTTAGAACTCGCAGATCGTTCTTTCATCGAATTTTTGGTTCTGGTCGGATCTACATTTACATTCATGGCTGTCCTCGGTCCTCGGTCGTTATCCCTGACGGTTTTGAATTTGGGTCGTGTTGGTGGAGCTTTATCCAAATTCGCGGTTCTTGACGGATTAGTATTTAATTCCTTTGTAGATTGCCGTCCTCGCTGTCTTCGGTCCTCCTTCCTGGTTGTCCTGTGCTGAGTCGATTTCTTCTCCGAAAATCCTTCACTGCATCGTTGAGAAGACGCCCAAAACGCGCTGCTCCCACCTGGTTCAGATGAACTCCATCATCCGAAAACAAATAGTCATCGTAGTAGAAATTGTCCCAGGTGTCGACGAATCCCACGTTCTCCTTCCTGCAGAGGTTTGCTAGACAACGATTTGTGCTGGTGGCTATGTTGTAAAATCGGCTCTCTACACCGAGCCGGGGGACGATTCCTGAGACGATGATCCTTGATGACTTCTCCTTAAACGACTTGATCAGCTGCTGGTACTTTAAAAGCAAATCTTCCGACCGGGTTCGCTGTATATCGTTGGATCCAACGTGGATGACGTACATTGTATTTGCAGGGGCCAGCTTTGATACTTCGTCAACTGCTGCAACTACGTCATCCACACCACCACCAGGGATACAAAAACGCTTCCTGGTCTTAGGTGCCCTGGCGCAAAACTCTGTGAGCTGACCACGTATCATCGAGTCTCCCACGAGCCGGATTTCTTCTATTTCCTCTTCGTCATCTGAGTCTGCGAATATCTGGAAACGGTTTTGACACTCGGTAATCGGTATGTGTTTCCTGGTCTTGGGGCAAACGTTGTTCCTCACGACACGGAAGTTGTCTTGAGGGGGAAGAGAGTCGCTATTTGTATCTTGAGTATCGGAAACATCAGCTGAAATGGCTACTGTAGGCGTTGAATTGTTAGCATTTGACGTTGGGGCGTTGGTGGCTGCTGGAGTTGCGGTGACAATTGAAGTTTGTGGCACTCCAACGTTGAGTGTTACAAACTCTTGGAGTGATTCCAGCTTCATGGTGAGGACGTTGATCTTGTTGTAGGCTTCATCTAATTTCACTGTAAAATTCTCTCGTTGCTGGCAGAGCCGGCAGACTTGAAGATCGATAGTAGCAAACATGGACTCACCAAACCTACCGGCGCAGTTTGCACAAGCGCGAGGCATGGTGACAGTCACTTTCTTCAGATCACTTCACTCACTTAAAAAACAATTCACTCACTTTACAACACTTCACTCACTTTAAAAACACTTCAATCACTTCAACCGAAAACAAATATGCTGAAATACGCAGAAATAGGATATCAGGGGTGATAGCCTAACCGAAAACAAAAATGTTGAGATACGCAGAATTAGGCTTCCAGGGGCGATAGCCTAACCAATTTTTTTAAATTGAAATACGCAATAATAGGCTACCAGCGTTGAATAGCCTAACCGAATATAATAAAATTGAAATTCGCAGAAATAGGCTACCAGGTGTGATAACCTAACCTTAAACAAATATATGTATAACAGAATATGTAACTAAATATACAATTCACCAAATAGAGATTATATAAAAATAAAGTGTGACTGCACACAAGGGGTTAATATACTGTGTCAACAGATGACCCTGGTGTCACTGAAGCCTAGTAAAGCAGTAGCCTACTCTTTTTAGATAAAAAAGTGTATCAGTCAAAGGTTATTACAAGATCGTGCAAGCAACAACTAAAATTACAGATATATATAGCTACAGTAAGATACCAAATACAATATCTACAAGAGTTAATAATAAAACAGATTGGCTGGCTATAGGCTAGGCTAGGTTTGGGTTAGGTTAAAAGCTTGGCAGGTTGGGTTAGGCTAGGTTAGTTTGTACAAATACCACCCTTAGCTTAAAGTAAAATCAGTCTGAGGAGAAAAAGTCAAGAATATATCTAGGGGGAAAAGATAAATGAATGCACTTAAATTTGGTACAAAATTTGCTGGAATTTAATATGTATAATCCCCAAAAAAGGTTTGTTTACAAAATGGTGTCGGCGTTAGTCCCTGTAGGCGGTTAGTTAGTAAACAATATTGTTTATTAGCAAATTAATATGCAAAGCTTTACTTACATACAAGGCAGTTAAATTGATACTTACTACAGTAGGTAATGGGTAAAATTAGGGGCTACGATTTTATATAAAATAGTAATAAGAGAGCGTTTGTTTACAAAGCAAAACAAAACAATAGATGGCGCTAGTGGCGCCCTGTCCGAGCAGGAGTCTTGTGATAAACACAAAGTTTTTCAGTCAATACACAGCGAAATATCGTGCAGTGTTACTTACTAAGCTACAGGATGGTTAAACGTGCTCTTAACCACCTTTCATGCACAAGAATGAAGAGGATGAGTAGTTAATACTCAAATTATGATCGATATCGTGAGAGCGTTGACAGAGCGTCTGCAGCGTCTGGCGGTAGCACGGGGTATGAGAGAGGAGGGCGGAGAGGGAGGAATAGCACCGGAATCATCCAAGGTGGAGTTTCTAGCAAAAGTTTGAGTGAAGAGTTTAGCTTTGTCAGATGAAGAAGTGATGGTAGTGCCATCAGAGTGGGAAAGGGGAGGGAAAGACGAGGAAGAAAAATTGTTGGAGAGGTTTTTGGCTAGATGCCAGAAAGCTTGGGAAGAGCTAGAGTTGGATAATTCAGTGCATTTATTATTGATGAAAGAGTGTTTGGCAAGTCGAAGAACAGATTTGGCTTGATTCCGGGCAGAAACATAAGAAGAATGAGAGTCTTGAGTTTTAAGGCGTCGGTACCGTTTGAATGCTTCCTCCTTATTGCGGACAGCAGTAGAACAGGCGTGAGTAAACCAAGATTTTTTAGCAATAGTCTGAGAGAAAGAGAATGGAATGTATGCTTCCATGCCCGATAGGATTACCTCGGTAATGCGTTCAGCACTCTCCGAGGGTCCCCGGCCACGGAAGCAGAAATCATTCCATGGGAAATCAAAGAAGTACTGCCAGAGAGCCTCCCAGTCGGCAGCGCCAAAGTGCCACAAGCACCGCCGGCTAGGAGGATCGGGTGGCCGTACTGGAGAGATAGGACAGGTGACAGAGATAAGTTTATGGTCGGAGGAGCCCAGAGGAGAGAAAAGATCGACAGTATAAGAAGAAGGGTTAGAAGTTAGAAACAAGTCAAGAATGTTGGGCCGATCTCCGATGCGATCCGGGATACGGGTGGGTTGCTGAACTAACTGCTCTAGGTCATTTATGATAGAGAAGACGTAGGCTTGTTCACCAGGTGGATCAGTAGTGTGAGAGGAGAGCCAATGGCGGTGGTGAACGTTGAAATCTCCTAAGATGGAGATTTCTGAGAAAGGAGAAATGGATAGAATGTGTTCCACTGTAGAGTTTAGATAGTCAAAGAATTTGGGAAAGTTGGTAGAGTTAGGGGAAAGATAGACAGCACAGAAATATTTAGTAAGAGAATGACAGGAAAGTTTGAGCCATAAAGTTGAGAATTCAGTGGAGTCGAAATCGGGAACACGAGAGCAAGTGAGTTTGTTGTGCACATATGCACAACATCCGCCTTTGGCTTTGAAACTAGGATAGAGAAAGTAGGAGGATACAGAGAAGGGGCTGCTGGATGTTGCTACAGACACCTGAGTTTCGGTGAGGAAGAGAAGATCAGGTTTGTAGGAGGAGAGATGGTGCTCAACAGAGTGAAAGTTAGAGGAAAGTCCGCGAATGTTGCAGAAATTAATAGAAAGAGTAACAGGCCGAGGTCCAGGTAATTGTGTGGGGTCGTCGGGGGATGGTCGGTTGGGTGTGGGGGCATTTATGGTCCCCCCCCCCCCCCCCCCCCCCCCTGGGGACTCCGAGGCTGGGCTGGAATTCACAATTTTTTGTTTTTTTTTAATTTTGGTGTGGAGGAATGAAGTGTGATGTGCATGTTTAGTGTAGTGAAGTGGATAGGAGGAGGAGGTGTTTGAGAGAGCTAGCTGGATTGCTCTCTGTGTAAATGAGGCACAAAGAAAATCAGTATATATATATATATATATATATATATATCCGCATCCACTCATTGATAATATCTACTTCTGTAAAGGCAGTGTCACACGAGCGAATTTTCCGGCAATTTCCGATGAGCAAGTTTTTTTTTCGTACTATTTTGAGTCTTTTTTCGCATTGGAACCGGAAACTAGATCAAAGGTAGATTATGTCATGTAGTTTAATTTATTGCTGACTTAAATTCTGAAGCTGCCAGACGACAATTGCTCGTAAAAATTGACGGAAAAATCGCTCGTGTGACACCGCCTTAAGGGGAGATGGGCCGTTTATTTGCCTTTTTATTGATCTTTTTATGATTTTCTTAGTTTCCTCCCTATACCTCCATCAAGCTAAAAACAAAAACATCCATTAGATCCCCCGTCTAGATTAATTTGTACATTTTTCGGTAGAAAAATGTCCCGGCCGAAGGCTGGTTCTTCCAACATTACAGGCTCACTATCGTTCGCCAGGGAAAAAAATAGACACCTAAATAGCACGAAAGGTCTAAATATTGACGAAGAAATGAGGCGAAAGGTCTTAAAATCGACTAACTAATGGGGTAAACTTGAAACATCTTAACATCTGAAAACTAATGGGGCTAAACGCGAGGGAGAAAGTGGTCCAGAAAACCGGGCCATTCCCCCCTTAAGGTAAAATATCAGACGACACGTTACCGTAAACCTTGTGTAGGAAGATAAGGGTAATTAACGCAGGTGGCAGTTCTCAACTCCATTAAAGGGAGATGGACCGTTTTTCTGGTCCACCTTCTCCCTCATTGAGATTTTAAGACGTTCGTTCCATTAGTTTGGCGATTTTGAGACCTTTCACCCCATTTCTTGGTCAATATCATGACTTTTCGTTTCATTTAGGTATCGATTTTATCCTGACGATCGATAACGAGCCTGTAATTTAAGAGGAATCGGCCTTCGGCCGGGACATTTTTCTATCGAAAAATGTACAAATTTATCTTGAAGGAAGGTCTTGGGCGGATGTTTTTATAAGTTGGATGGAGGTCTAGGGCGGAAACTAAACAAACAGTAAAACGATACATAAATGAGCCAATAAATACCCCCCCCCCCCTTGGGTCTCATGGGCCATTAATAATCGTCTGGCTTGAAGGTAATTAATAAGGAGACGATAATGAGGCTTCCAACGGTTAAGTTAAGGTTAATGAGTCTATACTAATTAATGAGACGATAATGAGGCTCCCTACGGTTAAGTTAAGGTTAATGAGTCTATACTAATTAATGAGACGATAATGGGGCTTCCTACGGTTAAGTTAAGGTTAATGAGTCTATACTAATTAATGAGACGATAATGAGGCTCCCTACGGTTAAGTTAAGGTTAATGAGTCTATACTAATTAATGAGACGATAATGGGGCTTCCAACGGTTAAGTTAAGGTTAATGAGTCTATACTAATTATTTCCCCCTGAGTTATTACGGGATTAATTAAGTACAATGAAAGTAGACTATTAGTACTGTACTGTAGGTTGAGTTGTGTGTAATATGAATACGAATTTTAAGGGGGGATGGTTCACTTTTAAGGGGGGATGGTTCACTTTTAAGGGGGGATGGTTCACTTTTTGCATGTATTCGTTATTTTCTAGTTTCCTCCCTAGACCTCCATCAAATTTAAAAAAAACATCCATTAGATCCCCCTTGTAGATGAATTTGTAAATTTTTCGGTAGAACATTTTCCCGGCCGAAGGCCGGTTCTTCCAACATTACAGGCTCACTATCGTTCGCCAGGGAAAAAATCGACACCTAAATAGCACGAAAGGTCTAAATATTGACGAAGAAATGGGGCGAAAGGTCTTAAAATCGACTAACTAATGGGGCAAACATCTTAACATCTGAAAACTAATGGGGCTAAACATGAGGGAGAAAGTGGTCCAGAAAACCGGCCATCCCCCCTTAAATGAGTCTATCCAAATTGATACATAGTTCAAACGCCCGTCACTGTTTTGTTTGTATTGTATCCTTAAAAGTCCTATAGGAAATAACAGCACCAAATCCATCACATGTCAGGACTTGACAGAGTAGCCTCACCGGTCCCAAGTCAACACGACAGGCTCAGTGAGTTCCGATACTGGCAATAACAGGGTCTCACGTGACAATCGACAGCGCTGCCCTCTATAGTAGAGGAATTTTAGGAAAATCGACCTAACATATTAGCAGGAAGTCGAAACTTGGTATTCTTGTAAACTGAACCTTACTGATGAATATATTAAAAGTCCCAACAAATCCAATATTGTGCTCCAGCCGCCATCTTGGAAAATGTCGACCGAATTTAGGTTTTTTGGAAATAACTTCAGAACCGTAAAAGTTTCAAATATTTACCAAGATAGCATTATCATTCTACATATAAATACAAACAATTTATGTTTCCACCTTTATTTTTTACGATGAAAAATAAAATAGTTATGTTATGCAAAATAAAAGATTTGTCATTCTATGAATCAATGCAGACACAACGTTCAAACTGGGTTTGTAGTTAAAAAATGCGAATGTTGTGTTATAACTGCCTATTTCAGAAACATCTCTTACTTTTTGTGAGCGATTTTTGAAGTCGAAACTTGGTACACTTGTAAACTAAACCCTACTAATGAATTATTAAAAGTCCCAACAAATCCAAGCTGTGCTCCAGCCGCCATCTTGGAAAATGGTGGCCGAATTTAGTTTATTTAAATAACTTCAGAACCGTAAAAGTTACAAACATTAGCCACGAGAGCAATATCATTCTACATAAAAAAACAAAATTATCTTTTCCTAATCTTTTTTTGTACGATGAAAAATAAAAAAGTTACGCAGAAAATATAAATAAATCTTTAGTCTATGAATCAGTGCAGGCATGTCGTTCAAACTAGGTTAATGGGTAGAAATTCGAATATGTTGTAATTTATTATTTCAGAACCATCAGTTTCATTTTATACGCAGTTTGGTAAAACAAGTCAAACACAACAGAAAGAGCTAGAGAAAAATATGATTTTTTTGTTATGACTGGTAGGGGCTAAGTTATCGGTTTGGAGTAACATTATTCAAAACAGATATATTATTCCTTCATTTGACATCTAAGAACGGTACTGAAAATACAAATAATTATGAATGCTACCCTCAATATTGTACATACATATATAACATGCATTCTTCTTTATCTTATATACTGAAGACAAATGTAACTTGGGAAAAATTCTCATGATGTTCAGACAGGTTTTATGGATAGAACATAAAATAACATGTTAATGAATGGTGACAGTAATCCTTAGACACTTGGTAACATGACTATAGCCAAACTATAATCGTCTGTTGTTACCTAACCCTCTCCGACATATGACGCAAGTTTGAGCCTATTAGGGATACTTTAAAGCCTTTGTTACCATCAGGGGTATTTAGAAACCTTTAGTTTAGTTACTTCAACCTCTGCAGTTGTCTTTGAGTTAGCTGTGGGCAGAAAACTAATTTTGGGGAGGTAATTATAAGAGTGAGAGAACTCTATTTCTTATTGCTAATCTGGCAACCTCTGCGTCATATGTGCGTGAAAGGGTCTAAAATGAAAATGTGGTAATCTAAGTCTTGGGGTACAACGCAGTAATACAGTATATAGCTTTAACACTAAGGCACTGTGTGACATCTCTAATGTTGAATAAAGTCATCTAACATAAGCTAGGACATAAAATGTAATTGTGTTTACCTGTTTTAAGTAGAATTATCTAATTAGTACGCAAAATTAAGCTAGATTGTACATTTATTGCATTATGTGTAGTGTCATATTGCAACACACTCAGTTATCAGTAAGTTGTTTAGTAGCGTTTCAACATACAGTAAGAGTTCTCGCAGGTAATTCCTTCACATCCTACACACATCGCTGAGCACAGCAAACCAAACTGTATACACTTGCATCTCTTGATGCATCCTAGCTTGCAGTTTCATGAGATGAGGTTAAAAAGTTGTGATGGAGCGGCTTTCTTGGTAGTAGGGACAGGCCTCAGTGATTTCCCTGTTATGGACCATCCCCACTCTGTTGGCTCCAGGCAGTTTCCTAACCATTCCGGGACCTGCAAGTACACTCTGTATGAATGTTGCTCTGCTGCAGCACTGGTCGGAGGTAGGGATGCTAGTTGAAAAGATGTATATAACTTCTTTTTTGCTACTATGCGATTATACATGAAGTATTAGTCCATGAGCCAAGACCCGAATTTTGGGATATCGGTACCACCCGGGGTGACTAATTCTCTTAGGTGTTTTTAGCTTGCTACATGTCTCTAGTTTATGTTTTGATATGATAGCCCTTGCACATTGGTAGCTTAATGGTCGTTATCACTTCTTGAATAGACATACCCTACCGAAAATTCCGAATTTTTTTAAAATGTCAAATTTGGGGACAGGAATGCCTAAATGTCAACAAAATGCATATAGTAATTGTCACATTTAATACAAGTCCTGTAAATACACACTAAGCATGCCATGGGCTTGTACATACTATTATGGCAAATTACTACTCCTAAATATCATCTACGTCAGACTCGGAATCTGACTGTTGTGCCACCGGCTCTTCTTCAATAGCCTTGTTCTGACATGTCTGTAACCTGCACATGTCCGTGCATTTTAGACCATTGCTGAGGCAAGTACACTTAGGGAGTTCGCATGACCGCACACACTTGCAAGACAGTAGCTGCATAACAGCATCTGGTGCTGGTGAGCCTCGCATCCAGTTGACGGCAAGCTTACCGTCCTCATCTGTCATCCAACCGCAGTCTGTTGGGTGGCTCTGAAGACTTCTCCTCCAGATCGCAGCCTGGTAGTTTGCACGCAGTGCATGCATGAAGAGGCAGTCCTCACAAGGAGGGAGTTGACTTGACTCTACCTCTCCACGTCTTGCACAGAACAGCTCATACCGAAGCTTGTTTACCTTAGTTGTGTGGGTAGATGGTAGGTACATGTGGCAGGTGATTTCCTGTAGCTTCTCAAAGAGTTCAGGAGACACTTCCCATGAGCGTCCAAGTTCGTGAAAAGCATGCTGGTATGTCTTGTCCATCTTCACCTGCTTGAGTGTCGTCATCTTCCCTCGGCCAGCGAATGCACTGACGGTATCACAGCCTGTAAAGGCATGCATACCAATCAATGAATCACACACGCTGCCTCCCAGTGTGCGGCTCAGTGTGGTGATATCCAGGAATCTTGTCCGGTTCTTCGTCCCGCACTTCTGGAACAGATGGGATGGGATCTTGTGGCACATGCCAAGACACAACACCATGACGTCTGTATCTTCTGCAGTGATGATGACAGACTTGTTCCCAGATTCTGCTGCATGAAGTGCATGGAGAAGAAGGCGTGTGTCTGCTTCTTCTTGAGTTGACTTAAGCTCAGGAGCCTCTTCCCACTGCTCTTTGGTGATCTTGAAGCAGCGCTGCTCACATGTGACATACAGCTCCTTGTCCTTGAGCTTCTCCCTGTGCTGTGGTGCCTTCCATTCTTCTACCAAGAACTTGATAAGACTTGCCTTGTTGGAGGAACTACCGAGTAACTTTCTCCACTGCTGGATGTTGTGCCCAGGTTGAATGTTCTTGAAATGAATTCCTGTGCCTGCACTTCTTTTGGCTCGTTCTGCATCCTTGATGGATGTCTCCTTGTAGATATCAAACACAACATCAATGCGCCTGCTCTTAGCACCTTCATGAACAGCGTGACTCAGTGCTGTACCTGCAAGCTGTGAAAAAGTTTTGTCGTTTCCCTTCAGTTTGTGGACCAGGCTCATCCCATCAATTATGGTAGCAGAGGGCTCGGGTATCACTTCTGCAGGAGAAACATTCCTCTCTAACTCCTTTGCGAGGGCAGCCTTGTTGGTCTTGCGGAGAGACCCATCACCGCTGGCAAGTGCCCAAGGCAAAGGCCCCAGGGGATGAGCCAAGACATCACTCATTTTGAGCTTTCTGTTCTCGGCAACAAGGATCATCTGGCCAAATAGGTTCCTGTCAGCCTTTAAGATAACCTCCTTGGCATGGTCTTGTGAGCGTGGCTTCATTCTGATGTTAGTGAACGTTCTCAGTTTCGTCTTCGTCATCGTGTCATGAAACTGTATAGTTGGCGTATCGATCTCCAGGCGCTCTTCCTTGAAGGCTTGATATGCATCCTCTCCTATTCTGTAGGCCCCTAGAAGGTCTTTGACAACTTCTGGTGGTGCCATAGTCGCAGTTGACAAACTGACAAGATCTTCTTGCTCTGCGTTGAAGGGGTTCAACCAGCTGGTCTCCATCAGTTGAACTAAAGATTGGACATCGGCCTCATCTCTTCTAATCCTGGGCATCTGTAGGTCTGGGTGGCTGAAGTCAGTATACTTTTGGCCTACTACCATAGTCCTGAGCTGCCTTAAGTACCTGCTGCGATACTCCGATGTCAGGTAGTACCTGGCGACAGCTCCGCCTTTCAGGCTGAAGCCTTTTGTGCCCCCTGGTGTCTGGGTGTCTTTGTTGATCGTCTCTTCGATTGTCTGGTCCACAGGGATCCGTCCAAAGGGATTCTTGCTACCGATCTGGACCGAAAAGCCACCTTGCATGAAGTGTTCATGGACCTCTGGGTGTTCAATGGGCAGTCGAGACATCAAGGCATAGTAGTAGGTTAGGAACCGGGCATAGTTCACTTTGTCATAGGCAAAACACCACGGTATCATCTGTCGGATTGCTCCTAGGTGGAGCATCCAGTTGCCTTCTCTGGAGGCTCGAATTAAGTCCAGCATGATCTCAACCATGTTCAGGTATGACATCCAGAATGCTGAGAGGTTGTGTTCATCTCTGAGGGTCTCAAGATAAACTTGGAAAAGCTTCATGATATGTGTGCATGATTCACTCTCCATCAGCTCTTGAAAGAGTCCCTGAGACACATTGCTGTGAAAGCTGTTGATGTCCTTCAGTGTTTCATCTAGATGGTGTATGTCCCTTGAATGGTTTTCTTCTAGCCATGAAAGGAAGCCTTTCCATGCAAGCCTCATCAGTGCTTCATACACAAGCTTGTGTAGTCTCACTGCTCTGTTGTACCTCTTGCCGTTCATCACTCCTGACACTGATCCTTCTGCGATGATACCTGATTCCACACACAGATCTCTAAGACCTGCATCTTGAAACCTCTTTCCTATGGTGGAGATGAGATTACAGATTGTGTGGAAGACGCCCATCCTGATGATAATGTTCTTGAACTTCTCTTGTTTCCAGATAACTTCGGCAGCTTTGGCATAGAGTGCTTGATCAAACACGCACACAATCTTGTTAAGCTGTAAGGACTGCATGATAGCATGCGTTTGTTCCAAGATTTCATTAACGGTGGACATTTCTGTTGCGGGAGCATTGATAGTGGGCAGGTAGCTTACAGTGTCCTGAACCACTGCAATGTCTCTGCGCATTTTGATGTTGAACCCAGTCCAACTGCTGATGGACTGGTCCTCATGGTCTGACATTCGAGTAAGAAGCCAGATATGGTTCTTTGTCTTTGAATCCTGGACTTCCTTGGTAGTGTCGACATACGCAGTCTCAATCCTAGGTGGCCCTGCCCGCCGCCCAACATTGTATATTGGCAGCATTGATGATGTCTGAGTGATGCTTCTTATCTTGGACTTGGTAATCTCTGGCAGGACTTTCTCTGGCACAGAGCCTGCAACCTTGGACTGGACAGCAATGCCATTGACTCTATGAGAAGTACCTGCTCCACTTAGGGTCTCTTCAAGTCGGTCAATGTTATCCCAGGCCAGGGTTGTGAACACACCAGGGTAGATGTTTGCTGGCAGTGGAATGTCATCCTTTGAGCATTCCAGCTTCTGGATACAAAGGGCTGTATCGATCTCCTCAAACATTGAGTAAGACACACAGTGACCAAGACGATTCAGAGTTCGGATCAGTTCTGTGTTTCCTGTCAAAGACTTTACAGCATTGGTCAGCAGTACGTGCTTGGGTGGTTTTGTCTTGCCACTGGTAACAGCAAAGACCAAGTCACTGCCAAAGGAAGTGGCAAGACGTTGAGCTCTTTCAGAGGGAGTTTCACACTCACACTCTCCTGTCAGCAGGGTGTGCAGGAATTGAGTGACTGCTGCAGGAATGACATTCTGATCTGTATCGGGAGGCCATGGCTGACTCACATCTTGTTTATTGATCTCATTCCTCAGCTGCATTCCTGCTTTGGTTAAGACATCTTCAGAGTTAGCTGCTCTTGCTTCTTGCAGGTCTTTTGCCATTTTGTGTGCTTGCCGGGCAAGGTCGTCCATTGAGAGGCTGCGTGGATAGATTAGAAGCTTTCCTTTCTCATCTGGGACAAAGCGTAGTGATTCTCCAAACTCGGTTTCAATCTTTCGGCGAACATGTTTCTTTGTCGCTGGTTTCAGTTGGATAATACCACGGGACATCATGGATCTCTCAAGCCTAGATGTGAGGTTTGTCATAGGCAGTACCTCTGGGTTGGGGAATAATTTGGTCCTTATATACAAGCAGAGTTCCTCGAGGGCTTCTGTCTCAACCTCTTCGTAGCGTGCTTCCTCGCTTTCTTCCTGATTTTCACCTGCACCCGACCTGGCGGCCGCTGGGAAATCATCTTTTGTGAAGAGTTTGTAGCACGACTTGTGGTAGTGACCCTCTGCAGCAACAAGGTCTCTGCTAACTAAACCAAGGATTCTCTGGTTGAGTTTCCTTATTGCTGCTCTGCGAATCTTCTCATCTGCTCGTAGCTCAACACACTGTATGAGTGGCTCCCTTGTCTTTGTTGTTTTTATGTACTTGCTTGACTTCTCGCAGAAGATACATACTTTGGCATACACCCTGCTAGTACTAGGGGCATCCCTTGATGCCCTCCTCCTGGGGTCGACGCTTGCTGATTCTATCTTGACACCCTTGGCAAGGATAGAATCCAGTGACTTCTTCATTGTAAAGAGACTACGACATTTACGGTGATAATGTATGTGTGGTATTCCTCCTTCTTCAAGGCCCTTGGCTGCTTCCAGGACTGGATCATGCTGCCTGATTTCTGCAGCCCTGAGCAATGTGTTCCAGGAGTCCAAATCCTGTGGTGACACCAGAGCATCGCTGTCATCATCAGAGCAGTGGATGATACAGTCGATCCGTGCTCTCTTCCTCGCAGATGGTTCCATCCTGCCGTCAAACAGTCGACACACACCTGCAAAAAATATCACCATTAAACCATGAACAAACAAACACATTACATGGAAACCACTCTACATATGTTTGCTCCTTCCAATAATAAATTATCCCCAAAATATAACAAAAAATCCCCAAATATGAAATAAACCCCTAAATATGGAGAAACTTGAAATACACATCGGAATAATTCTTGTAGAGAATCAAATAAGCTACAAGAGCTGTTAGAATATATTTTTCAATGTTCCCCATATTTAAGGATTTATTCTAGATTTAGAGGAAAATACCCAAAATATAGAGTATATTCCGAAATATGAGGAAATTTGAAAAATACCTAGGAACAACTCTGGTAGAGAATATAATTCTACATAGGTGTTCAAAGTTTCGCGATGATTGTGTGATGGATTTTAAAGAAAATGAGGAAAACGCCGAGCGTCACGCTAAAAATCTTTATTTTTGGGTAGCGCCCCTATTGCATCAAAAAAATTAGACTAAGCTACCAGTGCGAGAAGGCTATCATATCTTAATGTACTTACAGTCACTCTATAAACATTTTAGTACCATTCGTGTTTAGTCACCCCAGGTGGTACCGATATCTGGCCTGGCTCATGGACTATATCTTAGCTCATCCAAGGACTTTGATTTGGATCCGTACATTTTTAAGGGGAAATTTTCCCCAGCAGCTTTGATATCTTTTTTACTGGCATCCTTTTGGTTAAATATTTTAATTTTTTCTCTCAGTTCTGTATGGTTCTGTAGAAGTTGGAGACCCCTGACTTTTCCTTTTTAATACAAAGCTGATGTGGTATCGCATCCAGTCATGGCGTGAGCAAATAGCAAAACTTCACAAGCCTTCTCCATGTTCTTTTTCTCCCTTTGGATGATGGTTCCCTGGTTTGAGGCCAAATTTCAAAGTCTTTATGGGCTAGAGCAGTTAGAAGCACTAGAAGATCCGTATACTGTATTGATAGGTCGTAACTCAGGCCCTCCACACCAAAGCGATAGCCTAAATGCATAAGGATATAAATTTACTCGGGTGATTCATCTGGTGACCATGCCGCTAGGATTATCTATCGATCTATCTATCTATTGCCGGACGCAGTGATCCCCGAATGGGTGGCCACGAACGAAACACCCCCATGCACCTCTGCCTCCAATCAGTCGACGCCCCTTCTCCCATCCAGCACCTCCTTCACTCATATACTTCTTTACTCCATCCTTCCACCTCTCCTTCGGTCTACCTCTCCCTCTCTGTCCTTCCACCTCGCTCTCGTACACTCTCTTAGTCATTCTCTCGCTTCCCATACGTTGCATATGGCCGAACCATCTCAAGGTGTTCCTTTTCACACTTTCACACTAGGATTATCCCATTTGAAAATTATCTTAAAATAGCATCAGGGAACAATGTCTTTATTTCATCCCTCCTCTTCTGAAAAAAAGGAACGACCAAAATGATGTCATCATTAATGACTAGCTCCTCTGCGTCATCAAGCTAGGCAAATAAGAAATGGGTACTAAAAATGATCCCAGAAGTTGCAGGAACACAAATAGATTGACAAAGATTCAGGCGAGGTAACCGTTTTGTTTTTTTAGTGTAAACAACAGTAATTTTGTGAACCAGTAGTTTCCATATGCCTTTCAAATTGTATTCAACCTATAGTTTTCGGTGTGGGATTCCTACGCAGTCTGTATCGAGACATAACAAATTTATCTACTTCTTTATGTGTTGACGAAATGCTTTGGAGTCTGCTCTTTCGATAAGTACGGTATGGGTGGAGCCTCCCCACACGTGCGAACAATACTCAATACAGGAGCGCACTGTGCCCCGATACAGAGCAAAAGGCTAGGCGGGGGTGAAGAACCCACGGAGATGATTGAGCACACCTAACTTTTGGGAAGCTGTTTTAGCAAGAGTAGTAATATGATCTTTCCAAGAAAGGTCGGATGAAAAAGATACACCTAGAATATTGAGAGGGAGAATATTTAGGAGATGTTCCAAACTTTCCGATCGTCATCTCACTGTGATGTGAATGCTACACAAACTTAAAAGACAAATGAATGTAGCTTACTTCGGCCGAAAACTTACCAAAATTGCTAAGAGGTATGTTCAGGGCTTTGCTTTTGCTACTCAAAACATACTTGTAGAGAAACTCACAAAAATAACAATGAATTAAAAGATGATATGGCCACTATCAAAATAAATTTGAATATTATAATGGTAAATTAATAACAAGATAAGATATTTCAAGGCAGGTCATATCCTTAAGGTAAATACAGTATATAATTATATCTTTCAAAGTATCGGTTAAAAATGTTGCCAATATTATGAACGTGATATGTTTGTACAGTAAAAGCCTCAAGTTAAAATAAAGTTGTAGTAATATTGCGCGGGAGGAGGATAATGAGCACGTACGTTACTTCCTCGGGTATTACTGGGTTTTATCTAAAGTTCAGTTTTATTTTGATATTTGATTATATATATATATATATATATATATATATATATATATATATATATATATATATATATATACTGTATACCGGGTATTATATATATATATATATATATATATATATATATATATATATATATATATATATATATATTATATATATATACCGGGTATATATATATATATATATATATATATATATATATATAATATACCCGGTATATATATATATATATATATATATATATATATATATATATATATATATATATATATAATATACCCGGTATATATATATATATATATATATATATATATATATATATATATATATATATAATATACCGGTATATATATATATATATACACCGGTATATATATATATATATATATATATAAATATATATATATATATATATATATATATATATATATATATATATATATATATATATATATATATATATATATATATATATATATATATATATATATACCGGTATATATATATATATATATAATTATAATAGTATAGCCTATATACAGAACAAACAGTAAGGTTTAAGAACACTTAGACGTGTTATTTCAGTTAAGGGGGGTCACCGTCTTTTTTTATCTTTCTCTCCTTTTCTCTCTTTCCCTGGCTTGTATCCATTAGGCTCCATTCAGCCTACTGTTTTAAGACGTTTATCCCCATCCGGGTGTCGATTTATTCCGCGAGCCAGCATTGCATGGAGAAGTCCGGCTTCGCCGGAGAAATTTTTCTATCGAAAAATGTACAAATTTAGCTTGCTGTCAAAACAAAAATACATATGCGCTGGCTCGCTACCGCTCGCCAGGAAAATATTGACACCTGGATGGGGGTAAACATCTTAAAACAGTAGGCTGAATGGGGCCGAATGGATACAAGCCAAAGAGAGAGGGAGAGCATGATAAAACAAGCGAGGTGGGCTCCCTTAACAGTGGTATACGGTCTATGGGAATACAGGCCGTACACGTGGGTCAGGTAATACAGGCCGTACACGTGGGTCAGGTAATACAGGCCGTACACGTGGGTCAGGTAATACAGGCCGTACACGTGGGTCAGGTAATACAGGCCGTACACGTGGGTCAGGTAATACAGGCCGTACACGTGGGTCAGGTAATACAGGCCGTACACGTGGGTCAGGTAATACAGGGTTTACTATGATGTCAACAGGGGCCCCACGTCAATCTACACGTATATTCAGGATTGGTCGATTTAAGGGGGGTGACCTGACTTTTTGTTTATTTCTCTCCTGTTCTCTCTTTCCCTGGCTTGTATCCATTCGGCCCCATTCAGCCAACTATTTTAAGACGTTTATCCCAATCTAGGTGTCTATTTCTTCCTGGCGAGCGATAGCTAGCCAGCATTATATGAAGAAATCCGGCTTCGCCGGAGAAATTTTTCTATCGAAACATTTACAAATTTAGCCTGCTGTCAAAAACATTTTAAATATATGCTGGCTCGCTACCGCTCACCAGTAAAACATTGACACCTGGATGGGGATAAACGTCCTAAAACAATAGGCTGAATGGAGCCAAATGGATACAAGCCAGAGAAAGAGAGAAAAGGAGAGCACAAAAGCAGGTGACCCCCCTTAACCCACTATACTGTAGGTAGCGCCAACGAACTTGACAATTATCTTGATCCCTGAACTCTTCGTAACTCAAAAGGACCTTTAGCAAACTCGCTGTAAATTTCCACACCTATTTCCTGGTGGACTCTTCCCAAATGATAGAAATATCAGCCCGATTGCTTTTATTAATTTTCAGTTATAAGAAGTTAAAGGGTCGAGATTATTGTCAAGTTCGTTGGCGCTACCTGTAGTAGTAACAACAATCATATTTAGCTATTGCTGGTGCCAATTATTGATCAAAATATACTTGGTGCCGAGACAGCACTTATTTGGCCGACTGTACTTGTAATAAAATAAATATGATAACAAAATTAACTCTATCTATCTATCTATCTATCTATCTATCTATCTATCTATCTATCTATATGCTCAGGTCCAATCCCCACTTTTCCTATTTTTTATTTTATTTTTTTATTTCTCACAAACTGAAATTTAAATACTGAATAAGAATTTAAACCATAATTATAACAGTTTCTTTATGATCATGTCTAAAAGTTAAGAACAGGCACTCTCGTGGGGTCGAGTTAACTGAAGAGTTAGATGAGGGTGGGAAAGTTGGAGTCTAGGGAGAAAATAAGTTTTAAGGGGAGGCTGGCCGTTTGTTTGGTCTATTAATTCATTTATTCATATATTTTTTTTAGTTTCCTCCCTAGACCTCCACCAAGCTTAGAAAAACACCCCGTAGACCCCCCTTCAAGATAAATTTGTACATTTTTCGGTAGAAAAATGTCCCGGCCGAAGGCCGGTTCCCCTTAAAATTGCAGGCTCGCTATCGCTCGCCAGGAAATAATCGACACCTAAATGGCACGAAAGGTCTTAATATTGACAACAAAATAGGGCGAAAGGTGTTAAAATCGCCAAACTAATGGGCCGAACGTCTTATAATCTCCAAACTAGTGGAGCTAAACATTAGGGAGAAGGGGGTCCATAAAAACGGTCTGCCTCCCCTTAACTAACTAGCTGTTCTCCTCAAGCAAAATAAACGAGAGGAGATGCATATTTGGGAAAAACAAACTGGGAAGAAATACAACTAAAGCCGATATATCACACGAGCGCTTTTATAGTCAACATTCGATGATCAAAATTTTTCTGGCAACATTTCTGAAACGTTTTGCACTGGTGTCAGAAACTAGACTGGTGATAGATCAATTTAGGTGACATACATTTGTAAAATGTTGACCTCATAAGCTGCCAGACCAGTGTTGAGTATAAATGTTGAGTGAAAAAGCGCTCGTGTGATACCGGCTTAAAATAACATAATTCGGCACGAGAAATTACAGTGAACAAATATTGATAGCGTAATGCATAAGTGCGCGGAATTTCCATGTGAGTGTCCTAGGTTCGAGTCCTTGGAGTGCCACATGTATTTGTTGATTTCATTAAGGGGAAGTTTCTAGTTTGTTCCCTACTCCTCCAGCAATCTTAAAATTTCACCCCCTTGACCCCCTTTCAAGATAAATTTGTACATTTTTCGGTAGAAAAATTTCCCGGCTGAAAGCCGGTTCCTCTTAAATTACAGGCTCGCTATCGCTCGCCAGGATAAAATCGACATCTAAATGGCACGAAAGGTCTTAAAATTGATAGAAATGGGTTGAAAGTTCTTCAAATCGTCAAAATAATGGGGCGAACATCTTAAAATTAGAAAAAAAAACAATGGGGCTAAACATGAGGGAGAAAGGAGTCAAGAAAAAAATCCCTCAAGTGGAAATCTCCCCTTAATTGAGTTTAGAAGGTAAAGTTGGTCGGTGGATAAAACCTAATGCATACATAATGAACACAAGACGAAAGATGGGTAACTAATATAAAACCAATTGACCCCTTGCGAGTCTCAGGCTATAAGGAAGTTGGAGCCGTGAACATCGATATGAAACAGAAATGCAATAATAATGTTAGTTTCTGAGGGATAAATGGTATGTTGAATTGGGTTTTGTGTATTTATATATGTACTACGACCGTATTTTAGCTGTACATTCTGTTAACAATCATTGTCTACAGCTCCAACTTCCTTATAGAACGAAACTCGCGAGTCGGCAATTGGTGGAAGGAGAAAATATGAGATTTGGAGGATGAAGGGAAAGCGGAGTGCCGGTATGTTGGAAATAATATGTATAAGAACATTCAGAATAAGAATAACGAAAGTGAAAAATGGTATCCACATGTGGGGTCATTAAGGGGGGTCACCTGCCTTTTTTCTCTCTTTCTCTGGCTTGTATCCATTCGGCCCCATCAGCCTACTATTTTAAGACATTTATCCCCATCCAGGTGTCGATTTATTCCTGGCGAGCGATAGCGAGCCAGCAATGTATGGAGAACTCCGGCTTTGCCAGAGAAATTTTTCTATCGAAAAATTTACAAATTTAGGCTGCTGACAAAAACATTATAAAAAAATATGGAAAAGAATCGACATCTGGATGGGGATAAACGTCTTAAAACAGTAGGTTGAATGGGGCCGAATGGATGCAACCCAGATAGAGATGGAGAGAGAGAAAAAAGCGAGGTGGGTCCCCTTAACTGGGCAGGTGAAGTAAACAGATAAATAATTCACAGATTTACAATACTACGGGTATCTACTTCTATTATATAATTGCTCTCTCATGCCGTCTAGATATTCCATTCACTATTTACCCTGCCCATCTTTGTTCATCTATCTATCTATTGCCTGACGCCGTGATCCCCGAATGGGTGGCCACGAACGAACCGCCCCAATGCACCTCTGTCCCCAGTCAGTCGACGCCCCTCCCCCCAACCAGCACCGCCTTTATTCGTATACTTCCTCACTCCATCCTTCCACCTCTTCCTCTCTGTCCTTCCACCTCGCTCTCGTACACCCTCTTAGTCATTCTCTCGCTTTCCATACGTTCCATATGGCCGAACCATCTCAAGTTGTTCCTTTTCACACTTTCCAGCACATCTACCTCCACACCACACCTCCTTCTTTCTTCCTCATTCGTCTGTCTATCCCTCCATGTAACTCCGCACACACTTCTCAAGTAACTTATTTCCACCGCTCTCACTCTTGGTCTGAGTCTCTTCCTGAACGTCCATGCTTCGCTTCCGTAAGTCAGTGTCGGGATTACCACACTGTCATGCAAGGACTTCTTCACTTCCATACTGACCACCCTATTTCTTGTTACTGCTTTCAACGTTCCTACAACCCTCTTCCCCTGTTGCACCCTCTCCCGCACTTCTTCATCCATAGTCCCATCTTTACTCAACGCCCTGCCCAGATACCGGTACTTAAAAGAGCTGACCATCTCCATATAGCCTGAGCGTTCAAATTCACCTCACACTCTGTGACTTCACTCCTTTCGAAGACCATAACCTTGCTCTTCCCCGCATTTACCTTCAAATTCCGTTTTTTAGCACACTGTTCCAAACTCATTTACCAGACCCTGCAACTCCCCATTTGTATTGTTCGATTTTCTCCTCAGCCTTTCCTTTCCACATCCACTTCAAATGCATGTTTTTGTGCGCATATTTTTTCTGACCTTTCTATCTGTCCTATGTTCTTTTCTGACCTTTCTATCTGTCCTATGTTCTTTTCTGACCTTTTTATCTGTCCTATGTTCTTTTCTGATCTTTCTATCTGTCCTATGTTCTTTTCTGACCTTTCTATCTGTCCTATGTTCTTTTCTGACCTTTCTATCTGTCCTATGTTCTTTTCTGACCTTTCTATCTGTCCTATGTTCTTTTCTGACCTTTCTATCTGTCCTATGTTCTTTTCTGACCTTTCTATCTGTCCTATGTTCTTTCCTCTTAATGGGAGATTTCCACTTGAGGGACTTTTTTCTTGACCCCTTTCTCCCTCATGTCTGGCCCCATTGCTTTTGAGATTTTAAGACGTTTGCTCCATTAGTTTGTGATTTTTAATAATTTCCGCCCCATTCTGTCTATTTTAAGACCTTTCGTGCCATTTAGGTGTCGATTTTATCCTGGCGACCGATAGCGAGCCTGTATTTTAAGAGTAATCGGCCTGCAGCCGGGACATTTTCTACCGAAAAATTTACAAATTTACCTCGAAAGGGTGTCAAGGGGGTGAAATTTTAAGATTGCTGGAGGAGTAGGAAACAAACTGGAAACCTCCCCTTAATATTCTTCTTTCTGTTTCTTTTCTTCCCCTCCATCCTTTTCTTCCTTCCTCTTCACATACACCCTGAGGTCAACTTTTGGCTTAACTTTCTTCCAGCACCCAACTTTTCCACAATCTTCACAATTTATAGAAACTTGAAGTCACGTGGACCCCTTAATAATACCTTGACCTATACTATTTTACAATACACTTGTGGTTTGTAGCTATTTGGAGTCAATTTAATAACGAGTAACATAAAGTAGAGTCACTGGCTTTTGTTTTATCTTTCTCTACTTTTCTCTCTTTCCCTTGCTTGTATTCATTTGGCCCCATTCAGCCAACTGTTTTAAGACGTTTATCCCCATCCAGGTGTCGATTTTTTCCTGGCAAGCGATAGCGAGCCAGCATTGTATGGAGAAATCCGGCTTCGCCTGAGAAATTTTTCTAACGAAAAATTTACAAATTTAGCTTGCTGTCAAAACAAAACAAAATATATAAATGTTGGCTCGCTACCGCTCGCCAGGAAAACATTGACACCTGGATGGGGGTAAACGTCTTAAAACAGTAGACTGAATGGGGCCGAATGGATACAAGCCAAAGAGAGAGGGAGAGAAAGAGAGAACAAAAAAACGAGGTGGGCTCCCTTAACGTAACTCATTTCTTTCCAACGTATATTCTGTCCATAAATTCTGTATATGATACTTTATTTTACTTCTTCACTCTTTGTATTGCAAGCAGTTCTAGTAAAGCTCAATTCTCCCTACCAGAAATTCTTGGAGTTGCCGCGCCAGACACGTTGTTTTGTACAGTAAGCGACCTGGGCCCTTTAAATGGCGATATCTCGATATCTCGCAGTTCTTCACCCTCCCTCTCCATCAATCATTCTTAATTATAAGCTATATGTCGTACTTTGTATAGCTGACACATTACCCCCACAACTACCATACTATACAAGCACTTAGTGTAGCCATCTAGTATATAGTAAAAACATGCAGAATCGTAAGAAATCGTGATAAACTTTGCATAGCCTAGGTGTTGAGTATTGTTGATGTCGACAGACGTAGCTCTGGCGCTACTTCGGAAGCGTCCACCAGAGGTCTCCGGTGCATTCCTGGTAGGGAGAATTGTGCACAGAGAGAAAACTGCTGGAGAGGAAAGTGTTTACGACGATGGAGGTAATTGACCACTTGCTAGTTTCAGGCTATAAGGAAGTTGAAGCCGTGAACATCGATATTAAACAGAAATGCAATAATAATGTAAGTTTCTGATGGATAAATGGTATGTCGAATTGGGTTTTATGTCTTTATATATGAACTACGACCGTATTTTAGCTGTACATTCTGTTAAATATCGTTGTCTACAGTTCCAACTTCCTTATAGAACGAAACTCGCAAGTTGGCAATTATATGAGAAAAGACAAAAACAATGGAATACAGATTTTCGGGAATCGAACTAAGGTCCAATTAAATGTTGTTATAACTTATTAGTTCCCACATCAATGATGTTGAATTATGGTTATTTGAAAGGTGAGCACAATCAAAGGTGAGCACAATCAAAGGTGAGCCCAATCAAAGGTGAGCCCAATCAAAGGTGAGCACAATCAAATAATATACGAGCTCAAATAGAAAACATTTGAATCAAATATTCACTGGAAACAATGGTGACAAAAACTTCAATATGTCAACACATTAACCTAAGCACATGCAACAATAGGAATCATCCATTTCATATACATTCATATATTGCATAGTTACACACTAATATATTACTGTATATTAGCCGTGTGTCCCGCATGAGTAAGGTAGCCCATGAAAGCACAACACGTAAATATATGTATACTTTATATACAGTATATACATGAAGTATATATATATATATATATATATATATATATATATATATATATATATATATATAATACGTAAGAGGGAGTGTACAATTTATGTTTGCGTTCATAGATTTGGCAGCCTTGTGATTGGGCTCTTCTGAGTGGAAAAACACCGGCCAAGCAGAAAATTACTTCCAGGTTATGACACTTGAAACCAGAAAGGTAATCATCTCTCTCCCACCATAGGAAGGAATGAGGGCAGGAGTTGAAGGGTAAAAAAGTAGGTGGTGCCTGGGTATAAGTTACGTGAATTTTGTGTGTAATAGTTTGAGCATTTGGATGTCTCTGAATCCACCAGTTTAGTCTTGATTTGTTTTTCCTCGTAATATATGGCGTTTTGCATTATATAAAGCTAAGCACAATAGCATATAGTTGAGTAATGTGCATTTATTAACCTTATATGGATTTTATTCGGCTTCAATTTCGTTTTAGTAATTAATATGTGCTGATTATGGAAAGGTCACCCCTGAAAACAGGTGTATTTCTCCACTTTTTCAACTTTGAAAGGCTCCTGTACCCTAAGGTATGGGCCCAAATTAAGTTTATCTTATATCAATGGACTCCCGATATACTGTATATACATACCGGTATATATATATATATATATATATATATATATATATATATATACAGTATATACTGTACTCAACCCTCCTACATACAGTATATACTGTACTCAACCCTCCTACTTTACTCCAGCCATCAGGTCAGATCAGGCACCAGCAGGACTTCAGACGGCACTGTCCGGGCAACACCATCTCTCTGGGTATTCTCTACCATCGTACCATCCCTACACCTCGACGACGTATACAGACTAATAACATACATAACAAAGCCACTCCAACAACTTCCTCTCTCTCCAACACCCCTTCTTCCCTTTCTAAACTCTTCAGAAAATAGGAAAAGTAGAAAATAACTACGAGGTGCCGTTGTAAAGGCTTATCCCTCAATACCTCCACCTGACCTGACCCTACAACAATAAGCGGGATAAAGGGAATAAATAGAAAACACCAAGAAGAAGATGAACAGAGGCTACTGCAAGAGACCAAGAGCAGGATTGCCCAGTCTCCATACGCCCAAATTCATAGGCTGTATCCCCGAGCCTGTTCGCACATTGCATATCTACACTAACGCTCCCAAAAACTACGGAGAATAAGAGTAAGTTACACAATTGGCAATTTAGGCATTAGTTTTTTTTTTTTAATTCTTATGTATCGGGGATTATACTGTTTAGATACCTGTTTGCCTCTTACCTTGATTTTCCTTGTAATGCTTGTAGTCCACCAGGTTAACACTGTAAAAACATGTTGAAAGGTAAATCATAGAGGTAATTGATTTGAAGCAAAGACACTGGTGGCTTTTCTATATATATTTATTTAACACAAAATATAGAACTATGCGGTTTGTAAATAGTTATAAGGTCTGTGTAGATACTGTATTGCCCAGCAGGGAAGTATCTACCTAATTAAAAGCAGTAAGCGGCTAACAACTAGATTGAGCTATAATTCCTGTAATCTGTAATTCCTTCCTGTAAAGAATAGATGAATTAAGAATAGCGAAAATAGGTAAACGGTACACACACTAATTGCACAGTATCGCACTGTCACTGTAATGTCACTGTATTAATTACCACGGCCGCTTGAAGGGGTAACTTTCCTAATGGGTGGCTGTTCTGCTACTGGCCAAAGCCCGGGGGCTCGAGCGCCGGTTTCTTACCAGTGTGGAGTCATATGATATTAGTTGCTAGCAATCATCTTGGTGTTGCTGCAATTCTCTAAAGGGAGCGTGAGAACCCCTGCTTAGCTTGCAAGAATTGTACCAAGGCCTTTATAGGTGGGGTGATCTTCTATAGGGGAGTTCATGCCCAATTAGAATGTACAGTAGTATACTTAAGTAAGTGAATAACTGTTATAAGGGTGTGAGTTATACAAGTGATTATATGAGTTACCCTAGAGTGTACAGTCGCTCAAAATGCGCTGTTACACCGCTCGGCCACGTAAAGTGAGGCCCACCGAACATAATTATCCCTATCATCCCTATGACTTACATAACCCTATTCCCAGTGTATAGCAATGCCAAAGAAGGTATGAAAGGGTAAGGACTAACTTACACAGTCGCCTCGGCAGTTGCCAGCTTAGCCTTACGTCTACGAGTCAGGCGATCAACCCTAAAAGATAGGCGAAGGAAGAGGCCTACAAGGATTATAATTATTACTGAGAGAGCCAAGGTAGGGGTTAGTACTGTAGGATAGAGAACGTCTGGGCTGATGGACATGGGGAGAGATGAACTAATGAGATTAGTAAACTCAGAAGAATTCAATGCATTTAACATTTTAATGCTACGTGACTTGATGATTAGGTCTGAGGAGTTGCCTGTGATAGAAATGTTAAGAGGGATGAACTCAGAAGAGAGGTTAGTAATCAGGGCTTGGTGCTGATGAGAAGGCAGAGTATGAAGGAGTGAACTCCTTACTTCACAATGATCAGGGGCCTGATACATCCCTTGTGCATGAAATACATTTCTAGAATCTTTACAAATGAGAGACACCTGGGTCTGGTTAGGGAAGTAAAAGAACTGAATATCTAGCAAGTGTTTATGAAACACGGCGAGCTCAGGAGCTGGGGCGTACGTACAGTCTTTCATAGCTCCAGTGTCAGTCACAGTGGCTTGAGTCAAAGTAAGTTCGCATGCAGTTTTGTCCGGGGACGTAAAGGAAAACACATACGCTGGACACACATATAGATGAAGATACGAGGACCGACATAAGTTAAGTGCGTCATTGTCAGTCACAGTCACAAGTTGAAGGTCGTCGGAGACGAGCATCATGTCCGCTGTGTCAATCACGGTTAGTAATCTTCCGTCTAAGAGAAACGGGAACGGAATAATTCTCCAAGCATTGAACATATGTGAGGACTTGAACGGAATGTGGACTAAAATGGATGAGTGCGTAAGAACTGCTTCCAGTAGAGGGTAGTAGAACTCGCATTCACCTGCATCAAATAGCGGCATCAGGGAATACTGATCTTTCGCTATGTCAATTGCCATACTGAGATGTTCTACAGGTACTAGGTCACTGGTGACTCGGCTTAGGGCAGCATCAACGAGATTTGCTAGAACCCTCTTCGTACCCTGAAATAAATCGCTAACATCTTCCTCAGTAGCTTGCAAGATCTCTGACAAGTAAATTACTTTATCTGTGGAATGTCCATCAGAAACTAGAGAATTAACAACTTGTGTCAAGTTATTAATAGTCGTAATTACCGAGTTAACTGTCGTGAAGACATCCGTCATTGCTATTGAGTCGTACTTCAAGACTCTATTCATGGCTCTTGCTGCTGTCTCCAGTACACTAAGTCTTTTTCCCAGCTTTCCAACATCAGAAGCTTGGGCTGTTCCAAAGAGCTCATGGGAGATCAAGCCAACAAAATTGAAAAGTCCTCTCTTTGTACGCCGTGAGTGAGTGTGTTTGGCTACCTGGATAGGGTCTTCAGGCAGGACCAATTGGATCTTCCGTAAGTTACGATTCATACGAGCTACACGTGAGCGTTGGAGTATAACTGTAAGTCGTAAGTCACGGGGCAGTGTCTGATTAGTCAGTAGGAAGGTAAATGTAGAGTGTAATTTGTCTAGGCGACGTTGGAGCGTCTCAACACTACGGGGAATGTCAAAGAGGTCTCCGAAATTATACTGAACTGCTACTACATCTTCTGCAATTAGCACTCTCCCTACTTGGGCAACAAGGGCGCCGGGCTTCAGCAATGAAGGTGATGCTGCATCAGCCACTATTAGTGTTCCAAGTAGTAGAAGTGTTTTCACTAACCAGTTCATCTTTCTCTGACGAAAGGACAATATTCTATTAGAAATGTGTACTAATTGAATACTTCACTCGCCCAGTAGGATGTACTTGGGTGAGCGGCCTGCTCTGTTAGAAGTGTGACGTTAACAGAACGGTGAGTTGGTTTGGTTTTAGTCTTTTCTACACACCTGGGTGTGCGGCTTGTTTCATTAGATATGCTATCTCAATAGAACAATGATCCACTCTGCTAGCAGAACGGAGCTTCCGCTTATACTCAACTGACGTTCGCGGAGTCAGTTGACAGGGGTGCAGTGGGTTGCACCGTCGAAGGTGAGGGAATAGGTGTGAGTGCTCCATCTGCTGGGAGTTCAGGACTCACACGTTTCAACCTATCACCATGGATTACTTCTACCTTGTTAGTGGTAGGGTCTCGAACCTCAAACTTGTTACCGGATGTTGTGTCCGTAACGACATAGGGTCCACTATACTTCGGCGAGAGCTTAGACATTCTCGTCGGATCTAGGCACATAACTTTGTCACCTACGTCAAGGACAGTTTGCTGTGCTCTTTTGTGCTGTTTCCTTATCATTTCTGCACGGGATGCCTGTAAATGATCTCGGACTTGGTGGTGGATCTTGCTAAAGACCTGGAGTTGTCTCTTAGCATAGTCCTCTAGATTGTAGACTGGTGTGCTAGGCTTGGAGAGTAGTTCATATGGCAGAATCTTGTCCTGTCCATAGACTATGTAGTGTGGCGTCTTACCTGTAGAGGAGTTTACAGAGCCGTTTACACAAGCTGCTACCTGTGGAAGCCAGTCTTCCCACGCTTCCTGGAGCGGGTTTGTTACATGGCGTAGGACTTCTAGGAGGGTCCTGTTCATGCGTTCAACCAACCCATTTGAGGCTGGGTGGTATGCTGCAATGTACGATTGCTTGATATTGTAGATATCACAGATACTTGCAATCACCTGGTTCTTGAATTCCAACCCGTTGTCTGAGAGGAGAGTCTTAGGGCAGGAGAACGGACAGATGAGATGCGTTACTAGTGCATGAGCAACTTCATCCGCTGTTTTAGTTTTAAGCGGGGCTAGAACTGCGAATCTTGAGAAGAAATCAACACATACTAGAAGATACTGTGAATCCTGGTGACTCCGCGGCAACTTCAGCAAATCCACTGATACAGTGTCGAATGGAAGTGAAGGCGTAGGATACTCCAAGATTGGTGCTGGACCATCACAGGTTCCCTTGTGCTGGGCACAGGAGAGACATCTTGCTATGTGTTGTTCAATATCCTTTCTCATCGTTTTCCAGTAGTACTTCTTTCTGGTAGCGTCAAGTGTTTTGTCCCGTCCTGGGTGACCAGCTTGGGGAGCATCATGTTGCTGTTGAAGTACTGCTTCAGTGAGAGTATCTGGAATCACTACATGGGGTCGTATGTCAATGGCTTTGGGAATAACTCTAACCAAAAGTCCGTCCTGCAATTTGAATTGCGTAAAGAAAATATTTTGTGTTAAATAAATATATATAGAAAAGCCACCAGTCTCTTCGGAGGCGTGGGTTCGAATCCCACCGCTGCCACCACTTATGTATCGGGGATTATACTGTTTAGATACCTGTTTGCCTCTTACCTTGATTTTCTTTGTAATGCTTGTAGTCCAGGTTAACACTGTAAAAACATGTTGAAAGGTAATTCATAGAGGTAATTGATTTGAAGCAAAGACACTGGTGGCTTTTCTATATATATTTATTTAACACGAAATATAGAACTATGCGGTTTGTAAATAGTTATAAGGTCTGTGTAGATACTGTATTGCCCAGCAGGGAAGTATCTACCTAATTAAAAGCAGTAAGCGGCTAACAACTAGATTGAGCTATAATTCCTGTAATCTGTAATTCCTTCCTGTAAAGAATAGATGAATTAAGAATAGCGAAAATAGGTAAACGTTACACACACTAATTGCACAGTATTGCACTGTCACTGTAATGTCACTGTATTAATTACCACGGCCGCTTGAAGGGGTAACCTTCCTAATGGGTGGCTGTTCTGCTACTGGCCAAAGCCCGGGGGCTCGAGCGCCGGTTTCTTACCAGTGTGGAGTCATATGATATTAGTTGCTAGCAATCATCTTGGTGTTGCTGCAGTTCTCTAAAGGGAGCGTGAGAACCCCTGCTTAGCTTGCAAGAATTGTACCAAGGCCTTTATAGGTGGGGTGATCTTCTATAGGGGAGTTCATGCCCAATTAGAATGTACAGTAGTATACTTAAGTAAGTGAATAACTGTTATAAGGGTGTGAGTTATACAAGTGATTATATGAGTTACCCTAGAGTGTACAGTCACTCAAAATGCGCTGTTACACCGCTCGGCCACGTAAAGTGAGGCCCACCGAACATACATATTATCCCTATCATCCCTATGACTTACATAACCCTATTCCCAGTGTATAGCAATGCCAAAGAAGGTATGAAAGGGTAAGGACTAACTTACACAGTCGCCTCGGCAGTTGCCAGCTTAGCCTTACGTCTACGAGTCAGGCGATCAACCCTAAAAGATAGGCGAAGGAAGAGGCCTACAAGGATTATAATTATTACTGAGAGAGCCAAGGTAGGGGTTAGTACTGTAGGATAGAGAACGTCTGGGCTGATGGACATGGGGAGATGAACTAATGAGATTAGTAAACTCAGAAGAATTCAATGTATTTAACATTTTAATGCTACGTGACTTGATGATTAGGTCTGAGGAGTTGCCTGTGATAGAAATGTTAAGAGGGATGAACTCAGAAGAGAGGTTAGTAATCAGGGCTTGGTGCTGATGAGAAGGCAGAGTATGAAGGAGTGAACTCCTTACTTCACAATGATCAGGGGCCTGATACATCCCTTGTGCATGAAATACATTTCTAGAATCTTTACAAATGAGAGACACCTGGGTCTGGTTAGGGAAGTAAAAGAACTGAATATCTAGCAAGTGTTTATGAAACACGGCGAGCTCAGGAGCTGGGGCGTACGTACAGTCTTTCATAGCTCCAGTGTCAGTCACAGTGGCTTGAGTCAAAGTAAGTTCGCATGCAGTTTTGTCCAGGGACGTAAAGGAAAACACATATGCTGGACACACATATAGATGAAGATACGAGGACCGACATAAGTTAAGTGCGTCATTGTCAGTCACAGTCACAAGTTGAAGGTCGTCGGAGACGAGCATCATGTCCGCTGTGTCAGTCACGGTTAGTAATCTTCCGTCTAAGAGAAACGGGAACGGAATAATTCTCCAAGCATTGAACATATGTGAGGACTTGAACGGAATGTGGACTAAAATGGATGAGTGCGTAAGAACTGCTTCCAGAGGGTAGTAGAACTCGCATTCACCTGCATCAAATAGCGGCATCAGGGAATACTGATCTTTCGCTATGTCAATTGCCATACTGAGATGTTCTACAGGTACTAGGTCACTGGTGACTCGGCTTAGGGCAGCATCAACGAGATTTGCTAGAACCCTCTTCGTACCCTGAAATAAATCGCTAACATCTTCCTCAGTAGCTTGCAAGATCTCTGACAAGTAAATTACTTTATCTGTGGAATGTCCATCAGAAACTAGAGAATTAACAACTTGTGTCAAGTTATTAATAGTCGTAATTACCGAGTTAACTGTCGTGAAGACATCCGTCATTGCTATTGAGTCGTACTTCAAGACTCTATTCATGGCTCTTGCTGCTGTCTCCAGTACACTAAGTCTCTTTCCCAGCTTTTCAACATCAGAAGCTTGGGCTGTTCCAAAGAGCTCATGGGAGATCAAGCCAACAAAATTGAAAAGTCCTCTCTTTGTACGCCGTGAGTGAGTGTGTTTGGCTACCTGGATAGGGTCTTCAGGCAGGACCAATTGGATCTTCCGTAAGTTACGATTCATACGAGCTACACGTGAGCGTTGGAGTATAACTGTAAGTCGTAAGTCACGGGGCAGTGTCTGATTAGTCAGTAGGAAGGTAAATGTAGAGTGTAATTTGTCTAGGCGACGTTGGAGCGTCTCAACACTACGGGGAATGTCAAAGAGGTCTCCGAAATTATACTGAACTGCTACTACATCTTCCGCAATTAGCACTCTCCCTACTTGGGCAACAAGGGCGCCGGGCTTCAGCAATGAAGGTGATGCTGCATCAGCCACTATTAGTGTTCCAAGTAGTAGAAGTGTTTTCACTAACCAGTTCATCTTTCTCTGACGAAAGGACAATATTCTATTAGAAATGTGTACTAATTGAATACTTCACTCGCCCAGTAGGATGTACTTGGGTGAGCGGCCTGCTCTGTTAGAAGTGTGACGTTAACAGAACGGTGAGTTGGTTTGGTTTTAGTCTTTTCTACACACCTGGGTGTGCGGCTTGTTTCATTAGATATGCTATCTCAATAGAACAATGATCCACTCTGCTAGCAGAACGGAGCTTCCGCTTATACTCATTGACGTTCGTGGAGTCAGTTGACAGGGGTGCAGTGGGTTGCACCATCGAAGGTAAGGGAATAGGTGTGAGTGCTCCATCTGCTGGGAGTTCAGGACTCACACGTTTCAACCTATCACCATGGATTACTTCTACCTTGTTAGTGGTAGGGTCTCGAACCTCAAACTTGTTACCGGATGTTGTGTCCGTAACGACATAGGGTCCACTATACTTCGGCGAGAGCTTAGACATTCTCGTCGGATCTAGGCACATAACTTTGTCACCTACGTCAAGGACAGTTTGCTGTGCTCTTTTGTGCTGTTTCCTTATCATTTCTGCACGGGATGCCTGTAAATGATCTCGGACTTGGTGGTGGATCTTGCTAAAGACCTGGAGTTGTCTCTTAGCATAGTCCTCTAGATTGTAGACTGGTGTGCTAGGCTTGGAGAGTAGTTCCCTGTCCATAGACTATGTAGTGTGGCGTCTTACCTGTAGAGGAGTTTACAGAGCCGTTTACACAAGCTGCTACCTGTGGAAGCCAGTCTTCCCACGCTTCCTGGAGCGGGTTTGTTACATGGCGTAGGACTTCTAGGAGGGTCCTGTTCATGCGTTCAACCAACCCATTTGAGGCTGGGTGGTATGCTGCAATGTACGATTGCTTGATATTGTAGATATCACAGATACTTGCAATCACCTGGTTCTTGAATTCCAACCCGTTGTCTGAGAGGAGAGTCTTAGGGCAGGAGAATGGACAGATGAGATGCGTTACTAGTGCATGAGCAACTTCATCCGCTGTTTTAGTTTTAAGCGGGGCTAGAACTACGGATCTTGAGAAGAAATCAACACATACTAGAAGATACTGTGAATCCTGGTGACTCCGCGGCAACTTCAGCAAATCCACTGATACAGTGTCGAATGGAAGTGAAGGCGTAGGATACTCCAAGATTGGTGCTGGACCATCACAGGTTCCCTTGTGCTGGGCACAGGAGAGACATCTTGCTATGTGTTGTTCAATATCCTTTCTCATCGTTTTCCAGTAGTACTTCTTTCTGGTAGCGTCAAGTGTTTTGTCCCGTCCTGGGTGACCAGCTTGGGGAGCATCATGTTGTTGTTGAAGTACTGCTTTAGTGAGAGTATCTGGAATCACTACACAGGGTCGTGTGTCAATGGCTTTGGGAATAACTGTCCGTCCTGCAATTTGAATTGCGTAAAGAAAATATTTTGTGTTAAATAAATATATATAGAAAAGCCACCAGTCTCTTCGGAGGCGTGGGTTCGAATCCCACCGCTGCCACCACTTATGTATCGGGGATTATACTGTTTAAATACCTGTTTGCCTCTTACCTTGATTTTCCTTGTAATGCTTGTAGTCCAGGTTAACACTGTAAAAACATGTTGAAAGGTAAATCATAGAGGTAATTGATTTGAAGCAAAGACACTGGTGGCTTTTCTATATATATTTATTTAACACAAAATATAGAACTATGCGGTTTGTAAATAGTTATAAGGTCTGTGTAGATACTGTATTGCCCAGCAGGGAAGTATCTACCTAATTAAAAGCAGTAAGCTGGCTAACAACTAGATTGAGCTATAATTCTTGTAATCTGTAATTCCTTCCTGTAAAGAATAGATGAATTAAGAATAGCGAAAATAGGTAAACGGTACACACACTAATTGCACAGTATTGCACTGTCACTGTAATGTCACTGTATTAATTACCACGGCCGCTTGAAGGGGTAACCTTCCTAATGGGTGGCTGTTCTGCTACTGGCCAAAGCCCGGGGCTCGAGCGTGCCGGCTTCTTACCAGTGTGGAGTCATATGATATTAGTTGCTAGCAATCATCTTGGTGTTGCTGCAGTTCTCTAAAGGGAGCGTGAGAACCCCTGCTTAGCTTGCAAGAATTGTACCAAGGCCTTTATAGGTGGGGTGATCTTCTATAGGGGAGATCATGCCCAATTAGAATGTACAGTAGTATACTTAAGTAAGTGAATAACTGTTATAAGGGTGTGAGTTATACAAGTGATTATATGAGTTACCCTAGAGTGTACAGTTGCTCAAAATGCGCTGTTACATAAATACCACCATTATCTATACGCCATTGACATACGATAATTCAACTGATATACTTTTTAATTTGTGTAGCCTGAAATTCCATTTTTACAGTGGATTTATCTCACGACTTCGCAATTTTTCTACTTACATTAAAAATACAATTATGTGATTAGCTAAAAATACATCAGATTAATATAATACAAACCGGCATGAAGATTTTATAAGATACAAATGGCTACTGGATAAATCGACAAAGAATTTAGAAACTGACATTCTTCCTATTGTCATCACATTTTCTTACAATAATTTACGCATTTGGTGACAAATGGCAAACTTGTTTGCAGATTGAAGGCTCCTATGCTCATGTTCTTCAACCTGTTCTGCCATTTACCGTCTTGTTGTATGCCACTGTCTTGTTCTCACATAGCTGGAACGTTTTTTTTTGGGGGGGGGGGGGGGTAGCATTTGAGTTGTTTCTATAGTCTCTTCGCTGTAAGTAGGCCAGACATTATGAACTCTATCCTCTGTAACTCAAAAAGGGCAAGAGCAAATTGGTTGTAAATTTTAAAATCTATTCCTTGGCTAACTCTTCCCAAATGGTAGAAATATTAGCTCGATTACTCTATTCGTTTTTGAGTTACAGAGGTTAGAGGTCATGATTTCTCGCCTACTTACAGCGAATAGACTATAGCACCCCTCCAAGTCCCTCTAACATGAAGTGCTGGGCAGGTGATACCAGGTCCTACTTTGTAGTGATGACTGACAGAGAGATGGCTGGTAGTATTGACAGCCACAAATCTACTATACATGTACACTCGAGCAAAAAACAATCTTTACACTAACGCTCTAAACATTCTGGAAGTGGGTCGAAATATTGTGATAATACCTCACAGACGTATGTTTCACCCGATTAATTTCGTTCACACTAGATTATATACAGCTCACCAGTGTAAAGATTCTTATTTCCTCGAGTGTACGGTCGCGCTAATAAGTCATGTTCCAGCTGTCATTAAGTTTGGCTTGCTCTGTGCTGTATTAATGTCTGTCAGATGTTGAATAGGGTGGGCAAATGTAGGAACATGTTTGTTTATTTCACTTTATATGAAGAAATGAAGCTTAGATATTGCTGATACCAATTATTGATCAACACATAATTAGTGCCGAGTCATCACTTATTAGCGCGACTGTACCTTCTCCGATTATGATTTCCATTTCTCGGCTGACCAAATATGAGTTTTCCTCCATTGATTTCACCATTTGGTCCAACGATGATGATGATGATGGATGGAGTAAAGTAGGAGAGTTGAGTAATGGGATAGAGGAAGGATAAGTTGAGTAATGGGATAGAGGAAGGATAAGTTGAGTAATGGGATAGAGGAAGGATAAGTTGAGTAATGGGATAGAAGAAGGATAAGTTGAGTAATGGGATAGAGGAAGGATAAGTTGAGTAATGGAATAGAGGAAGGATAAGTTGAGTAATGGGATAGAGGAAGGATAAGTTGAGTAATGGGATAGAGGAAGGATAAGTTGAGTAATGGGATAGAGGAAGGATAAGTTGAGTAATGGGATGAGGAAGGATAAGTTGAGTAATGGGATAGAGGAAGGATAAGTTGAGTAATGGGATAGAGGAAGGATAAGTTGAGTAATGGGATAGAGGAAGGATAAGTTGAGTAATGGGATAGAGGAAGGATAAGTTTGAGTAATGGGATAGAGGAAGGATAAGTTGAGTAATGGGATAGAGGAAGGATAAGTTGAGTAATGGGATAGAGGAAGGATAAGTTGAGTAATGGGATAGAGGAAGGATAAGTTGAGTAATGGGATAGAGGAAGGATAAGTTGAGTAATGGGATAGAGGAAGGATAAGTCGAGTAATGGGATAGAGGAAGGATAAGTTGATTAATGGGATAGAGGAAGGATAAGTTGAGTAATGGGATAGAGGAAGGATAAGTTGAGTAATGGGATAGAGGAAGGATAAGTGAGTAATGGGATAGAGGAAGGATAAGTTGAGTAATGGGATAGATGAAGGATAAGTTGAGTAATGGGATAGAGGAAGGATAAGTTGAGTAATGGGATAGAGGAAGGATAAGTTGAGTAATGGGATAGAGGAAGGATAAGTTGAGTAATGGGATAGAGGAAGGATAAGTTTGAGTAATGGGATAGAGGAAGGATAAGTTGAGTAATGGGATAGAGGAAGGATAAGTTGAGTAATGGGATAGAGGAAGGATAAGTTTGAGTAATGGGATAGAGGAAGGATAAGTTGAGTAATGGGATAGAGGAAGGATAAGTTTGAGTAATGGGATAGAGGAAGGATACGTTGAGTAATGGGATAGAGGAAGGATAAGTTGAGTAATGGGATAGAGGAAGGGTAAGTTTGAGTAATGGGATAGAGGAAGGATACGTTGAGTAATGGGATAGAGGAAGGATACGTTGAGTAATGGGATAGAGGAAGGATACGTTGAGTAATGGGATAGAGGAAGGATAAGTTTGAGTAATGGGATAGAGGAAGGATACGTTGAGTAATGGGATAGAGGAAGGATAAGTTTGAGAAGTGAGAAGTAAAGTAGAAGATAAATAGTTCCCGGGTTTGACGTACTAATTATGTTGCAAATCATATCAACATATACTGCTATAGATGTGTTTTGTATTCCTGAGAGTGTGATGTTGCCCCCCGAGATGTATTGCGGTAGTGTTGAATGTTCAATATGTGTTGGCTTAGGATTTCCTGGGTCTGAGTACATGATTAGAGTGATATGCAGTATTCGATAAATGCATATAAAATCGTAGTCATGTACTTAACTTATAATAATAATAATAATAGTTCTTAAAGCTAGCTCATGCTAAGCTAGCTAAGGATAGCTCAATAAGGCCGATTAGGCGTATTTCCATTGGGGTCCTGTACTACTACCCCATCCCTTTGCTCATGAGGGATGGTAACGACTCAGTGCTTGTGAAAAATCTTTAATGCGCCGAGCGTGGGCGCGAACCCGGGCCTTCTAACTATCTTGTCGGTGTAAGGGTTAGAGTGTTTAAGATCTGTATGTGGTATCCCAGGTTCGAATCCCGGGAGGAAGTTTGGTGTTGGAAGTTATATGAATTAATCAGATTATGCATGTGTCTAATGTACTATGAATGCCAAACTGTAAGGGGTCCAGACACTACGCTTATAGCTATGTATCATCCCATCAAGTATCCCTTTATCGCCGCTGCCTCTTTACCGATGTTTATTATTCCTTGCCACTCATAAAGTCCACCCCCCCCCACCCCCCAACGCGTCCCTCCTTGTGTAGACCCAGTATTTGGAACTCAGCCAAGGTTCCTCCCCCCCCCCCTCCCCCCCTTCCTCTCCCTGTGACTCGCCTCTAGTTCATTCCGTCGTCTCATAACCACTTTCAACTCCCCCTGTCTCTCTCTCTCTCTCTCTCTCTCACTCGCTCTCGCTTTCTCTCTCTCTCTCTCTCTCTCTCTCTTTCTCTCAAATATAATAGAAGAAAAATAGGTGCAAATCGTCTGGCTCTGATCATTCTCCCCAGCATTATATGAAGAGTGTAGAACGAAGTGGCAATTTGCTTGACTGGGAAAACAAAATCAAGAGAACCCTGAATAAATGGAAGCTGGCAAATTGGCCAAAATATATTCCTACATTTCGAGTCCCATTTCGCCATCAGACAGTACACTAGGACCATACGGCTGGGAAAGTGTAGATAGCAGAGCAGGGGTGTTGTAGATAGAGGAAGCTGTTGGAATGGCTTTGTTTTGTATTTATTAGTCTACTAATTAAGTTGATTATGGGTGTCCCCTAGCCACAGCCAAACTGTTAAAAGGGATACATGTATGTAAGATACTGTCTTGACTACCTGGACATTTGCAACTTAAGGGAAGATGGGTCGTTTTTGTAGATCCCCTTCTCCCTCGAGTTTACCCCATTAGTTTTCAGATTTTTAGAAGTTTTCCCCAATAGTTTGTCGATTTTTAAGACTTTTCGCCTAATTTATTTGTCAATATTAAGACCTTTCATGCTATTTAGGTGTCGATGTTTTGTCCTGGCGAACGATAGTGAGCCTGTCATTTTGGAAGAACCAGCCTTTGGCCGGTAGCCTTTTCTACCGAAAAATGCACAAATTAATGTAGAAGGGGGATCTAATGGATGTTTGTTTAAGTTTGATGGAGGTCTAGGGAGGAAACTAGAAAAATAATAAAAATATACATAAATGAGCAAGTAAATAAGCCCATCCCCCCTTAATAAGCCCCTCCCCCCTTAATAAGCCCATCCCCCCTTAATAAGCCCATCCCCCCTTAATAAGCCCATCCCCCTTAATAAGCCCATCCCCCCTTAATAAGCCCATCCCCCCTTAATAAGCCCATCCCCCCTTAATAATATATACAGGCGATTCTGGTCAGACATTACCAACCCGCTGGAAATGCTCCATGAAATGCTTAATTTTTATGGTGGGATTAGAACCATATATATTCTTTACTAAGTGTCTATTCGTAGTCGAATATCGTCAGTACGGAACACATTATTAGGTGAGTAGAATGTTAGGTAAACAATATAAAGTAGTTGATAATGCTTTCATCTTTTTAATGAACTCCAAAGATATGTAGTTATTATGTACAGTCGCGCTAATAAGTGATGTCTCGGCACCAAGTATGTTTTGATCAATAGTTGGTATCGGCAATATTTACACATGATTTCTTCTTTTTTATTGAGATATACAACATGTTCCTAAACTTACCCAGCCTATTCAACATCTGACAGACATTAATACAGCACAGAGCAAGACAAACGTTATGACAGCTGGGACATGACTTATTAGCGTAACCTTACTATATGTCCTCTGCTATGTATCTTACATATCCGTGACATTGATGTTGGCCTCTTTATTGCAGTCTTCAAGTATCCAGTTGACATTAAATTTAGAGTTTTATTATTTACCCTTTTCATTAATTATATAATGTTGAATTTCTAACTGGGTCTTCTCCTGGGTGACCTAGATGTGTGTGAATTTGTGTTTTTATCTGTGTTTGTTCGTTGTTTTATGTTGTTTTTGTGTTTTCCCTGTTCTTGCTCTGTCTTGAGTCGGCCACCCCCAAGAAAAAAGGAAAAACAACAATAATAAAATAGAATGAAATAGAAAATAAAAATAAAAAAATAGGAAAAATGGGGATTGGGCCTGAACATATAGATAGATAGATAGATAGATATAGCTAACTTGTATTGTCTTATATGTTCCTACTGTCCCCTCTCTCTCTCCTTATCGTTGTCAATTCTTCACTCACTTCCTTTTTTTATCCTCAACCACACTCTAAAAAGACTTATTTGTTTGTTTCTTCCGTTTCTTGCGATACCGTCTCTCACACTATAAGCAGTAAGGGTTGCAGTTCCCGAGGAAACGTGTCGCAATTTGAACCCTGAAGCGGCAGATAAAACCACTATTGATTTTCTTCCCACCCACCACGAGCGCAGCAACCACTCCCATCACTGCCACCCCCACATGGCTCACTAACACCACTATCACAATTGACCACTTGCGAGTTTCGGTCTGTAAGGAAGTTGGAGCTGTGGCCATCGATAATTAGCAGAACTATCACCTAAATTGCGATTGTAGTGCTTATATAAATACATAAAACCCAATTCAACATACTTTTTATCCATCAGAAACCTACATTATTATTGTATTTCTGTTTAATACCGATGTTTATGGCTCCAACTTCCTTATAGCCTGAAACTCGCAAGTGGACAATTGCTACTATAGGCTCTTTATTTTCAGCTAAGGGTAAATTGTCATGTTCTCATCATGATTACTCGGCTATTACGACGATTTTGAAGCGAAATATGTTGTTAATTGTGGAACTTGGTGTTTATATGAGGCAGAGACATAGTAGTTTATATGAGGCAGCGACATAGTAGTTTATATGAGGCAGAGACATAGTAGTTTATATGAGGCAGCGACATAGTAGTTTATATGAGGCAGAGACATAGTAGTTTATATGAGGCAGAGACATAGTAGTTTATATGAGGCAGAGACATATGAGGCAGAGACATAGTAGTTTATATGAGGCAGCGACATAGTAGTTTATATGAGGCAGCGACATAGTAGTTTATATGAGGCAGAGACATAGTAGTTTATATGAGGCAGAGACATAGTAGTTTATATGAGGCAGAGACATAGTAGTTTATATGAGGCAGAGACATAGTAGTTTATATGAGACAGAGACATAGTAGTTTATATGAGGCAGAGACATAGTAGTTTATATGAGACAGAGACATAGTAGTTTATATGAGACAGAGACATAGTAGTTTATATGAGGCAGAGACATAGTAGTTTATATGAGGCAGAGACATAGTAGTTTATATGAGGCAGAGACATAGTAGTTTATATGAGGCAGAGACATAGTAGTTTATATGAGGCAGAGACATAGTAGTTTATATGAGGCAGAGACATAGTAGTTTATATGAGGCAGAGACATAGTAGTTTATATGAGGCAGAGACATAGTAGTTTATATGAGGCAGAGACATAGTAGTTTATATGAGGCAGAGACATAGTAGTTTATATGAGGCAGAGACATAGTAGTTTATATGAGGCAGAGACATAGTAGTTTATATGAGACAGAGACATAGTAGTTTATATGAGGCAGAGACATAGTAGTTTATATGAGGCAGAGACATAGTAGTTTATATGAGGCAGAGACATAGTAGTTTCAGACATTTCTTTTACGGGGGGATGGGCCGCTTTTCTGGACCACTTTCTCCCTCATGTTTAGCCCCATTAATTTTCAGATGTTAAGATGTTTGCCGCATTAGTTAGTCGATTTTAAGACTTTTCGCCCAATTTCTTCGTCAATATTTAGACCTTTCGTGCTATTTAGATGTCGATTTTTTCCCTGGCGAACGATAGTGAGCCTGTAATGTTGGAAGAACCGGCCTTCGGCCGGGACATTCTTCTACCGAAAAATTTACAAATTAATCTAGAAGGGGGATCTAATGGATGCTTTTTTTAAATTTGATGGAGGTCTAGGGAGGAAACTAAAAAATAATGAATACATGCAAAAATCGCCCAAAAAGTGTACCATTCCCCCTTAAGTATCGAGAAATTCGTTGGTATGGGATTCAGTTTACCATCAGCTGGAAAAAAACCCAGAGTATAGTAGTCTTGACCGCCATAAATATCACTTACACATTATTTACCCCTTGAAGCTCTGATGCGTTTTAGCAGTATTTTTTGGCTATCGTTAGACAATTTTATACAGCTTAGCAAGGATCTGTGGGTATTAGAAGGGTAAAGACTATCTCAATCAACCCTCTGACTTCCATATACCCTTCCTAATCTGAATAAAATCGTCTAATAATTACCAGAAAACAAAACAGAAGTGCGTATTGGAGCCTGAAAGGGTTAACTCCAAACCACAAACAATCAGTACCGATACCTTTGCGTAATAACCCCTTCTCTACCGGTGATGCACTTTTAATTATATTCTGGCAACTATTAAACGATTTTGCTCAGCTTAAGGGGAGGTTTCTAGTGTGTTGCTTAGACCTCCATCAAGCTTAAAATTACATCCCCTAGACCCCCTTTCAAGATAAATATGTACATTTTTCGGTAGAAAAATGTCCCGGCCGAAGGCCGATTCCTCTTAAGTTACAGGCTCGCTATCGCTCGCCAGGAAAAAAAATCGACACCTAAATGGCACGAAAGGTCTTAAAATTGACAGAAATGGGGCGAAAGTTATTAAAATCGCCAAACTAATGGGGCAAACTTCTTAAAATCTCAAAAGCAATGGGGCTAAACATGAGGGAGAAGGAAGTTCGAAACAAATCCCTCAAGTGGAAACCTCCCCTTAAGGAAAACGTCAACCCATTAAAAGGCTACAGACTATCTCGATTAATCTTTTTAGCTACCATATATCTTTGCTAAGCTTCATAAAATCGTCTAAATGTAGCTGCAATCAAATAGAAAAGATGTTGCCGGTACAGAAGGGGTTAACCTCTACAGTACCAGTGACGTCCTTTTTAATTGTATTCGGGACATTTTTAGACGATTTTATTCAGCTGAAGAAGGATGTATACCCATTAAATGGCTACAGATTATCTCAATTAATCCCTTTAGCTATCGGTACCATATATCTTTCCTAAGCTTCATAACATCGTCTATATGTAACTGAAATCAAAACAAAAAGACGTCACCGGTACTGTAAGGGTTAGCAATAGATAATGACCAACACATGTGACTATTTTATGTAACACCTGTGGGAAATATTATCCCACAGCGGATAATGTTAGTTAACCTATAAATGTTCGCATAATATAAATAATGTGGGGTAATTAACATCTTTCCTTTAATATTCTCAAGCATAAAAAAAAATTCCTACATATATTTAAATAACACTCTGTATCCAAAAAAATATAGTTTACATATATCCATAAATATTAGTTTGAGCCATCTAAGAAGATACTCAAACTTAACATACAATATATAAATACTGTTCAACTATTCGAGCCATCTAAAAAGATACTCGAATGAATTAATGATCACGCTATAAATAAAAGGAATCCGAGTTTACGAAGTTCACGAAGCAACTGTACGTATTATTGAGAGTCCGAACGAGATAGCTAAAAATAGATTATAAGCTCTCGAAGCAGTGAACTGAAAATTACCGGGCATAATTTACCGAGCCTAACGGCAGTTACTATCACGACACCGTGGATACCACACCTCTCAAGTGAATGTTCGTCTAGCCTACGGTATTATATCTATAGTGATTGCCTGGGTAAAAGTGTTAACATATAACTTCATAATAGTGACACGTGTCAACGGAATCTACCCAGACAACACATCGCAGTGACAACGATAATTATAACGCTCGTGCGCTTTCCGAGGATAAAGTATCCGTTTATTTACCGGCTGGCCAGTTAGGTATTTTAGGGTATCTTTTAGGAGGGCGTTACGAGGCATACCCTCCAAAAAACAAAAGTAAGTTTGTATATTGCGCTAACTTTTCTTTTGTGACAATAATTGATCGACCTTGCTATCTAAATATAATTACGATTGAAACTATTAACAGGCATAAGGTAGACCGGAAATTAATTAATATTTATTATCTTTATTACAGAATTACTTGTTTGCCGGATCCAACCGAGCCGTAAGTTAATTATAGAACTTGTTATTGTAAAGCCCGAATAATAGTTGTGTGTGAAGGTTGCTGATCATCGAGGGGCGATTAGGGCGGTCGCTACAGTTAACATTTCATTACAGATGGTCCTTCGAACCGGATTTACTTTAATTGCTTGTCGTTTATGTTGATATGAGTACAGGTAAATCTAAATTAGTTTCAATTGTAGGACATAGTTTAGTACCACGATCTATCGGCCGGTTAGCGGTTCTGAAATACGTATTTTTCGTTCACCGGGCGCCAAAGTTTCCTGCTTTGAATCAAATCAAACTCTTGCTAGCGTTCTTGATTGGTCTCATGATCTTACTATTTTATTTCTGGGTGGTAACGATATAAATGACAACTGCGTGCCATCCAACGTTGCTAATGATCTCCGATACGTTATAGAACAAATTCACAGTCATTGTAATTCACATATCGCTGTTGTATTGATCGAGAATCGTAATCCTCCCGCTAATAATCGATTCAATATCACATCAGCCAATTATAAACGAATCGTCAATAACATCAATAATAGGCTGAAGAGATTTTGGTATATTCCTGCGAAACGGCATGCATTATATCTCAAGAACTGGGCAGTGTTATAGCATATTTGTTGTTTGTACATATATATGTATTATGTATGTTGCTTCGTAGTATACTATAAATGGAAAATATACTTGGTAAATTAATAATTAGAGGGCATCTGTGGACTCACTTTTACAATTTCCCAGCTCAGCTGGTGGGCGACGAGTGGAAGTGAGTCGAGTTGTATACTGCTATTCTATTGGTCAATAAACGGTGTGACGTCACGAGCGATGATGGTATATGAATGGTTGTTGTGGGAGTACGTCACTGTCTAGACGGTGACGTCACAAATTCTCGCAACATTTTAACGGGTGTAGAAATACACGTCAGTCCATATAATGAGCCTCTTTTGTTTCTCAATCCCTCTACGACGTCACATTGATTCGTTTATTATCCTTGGTGTTTATAATCTCTCGGATTCGGGCCAGTCGGCCATATTTGAAATGGTGGAACTGTTGTTCAATGAATAGTGAAGTGTTTTTGCTTTATGAAAACACCTACAACATCTTCTATTTAACGGGATTACCAACGGAGCTTCCAGCGGCATTGTGTTAATTTGGCTGCAGACCATTATTGTCCAGTACACCAAGGGTAAGGGTTTTATACCGTCGTTATTTGGGTCCAAGCCTAGGCTACGTTTACCACAGAATCTTTAATGAATATCCTCAATACAGACTTATTTCGGTCAATATACAGGAGGCGCTACAATATTGGTAAAAAATTAAGCTCAATAGCATGTGATTAAGCGATTTTTCTCCAAATTGTTGATGTAGGTGTCATTCCCGGGAAACTAACATAATACATATTATATGGATATTTACGTTTTAAGGGGTTGTTTACACTTCTTCTTTTTCGTCTTCATCTGGGAGACTTCTTTTTCGTGACTGTCAGTCAACAACTGAGACATCTGGTGGCGAATGCAATGAACTATACTGGTGGCGTCGTAGCCAAAGTAATCACCCTACCTAATTCATGCCAAGAGTACTCGAGTTCACTGACACGTGATGTCTATCGACCAATCAGGTGATGCCATGATTTGGAAAACAGGTGGCCCAGGATATAAGCTGTCAGTTTGACTCTGGCCAGCTTGTGTAGAGGGTGTGAGCCGATCAAAGCTTTTTCCACCGTCTTTAAAAACACTGAGGCTGCTTAAGACCTTTTCGCCTTCCAATAAGTGTAAACTGTCCAAAGTGCAATAACCAGTGTTCCAAATACAGCTGACGAGGACAGCTGGTTTTGAAATGCACATACACTTGTTTTACATGGAAAAATTCGAAACAAAAATCCACCAGCTGTTGACCAAGATGAGTGGTGATCGAGCCTCCAGCGGCCAGCCAGGCAGCCCAGTACCTCCTCTGTTCATTAAGGTTATTTGGTTGGTTGGGACAACATAAAGGAGCCGGACCACAGCTAGCTAGGGAATCTTAATGGGTCATCGCAAAGTAACATAAAGTAAAATATTTTTTCGCATAGGATTAAACTGGCATGCAAGGGCTAGTTGGTTACCATACTGATGTTTTGGACCGACAGTTAGCCCATCGATCTTTTTAGGCCTAATAGGTCCGGTAGAGCATAGGCTATACATCATTGCTATATATGTCATTAAGAGCTGAAATGTATTATAAGGGAGAACAAAAATAACATAAAATACATAGGCCTACTGTAAAACAACAAGTTTTTCAGCCAGTACCCAACCAGCGGGGGTGTGGGGGCGGCAGCCCCCACCAATAATACTAGGTTAGGTTAGGTAAGGTTGTTAGGTTAGGCTAATGTTAACCCCATTCTTACTAGGTTAGGTTAGGTAAGGTTGTTAGGTTAGGCTAATGTTAACCCCATTCTTACTAGGTTAGGTTAGGTAAGGTTGTTAGGTTAGGCTAATGTTAACCCCATTCTTACTAGGTTAGGTTAGGCTAATGTTAACCCCATTCTTACTAGGTTAGGTTAGGTAAGGTTGTTAGGTTAGGCTAATGTTAACCCCATTCTTACTAGGTTAGGTAAGGTTGTTAGGTTAGGCTAATGTTAACCCCATTCTTACTAGGTTAGGTTAGGTAAGGTTGTTAGGTTAGGCTAATGTTAACCCCATTCTTACTTCGTTAGGTTAGGGTAATGTTAACCTTATGAAAACCCAAACAAAGATTTTATTAGGGTTACTGTGTAATTTTAACATGAACATTAGTAAAATCCGAGCCTTGGCTCGTGTTTTCGAAATGTCGGGTTATATGGGTATGGAAATTTACAAAACCCGAGCCAACATGTTAATAAGGTTACTGTGTTATTTTCATTTTTAAATTAGTTAAATCCGAGCCAAGTTTCGTCAAAACTTGGCTCGGGTTTTCAAAAAGTCAGGTTTTATGGGTCTGGAAATTGACAAAACCCGAGCCAATATTTTACCAAGGTTACTGTGTTTTTTTTCATTTTTACATTTGTTAAATCCGAGCCAAGTTTCGTCAAAACTTGGCTCGGGTTTTCAAAAAATCAGGTTTTATGAGTTTGGAAATTGAACAAACCCGAGCCAAATTTGGGTTACAAATGTGTATTATCGTGTTCTATAGTGTTCTATACGCTTTTTACCCCTCAATTTCCCTGATCTTCATAGCCCTCCCCACTATCGGGGGGCGTGTCTTTAGATTGATGGATAATGGGTAAATGCTTAATTCCCATTCAATTTCATCACTAGATTAGACTAAAACACCAAAAACAAAATCAAAATTCCCAAAAAAAATACCTGAAAAACACGTTGTTGCGTCTCCTGTATATTAACCCTTATTTCCTTCACTTACCTCGTCAATAATAACCCATATAGGTGGAGAGGCCCTGAATTATATCAAAGAAAAAGTGATGTTGAAACATTATCTGCAATTTAGCCATGTTGATTAACTCTTAGCCCACTTAACCCCTTCAGACTCATATGACTCAGAGCTTGGCAGATTAGCAATAAGAAATAGAGTTCTCTCACTCTTATAATTACCTCTTTTGACGACCGTCAATCTTTTATGAATTAAATACCAAACCAGCGGGGGTGTGGGGGCGGCAGCCCCCACCTAATATACTAGGTTAGGTAAGGTAAGGTTGTTAGGTTACGCTAATATTACCCCTTATTTTCGTCTTTTACCCCTCAATTTCCCTGTACTTCATAGCCATCCCCACTATCGGGGGCCGTATCTTAAGATCGTAATTGTTTAATCGAAGTCCTCTTTTTCTAGTTATTAAAAACGTATTATATGGTGTATTATATGATCTATAGAAGCAATAGAACTGTTCAAATTACCTAGGAAGTGTATATTAAACAAAATACAAAACTTTGAATAATGAGGTAAGAGATAGGCTATGTGTTTTTTTACCACTTTTCAACCCAAGACCAGCGGGGGTCTGGGGGCAGCAGCCCCCAGGATGCCCAGGTTACCTTAAGTTAGGTTAGGTTAGGTTAGGTTAGGTTAGGTTAGGTTAATGACCAGCTATGTAAATACAGTAGTGAACATTTGGTTCAGTCTGTGCTCAAAAATCCATTTTCTTTAGGAGGAGGCCATACATTAACAATTACCGTGATGTTGAAACATTATCTGCAATTTAGCCATGTTGATTAACTCTTAGCCCACTTAACCCCTTCAGACCCATATGACGCAGAGGTTGGCAGATTAGCAATAAGAAATAGAATTCTCTCACTCTTATAATTAACTCTTTTGCCGACCGTCAATCTTTTATGAATTAGGCTAAATACCAAACCAGCGGGGGTGTGGGGGCGGCAACCCCCACCTAATATACTAGGTTAGGTTAGGTAAGGTTGTTAGGTTACGCTAGTATTACCCCTTATTTTCGTCTTTTACCCCTCAATTTCCCTGTACTTCATAGCCATCCCCACTATCGGGGCCCGTATCTTAAGATTGTTGGATAATGGGGACAACTTTTTTTTCGGAGATTCTAATTAATGACAACCACTGTATAATGATGAAAACTAGCTAAAACCCCCCCCCCAAAAAAAATCACGAAATAAAAGTTGGCCAGGTTCCTGGATATGTTCCTTAATTTGCATGAACAAATTGTAATAGGCCTATAGAAACCTAATAAATCATATAAATAACAAATCAACAAAAATACAATAATTGAAAATAGCTGTGGTCCGTCTCCTTAATATTGACCGAAAAAACGCCCATTCTAATAAATCTCAGAGCTCTTTCGGACAGTCACAGTTTACAAACGCCTTCTTTATGTAGTGTAATCAATATTTACCCCCTGCTGGCAACATCGATGACGATTTCAATAATTCAGGGGGGGGGGGGGGGGGGGGGGGGGGGAAAGCCCCCTCTCAACCCATCGTGTATCCAACATTGGCATTATAACTAAGACCATGAATAGGGCCTACACTCATTTCTCAAAATCTGGAGGAAAAAACATAAAACATAAGGGTGCGAGCCTATTCCCTATAATTACTAATATATCCGTTCATCTTGGGACGATATCGCTACTAATATACTAATATACTAATTAGTATTGATAAATAGAAACGGTTTGAATATCAAGACGCAAATTACACAGTGCACTAATGACATTATAATACACGTTGTGTGAAACATATACACCGCTGATGTTAAATTAACCGGGTGTAAGATTAAGCGGGTGTAAACATAAGCGAGTGTAATGACGACATGTTGGCCGAGGGCTGGAATGACGTCATCGCTGAGGCCCGCCTTGGCTGATGACGTCACGATAATCAACAACCAATCACAAGCAAGGATACACAACGTCTTGGCTTGGTTAATCAAGATGGCTATATTCTAGTTAATCTCCGTGTTTCAACCCCTCTCTTTCCCTGATATATTTCATACCCTCCCCAGCTATCGGGGTTTAGTATTGTTGAGGTAAGTGAAGAAAATAACTAAGAGATATGAGGATATAAATAAGGATCCTTAGTTAATGGGCAAACAAAATACGGTGACTACCGCTACATAGGATCTTACCGAGATTTTATAAGAACAGGAACCACGTGAGATTTTTGAGTGTGGGGGCAAAACCCTTTCAAAACACAACCGATGGGGTACACTTTGACGACGAGACTAAGAGTCACTTAATTCATAAATTCCGCAATACCATCAGACATTTCCTCGATCATAACTAACAAGATTACCTACAACCATGGAAGCAGCTAAACGATCACTCACAGCTTATAAGGGACACCTCACGAGAGCTATTCAAAATTGTGAACAACTTCTCAAAGCAACAACTGTGGATTTGGTAGAAGTAGAGCGAACTATAGACCGTTTGGTGTCAAAGTGGAACAATTATGAAGAAGGCTACACTAAATAAGAGGCTCTACTAATTGAGAGTGAAACTAAGGAAGATGTCATCGATAAAATGCAAGCAGAGTATTATAAACATGAAGCGGACTATCAAGATCACATAGTCAAGCTAAGAACAGCTGTTGCCGCTAAACCTGCGCAGAACTCCACAACTCCATCAGGCGGCACAGATAGTAACCAAGGTAGTGTAGCGGTAGTGAAGCCTAAGCTTCCATGCATCAAAATCCCCGTTTTTTCTGGAGACATCACAGAGTACGAGGCTTTTATAGATCAATTTCAGGCGCAAATAGGCAGCCGCTCAGATTTAGAGCCCGTTACAAAACTCCAGTATTTGAAATCTCATTTAAAGGGCAGAGCATTGGATCTTATTGAAGGTTATAGCTCCGTCACAGCCAACTACCAGAGTGCGCTTGACTCTCTGAAAGATACATACGGAGACGAAGAAAGGATAAAACACTGTCTGTTACATACGATAGTTAGCTTGAATTCACCAAAACATGACAGAGGAGATCTTGAGACATTCAGAATAGCAATGTTAAACTTAACCAGAAGCCTTAGTAATAAACACGATTACACCTGCTGTGAATGGATAATCTCATCTTTATTCCAACATAAACTACCAAGCGCAACCATCAGGCAGTTATATCTAAAGTATGAGACAAACTACTTTACCATAGCTCAGATCAATGAAGGCTTAAGAGATCTTGTATCACACATGGAAACAGAATCTCAAGCAAAGGCAAGTAGGAGTGAAAAGCAGGATACTCAGTGGAAAAGATCAGATAGGTCTACAGAAAAGACCATTGGAACCTACTACAACACCGAATCAAGAACCAAGCCGAAGGCAAAACCAGAACCTTCATGCATATTTTGTGGTGGATCACACAGAAACGCACAGTGCTCTAAATACGCCACTGGGACTGAAAGAATCCAGCGGCTAAAAGAACTCGAACTCTGCACAAGATGTATGGGAACTCATTCCATCAAATCTTGTAACACCAGGCTACAAATCTGCCGTAGGTGTCAGAAGGGTGTACATCACACCAATTTATGTAAATCATTTGATAAATCTAACCAACAGACTAGTCAGAGGGTGAACACTTCATCCACTGAGTATATAGCTCCACCTAAACAAAGTAATTCATCCACATCCAATGTAGCGCACATAAATGTTACTACGGGTTCAACAATATCTAGATTCTCCGGAGTGGCTCTGTCAACGGGATTAGCAAATCTAGAACATGGCGGAAACGAAAGGGAGGTTAGACTGTTCTTTGATAGCGGTTCACAGAAATCTTTCATAACTAGAAGCCTTGTAAATCAGACAAAATTACCCTTAAAGACGTCTGTGAAGATGACTCTTAATGGATTCATGGGCCAACCTGTTACCCAAAATTATGACTTAGTCAAACCAATAATAAAGGTGGGAAACCGGAGGAAAAGGATCACAGCAGTAGTAGTGGATGAGTTACCGCAAACCATTGTGACTGCTGGAATATCAGGAGCTATGGAACATTTAACCAGGAAAGGGATGAAACTAGCAGATACCATACCCCACAATGATCAAGTAGGACCTGTGGGTATACTAATTGGCGCAGATCACTACTATGATTTTATATCACGTCACACAGTTGTACGTGAAGGCATAAACCTGCTCAAATCTCCAGCTGGATATATACTAACAGGAAATATTCCTACTAAGTACAACACATTGAGTGAATCTAATCACGATACACAGAATATTATACCAGAGTCTGTCCTAGTGATGAGGATTACGGACCATATGGATCCCCTTATTGGAGTGGAAACTCACCTTGAAGAAGAGTCTGAGGTTCACAAACTATGGGATTTAGACACGTTGGGAATCGATGCCACTGAGCCAATGCCAGATGATCGTATGTCCTATAAAGTATACCTGGACTCTTTGAAATATGAAGCAGGACAATACTGGGTTAAGTTACCATGGAAGTTGAATAAAGCTGATCTTCCGAACAATTATTCAAGAGCAATTGGACAAATGCAATCCCTAGTTAAAGAACTGAAGAGAAAAGACAAGATTGAGATATACCAGAAGATTCTTGACGATCAACTAGAGGCAGGATTCATTGAAGAAGTACCCAAGCCTACACCTAATGATCAATCCCACTACTTGCCACACCATGCAGTTGTTAAAGAGTCGGCTACAACACCATTAACCCGTACAGCCCCAGCGACGCGCCTGACGCGTCGGCGATGTATGTAACGCACAGCCCCAGAGACGCGCCTGGCGCGTCACCCTAATTGCGCCGACCGTAACCTCAGGTGTAGCCACTCAAGAGGGCTCAGATTTGTATGGGAACTGTGTACGTATCCCACGCAACCGTGCTGATGGTTGAAAACTCTCAAAGTCCACGTGCGTGCGCGCAATAACCTGTTTTTTGGGGATAATTGCCTTCAATTTTTTACTCTTGTAAAATCCGTTTTCGGGGGCTCTGTAGGACCATTTTTTAAGCTTTTTGAGCGGTTTTTCCTTCATTCCTAACCCATTCGCTATTGTTTCTGGAATAAAACAATTTTTTGAAAACCGGCCGGGTTCTGGTGCGCAAACATTACAAAACTAGCCGGGGCTCCACGGGTTAAGAATAGTGTTCAATTGTAGTTCACGAGCAAACAAAGGTAGTCCCTCTCTGAATGACTGTTTAATGACAGGTCCCCCATTGACTAGCAAACTATATGATGTGCTTCTCAAATTTAGAACTAATCAACATGCATATACAGCGGATATTTCAAAGGCGTTACTGAGAATTGGGCTACAAGAGGAAGATCGTGACTACACAAGATTTTTATGGCCAATTGACATACAAGATGTGAATAGTCCACTAAGAACATTACGGTTCAAGTCGGTCCTATTTGGTGCCACAAGCTCACCATTCTTGCTTCAGGCCACGATAGATATTCATCTGAAGTCTTCAGAAAGCCCCATCAAGGAAATGTTGGCCTCCAATTTCTATGTAGACAATTTCCAAGGGACAGTGATGAATGAAGATAAATTGACATACATATATAAGGAAGCCAATAGAGAACTCCAGCATGCTAATATGCCGCTAAGACAATGGGTCACCAACAATACAAAGCTGAACACTGCAATTGAGAAAGACTTTCCCGGATATAAAATTCCAGACACGACATCAGTTCTTGGAATATTATGGAACGTTAAAGAAAATGTATTGAAGTTGAAGCCAGTGAAATATGTCGACAGTCAATCAAGCTCCATTACAAAAAGACAGCTACTAGCCAAAGTTAGTAAATTATTTGATCCCCTAGGTATAATGTCACCTATCACTATAAAGGGAAAACTATTGGTTCAAGAAGCTTGGCGCCTTAAAGTGGAGTGGGATGACATTCTCCCTGAATTCTATGTTGATGAATGGAAAGAGTTGGAATCTGAATTTCAGCAGCTATCAAGTCTACAGGTACCCAGGTCCACAGCACATGAAACAACTCCATGCTCTCTACACATATTCTGTGACGCTTCCACAAGGGCATACGTTGCAGTTGCATATTTGGTGGATGATTCAAACTCCCTACTTCTAACCAGTAAGGCAAGAGTAGCCCCATTGAAGTCTAGGACCATACCTCAACTAGAACTAACTGCACTGCTTGTCGGAACAAGACTGGGATCATACATTAATCATATCTTAGGAAACCTGAACATCATTAAAACTTACTTATGGTCAGATAATGAAGCTTGTCTGCAATGGGTGAAAAATGACAACTCTAAAATACCATATGTGAAAAACCGTGTTGCAGAAATTAAAGAACTACAAAGGGATTTGTGTTTATGCACGTAGACACCAAGAATAATCCTGCAGATCTGCTCAGTAGAGGCGTCAAAGTACAAAGGCTTGACTTTTTTTGGTTTAATGGTCCAGAGTGGTTGACGGATCCTAAACTTTGGCCTATCCAAAAGCCTTATGTTGTATCAAACATTCTTGTGCCAGACGTTCTATCACTCATAAGTAGTAATCCAAGCCCTTTGGTAAATCCCAATAGATATTCAACTCTTGGTAAATTACTGAGAGTAACAAAAGGGGTGATGGACTTTGTCAATAACTTGTTTGCAAAGAGAAGATGGAATCGCAGATTGAAGATTCCGTGTCCCATGACCTATTGGATAAAACATCTACAAAGTGAAGTATATGAGGATGAACTACAAACTCTATCAAGGAAGGAACCAGAATCACAACCTGAGACATCTAAAAAGATACTCAGATCAAATAACTTCTTAATTCACCGCTTAGGGTTATTCCTTGCTGAGGAAGGCCTCATTAGATGTAAAGGGAGAATCCATCATTCATCTTTGCAATATAGTACTAAACATCCCATCCTACTGCCAAAGAAGCATTGGTTTACTGAACTGGTGATAGAAGACTCACATGCGACTACCTTACATGGAGGGATTGCCGAAACCTTAATAAACATACGACAACAATTCTGGATACCAAAAGCTCGTCAAGCCATCAAGAAATGCCGCCAGAAATGTGTAGTTTGTAAAAGATATGATGCCAGAAAGATCAGGTATCCCACATCACCACCTCTTCCCGAAGAACGTGTGCAGCAAACAGCTCCTTTTAAAGTTGTGGGAGTAGATTATACTGGAGCAATCCAGTTGCAGGGACCCAATGGAGAGGAACAGTCTATGACAAAAGTTTATGTCTGTCTGTTTACTTGTGCTAACACCAGGGCTGTACATTTAGAACTTGTAACAGACATGTCTGCCAGCACCTTTTTAAGAGCATTTCGGAGATTTTCAGGCAGACGGTCATGCCCTCGTCTCATAATTTCGGACAATGGATCAAATTTCAGAGCAACGGAACCACTCCTTAAAAGTTTGTTTCAAATGGCGGAGGTACAAAATTTCTTTGAGGGTCGGTGTTGTGAATGGAAGTTCATTCCCCCTAAAGCTCCATGGCAGGGTGGATTTTACGAAAGAATGGTGGGTGTCGTCAAAAGATGCTTGCGCAAGGTGTTGCATAATAAGAGGGTTAGTGTAGATGAATTGAGGACGGTTCTAGTGGAAATCGAGGCTAGAGTAAATAACCGACCACTAACCTATGTACACGAAGATATTGATGAGCTTCAAGCCCTGACACCCAACCATCTGTTACAAGGATCCCCCATTCAAGTCCTACCACCTGTGATTAATAAAGACGCTATAAAGGACCCCGATTTCTTACTGAACTTGGCTACTCCTACTACAGAAAAGTTGACCACAAGCTTCAATCATCTCAACAAATTGCTCAAACAATGGCAGAGAGTATGGCAACAAGATTACTTGACATCATTGAGAGAGTACCATTATGGAAAGAAACCTAGTGCTGAAACTCGTTTGATGGTTGGAGACGTGGTTGTTGTTGTTGTTGTTGTTCCCCAGGCTGTCTGGCCGAACAGCCCCAAGGTCTCGAGCAAGGCCAAGGCCATAAATGAGCGCCCCCACAATTTAATAGATTGTGAAACTCCAAGATCAACCTGGCCTCTTGGGAAAATAGTTTCTCTGCATCCAGATACATATGGTACCGTGAGAGTGGTTAAAGTGCTGTCAAAGGGTAAGGTATCTCTAAGGACAGTAGACAAATTAATTCCCTTAGAAATATCTAGTGAAAGTACTCTCGATACCACGCAAACAGTGCCAACACAGAAAGGTCAGAGACCTAAACGACAAACAGCAATCAAAGCCCTGTCAAAGATACATGAACAACTGATGACTTAGATTGTATAGTAAAGTTAAGGAGTGGAGGATTAGGTTGTACATAAAAAAGGAAAAAAAAAAAAAAGAAAAAAAAAAAGCTACCACTTCATATTGGGTTATTGGTGATGGTAATAAGTTTAGGTTTAGTTAATGTATGAGGGTTAAGTGCTTTCTGGCGCCCCCCAGGATGTGGGAAATATTATCCCACAGCGGATAATGTTAGTTAACCTATAAATGTTCGCATAATATAAATAATGTGGGGTAATTAACATCTTTCCTTTAATATTCTCAAGCATAAAAATTCCTACATATATTTAAATAACACTCTGTATCCAAAAAATATAGTTTACATATATCCATAAATATTAGTTTGAGCCATCTAAGAAGATACTCAAACTTAACATACAATATAAATACTGTTCAACTATTCGAGCCATCTAAAAAGATACTCGAATGAATTAATGATCACGCTATAAATAAAAGGAATCCGAGTTTACGAAGTTCACGAAGCAACTGTACGTATTATTGAGAGTCCGAACGAGATAGCTAAAAATAGATTATAAGCTCTCGAAGCAGTGAACTGAAAATTACCGGGCATAATTTACCGAGCCTAACGGCAGTTACTATCACGACACCGTGGATACCACACCTCTCAAGTGAATGTTCGTCTAGCCTACGGTATTATATCTATAGTGATTGCCTGGGTAAAAGTGTTAACATATAACTTCATAATAGTGACACGTGTCAACGGAATCTACCCAGACAACACATCGCAGTGACAACGATAATTATAACGCTCGTGCGCTTTCCGAGGATAAAGTATCCGTTTATTTACCGGCTGGCCAGTTAGGTATTTTAGGGTATCTTTTAGGAGGGCGTTACGAGGCATACCCTCCAAAAAAACAAAAGTAAGTTTTGTATATTGCGCTAACTTTTCTTTTGTGACAATAATTGATCGACCTTGCTATCTAAATATAATTACGATTGAAACTATTAACAGGCATAAGGTAGACCGGAAATTAATTAATATTTATTATCTTTATTACAGAATTACTTGTTTGCCGGATCCAACCGAGCCGTAAGTTAATTATAGAACTTGTTATTGTAAAGCCCGAATAATAGTTGTGTGTGAAGGTTGCTGATCATCGAGGGGCGATTAGGGCGGTCGCTACAGTTAACATTTCATTACAACACCATTCTATAAACACAATTGTGATATTCTAGCTCCATAGTCATACTGTAGAACATTCCCAACTTAACTATCATTACCACAAAATACAATCGTTATCCAAATGTTATTTAGATTTGTAAGAACACATAAATATCAGTATTTTACATTCAACAATCATATTTTAATGCTGCAGGCATCAAAATTTACTTAATTCAGTGGCACCTTATATGCACTCCGAAATAAAAGCTGTCCACATGAATTAATCTCGAAAATACGTAAAATGTATTAGTTGTAATACCATCTAGTGCTGTGTGTAGAACACACTCAAAAATATCCAGGTTCAAGGAAACTAGGATAACAATTCTTAGTTTAATTAAATTAATTATTATAATGTAACAATAAAATCAGTCTCTTCAGGACGAATAATAAGAATATATATTGCACTAAGATTTGGCTTAGTAACAACAAGAATGATTATCAGGAAATATTATGCAAGTGAAAAATAAATAAGTAAATATCTTTACTGAAGCAATGCAAGGCAAAAATAGCTATATCACACAAGAATTAATATTTTCTTAAGATCACTGGAAATGGATGATAAATGTTTAATAACTTAAGGAAATGCACACAATATTAATAAAAGCAACACCAGTAATTAATACAACTATTTAAAAGTGAAATAAGGACTAAAATATCACTTGAGAAAATTTTCCTTCTGAAGATACAATAATAAGGGGTAACTAAATTAATCTGATCAAATTCACAAATTTGGAAACTAATCAAAAATTAATTTAATGCTTTGCAGAAAAGTCAATGATAATTAATTATAAATTGATCACTAGATTAACTTATACTTTGTATACAACAATATCACTATTAATAATAATAGGCTATAATATGGGACACACTTATGTACTCAACTCCTCAATAACAACAGATATGAATGCAGATGCTTAATCGTTTGATGGTAGCCAGGAGAGATATGTCACTTCACTAGGTATAAGAGTAGACTATGTACAAGAGAGATGGAGAGGTGATGCGTATAGCTGGTCAGGTCGGTCTGGTTCCCAGTGACAGGAAACGGCGCGCTTATATAGGCCTAACGGTAGCCAGAATATTCCACCACACTCGCGATAATACTAGACAAGCAGGCGCTGCTGCCTCCGTCGAGACATGAACACTTGAATGATGATGCAATCACTTCACACGTACGCATCAAGTGATTTTCTCTAGTGTACATTAACCCAATCACTCTTGCACTTATTAATTTTACATATTATTTTAACGCACATTACATAACAATATAGCCCTCCCATATCCTAACATTGTTGTTACAGATAACTCTTGGATGTTGGGACAAGGAATCCCAATGCCAAGAATAATATCGTAACACAGATCAGCTTATCTCGGAACTGGAGTCATTGCCAGCCAGTGAATCAGATAAGTTAGGGTTGGCTGCGAAGAATGGAATATATATAAATGCTGAACATTGGAACAAGAGCGGGGGATTGTTTTCATGAAGTGAGCATTGGAAGGAAGCCGAAGGTTTCTTAAAAAAAAACTAAAAACTAAATAAATAAACACACAATATAATATGTATGTCGCCATTTAGCGTGGTAAAATAAAGTACAGGTACAGCACCAAGCTCATTAACCTTTAATAAAGTACAGGTACAGCACCAAGCTCATTAACTTTTAATAAAGTACAGGTACAGCACCAAGCTCATTAACCTTTAATAAAGTACAGGTACAGCACCAAGCTCATTAACCTTTAATAAAGTACAGGTACAGCACCAAGCTCATTAACCTTTAATAAAGTACAAGTACAGCACCAAGCTCATTAACCTTTAATAAAGTACAGGTACAGCACCAAGCTCATTAACCTGTAATAAAGTACAGGTACAGCACCAAGCTCATTAACCTTTAATCACGGGTGTTCTTAACCATTACTTGCTACTAAAAACACAGCGCCCCATACCATTAAACACATCATAGAAGACTGTATTTCACACAGAAGTGTAGATTGTGTTGTTGGCGTATGTGGTTACATACGCCAACAACACAATCTACACTTCTTGAGAGATCTGTGGGAAAGCCCGACCGTGGCCATGACCTTCCTTAGGGACTCGGGGCTGTTCGGCCTGGCAGCTTAGGGAACAACAACTACTAAAAACATTAAACACTACAATTAATACAAGAAATGACATAAATTGTCTTGGTAAAGAGGTACAATTAGTGTACAGAAAAAGAAGAACAAAGCGTAGCGTCTTACTGGTGAAGATAACAAGTACTTGAATGAGCGAGCGGCAGGAGTTTGATGGAGGGAAGAGGAAGGGTGGAGGGAATTATGTACAGTAATGAAGGGGAGAGGGTACAGTCACGTTAATAAGTGATGTTTCGGCACCAAGTATGTTTTGATCAATAATTGGTATCAGCAATATCTAACCTTCATATCGAGTGAAATATACTGTACAAACATGTTCCTACACTTAACCACCTTATTCAACATCTGACAGACATTAATACAGCACAGAGCGAGCCAAACGTAATGACAGCTGGGTCATGACTTATTAGCGCGTTGGGGGGTCACCGTTTTTTTTTTTCTTTCTCTCCTTTTCTCTCTTTCCCTGGATTGTATCCAGTTGGCCCCATTCAGCCAACTGTTTTAAGACGTTTATCCCCATCCAGGTGTCGATTTCTTCCTGGCGAGCGATAGCGAGCCAGCATTGTATGGAGAAATCCGGCTTCGCCGGAGATTTTGTTTTTATCGAAAAATTTACAAATTTAGCTTGCTGTAAAAAAAAAAAATATATATGCTGGCTCGCTACGGCTCGCCAGGAAAATATTGACACCTGAATGGGCGTAAACGTATTAAAACAGTAGACTGAATGGGGCCGAATGGATACAAGCCAAATAGAGAGGGAGAGAAAGAGAAAAAAAGCGAGGCGGGCTGGCTTAAGGACCTAGGAGGGGCCGTACAGGGGCAACACCACCAAACCCCCGGGGACGTGAGTGATGGTATGGGGAGGAGATACAATACACTATGACACCCGGCACGAAGCAGATGAGGGGTGAGAAGAGAAGAAACGAGGATGGTGGTGCCAACAAAGAACGCTTAGATCAAATTATGCATCCTATAGGTAGCGCCAACGAACTTGACAATAATCTGGACCCCTTAACTTCTTATAACTCAAAATGAATAAAAGCAATCGGGCTGACATCTCTATCATTTGGGAAGGGTCCAACTGGAAATAGGCGTGGAAATTTACAGCCAGTTTGCTCAAGGTCCTTTTGAGTTACGAAGAGGTCAGGGATCGAGATAATTGTCAAGTTCGTTGGCGCTACCTATAACACTCACCTATGGATTTCAAAGGCAGCGTCACACTGTTTTTCGCAAATATCTCCCAAATGAATTGTTGTATCAGTATGGTATTTCAGCACAAAGCCTGTTACACCCCGACCTAATTTATGGCCGATATAGCATTTTGCTATATGTGTTACGTTAGCAGTTTACTCATGAATATTAAGACGAAGCCGGGAGGTCACGTGTACACATTCAAAGGAATGTGTAGTATTCGTCTTGCCCCCCCCCCCCCCAACCACTCCTTAGCTACCCCTAAATCTCCCCCTCCTCACCCCTCACCGTCTCCCCATCCACACCCCCTCCTCACTCTCGTCTCCCTGCATCTCCCATCAATATATTATACGGTTCATGTTATGCACTGTACTTGTAGCTACTTATATTATGTCAGTATATATATAGATATAATAATGATAGTGTATGCACTAATATTCATGCAGCTTACGATATTATTGAGTACGTAAAGAAGGGGTAGTGCAAATTGTTATGGAGGCAAGACGTATTCCACACTGTTAATTACTGTATAACCGGATGTTTGTGCACATGTGGTAGAAGGACAAAGAACACGTTCTATTGGTATTACCTGTGGTCTGGACCTATTGTGATAACTTGTTTTTATTTGTGCTAAATACTGTGCATTCATCATAAAATATAAACATGGTTAAGTTAAGATATTAATATTTTGTTAACTTGTGTCTTGATAACCACATCATCACCTATAGACTGCATATACTTCTCTCCATCACTGCATCTCTCATTGTAGCCTTATCAAATAAATATAAAGTACCAAATATACTGCATATATTGTGACGTATCATTAGGACTATTACATACATTACATTACTGTCATGAAGTAGATGCATTATGATCGATAAATATATTGTAGGAATAAAATGAGGCAAACATGACAATACTGTAAACCATTTATTCGCTATCACTGCCCATGAAAAATATCGTCATCCTCGCATTCATCGTCGCTGGCGACGTTGATTATTACAGGTTCCACGCTCTCGTGTATGTTGTCGGACTTCCAGTACCCCTCTTCAAAGTTCCGGGAATGTTGAACAGCACCCTGCCACACGTCCTTGTTTGCCAATAGCCGCGCTTCTTCCAACCTGGCCTGTAGATCCGCCCGGGTAAACCACTGGAGGAAGGACCGCACATGGTGCTTCATGGTTCCCCATACTTGCTCAATGGCGTTGAGCTCTGGGTGACCAGGTGGCAGCCGTACGACCTCGTGGCCCCACTCACGGATGGTGTTGTCGACCTTGTACTTGGGCTGTGGACGGTTCTGCTGGCAGAGGAGCAGCAGCTCAGGTCGTGTGGCAACAGGTGGGATGGAAATCCTGCGGTGCTCCAGCCAGCTGATGAGGTCCGCCTTCTTGGTGGCTGTGGTAGGGCATCGACACTCGTCTATCAGTTGGCTGTGGTAAGGTGCATTATCCAGCACCAGTACAGATGGCTCTGGCAATGGAGGCAGGAGGTGTGTTGCTAGCCACCGCAGGAACAGTTCGCCGTTCATTTCCCCATGGTAGTCACCCTGGGTTGTCTTGGCCGTGTAGCACAGATAGGACCCGTCAACAAAGCCTTCGGCTGTGCCACCTGCGACCACCACAAATCGCTCCCCTTCTCCTGGTGGTACCTGACGACTGTAGGTGGTGCTGGTGGCAGGCTGTGTGGTATCCACCCACTCCCTGCTGTGGCCCATCCTGGTGGTAAACCAAGTCTCGTCAACATACACCACCTTCCTTCCCTCCCTCCGGTGATGCTGGAGAGCCCGAAGAGCAGCAATCCGGCGACACGCCACGTCCAGAGATTCCCTCCTCACATACATCTTTCTCTGTGATGTCTTGTATTGGAATCCCATGGTGTGTATGAGCCGCCAAACTGCCGTCTCAGAGGTATCATTCGGGATAATACCAGCTGTCTTGAGGTCCGTCGCTATTACACTGAGTGTAAGATGTTGTCTGTCGGCAAACTTGCGGTGAATGTGGCGGCGTATGGCACCGACAGCAAAGTTGTCGATGGCGGCAGGTGTAGGCGGTGGTGCAGGTGTGGAAGGGGAGGACGTGGTAGCGCGTTGGACCATCTGCCTCACTCCTGCCGCAGTCATGCCCATGGTGTGTGCAACTCGGTGGTAAGGCCTGTGTGGATAATGATCAATGTTATTATTTTATATAGGCCTATTGTATTTCGTCTATCCTCTCTCTAAACATGATATTGCGATACAATGCAGTGTATGTCTTACTGTTATAGAAATGATATTATATAAATTATCATTCATAAAATTGTATGTATGAAACGTGTACGTATTACGTAAAACTGACACGAGGTATGTAATACACAACATGGTCTCTTACACAGGAATATCTATTACCATCAACACCATTCAAATAAAATATTTGGTTGCTAACTATAGGAATAATTAAAAGGTGGGGGAGGTAATGGAAAATTATGTTGTGGCGTAACATTTACCCACGTCCTCATCACCGATACTCCCGCCCGCTGGTGCAAATGTTACAGTAATGTTTAGGGATGCACACTTTGAGTTGAAGTACAGCCTCATTGGCACCCAGCATGAGGCCTCGTTCACCCTCAATGGTAATTGTTGCCTCACGGAGAGACGGATTGATTGTCAGCCACAAGAACATATCATGATATCTGGCTCTGTGCTCCTTAAATACACAATTTAAATAATGTAGACACTGACGTGGGTGTGGGATAGGCCCTTTTGACAGCTGGACCAGCCTTATGGGTAAATACATGGGAAAATATAATTTGCCTTCTCATATTCCCACAAGGGGGTAGGGAGGATCAGCAAGAACTACAGTACATAATATGTATACTATATATATATATATATATATATATAAAATACAAATACTCACACATTCCCCAGAAAAAATTGATTCACCCCAGATACTAATACAGTATCTGGGATAAGTCCTTCCAGGATTGGCATTTTAACAGAAATTTCACATTACTCGGTCAAATATGGAAATATGGGAAGGCTACTGACTGACTGAATATCATTTGCAACACTCCATATGTCTGTCATGATAAAGCATTGGAATTTATGTATGGATCCAGGGATGCCATTTGGCCGGATTATATCCATTCGGGACCATTCAGCCGTCTGTTTTTAAACGTCTACCCCTATCCAGGTGTCGATTTTTAGCTGGCGAGCGATAGCGAGCCAGCATATTTGAGGTTTTTTAGACAGCAGGCGAAATTTGTAGATTTTTTGGTAGAAAAATGTCTCCGGCGAAGCCGGACTTCTCTTCAGAATGCTGTAGCAAAATTGTAGTCCTCTAACAGTATATGGCAATAGTTCCAGCTGATTGGTGATTGTGATTGTTACTGTTAAAACCATGGTTCCTACGGCACAAATACTGGTCGAAAGCACAGTGAGAACGCTTATTTTGCCAAAACAGCTGAAATACAACGTAGATTCTATAAATATAGACAAAGCCATCTACTTACCTATTCAAACGTATGAATGTTCTACCGCGGGTTATCTCCCTGTTGTACAAGGTGGCAAGGCGAAGGACAAATGCTGTCCTGCAGCCACGGGGGCAATGGAGCAACATGCTGGACATCGTTGTTAGTGGTGGTGCCTCGCGCCTCATTAATATTCACCTGTCATTGCTACAGTCATAGCCTCGGAAACCTCACCTGTTGTGGGGGTCAGAAAGTGACGAGGGGGGGGGGGGGGGAGGGCAATTACAGGAGGCGGAATGTATTCAATAAAGGTACACTTTACATATCATGACACGGTTCAGAACACACGTAATAACATACGATTCCGTTTATTTGGTTTACTACACATGACTGAATGCATTGGCCTCCTAATACACACATACGGCAAAACAGCCATTACCAAGGGGATTATGCCTTGCTTTCATGCTCGTTCGCCCCACTTCTCGTTTCCATGCCCAGACATAGCAGTAACTGTATGAATAATAGCAAAGTATGATACTTAAATACATAATTATATAGTATTTAATGTACGTAATCACAATAACCTAAGTATTCACGATAACATAAACCGTATACTACAGCTTTGAAAGAGGGAGGGTGAGTGGGAGTAATGAGGGAGACGGGGAGAGGGTGAACTAGGCACTGGGGTAATGGTAGGGGGGTTGGTAGGGGGGTTGGAGGGGTTAGACAGTACCCCACACTCGTCTGAATGTGTAGAAGACCCTAGAGGCGATGACTGGATTAGACTTAATATTCTTCAGTAAACTTCTGACTAAACACTTATGGCAATGTAATATATTATCTATAAATTAGGTCGGGTGTAACAGGCTTTGTGCTGAAATACCATACTGATACAATAATTCATTTGGGAGATATTTGCGATAAACAGTGTGACGCTGCTTTTGAAATCCATTTTTTTTTAGTAGTTCATATTTATGGTCGAGTAAGGGCAGATACCGGTACATTTGCTTCCTTTCCTTTTGCCTAAGCATCGAACAGACTCGGTAGGTAGCACTGATAAATTCTATCAGTTGCTTTTCGCATTTACATACATTGATTTATAATCCTATTTTAATATATACAGTATTACATTACCTTCGTAATGTCATTTAGTGCTATTGAAATAAGAATAATATTAAGGATGTTGTTATTCAACTTCAATTTCTTGGCATTGTACAGTATAATCGGGGGTATTAAGGGGAGGTTTTTAGTTTGTTTCCTACTCCTCCAGGAATCTTAAAATGTCACCCCCTTGACCCCCTTTCAAGATATATTTGTACATTTTTCGGTAGAAAAATGTCCCGGCTGAAAGCCGGTTCCTCTTAAATTACAGGCTCGCTATCGCTCGCCAGGATAAAATCGACACCTAAATGGCACGAAAGGTTTTAAAATTGACAGAAATGGGTTGAATGTTCTTAAAATAATCAAAATAATGGGGCAACCGTCTTAAAATTAGAAAAACAATGGGGCTAAACATGAGGGAGAAAGGAGTCAAGAAAAAAATCCCTCAAGTGGACCTCTGCCCTTAAGTGTTGTCATAGATTCCAGTCGTTTTCGCTCAAAAAGTGTTATTGGTATCGTTATAGTTAGTGGGAAAAGTGCTTATCCTCAAAGTATTAGTCAATGTCCGAAACTTTGTGAAATATCTGACAACACTTATTAACCTCGACCGTACCATTAATACGACGCACTAAGCTTTTGAAATGCGGTAACCCATGTTTTTATTATCACCAGTGTCAACAATTGTGGAAGGTGTAACAGCCCTTTTACCTGGAGCCATCAACGTGTGAAGGCCAACTCTCACACACACACTATTTCTGAACCGTCTTCTAGGTAGTGGAATCTCAGTCGTTTCCTTTTGTTGGTCTTGACTAGAGTTTGTTAAGGTGTATTTTATCTCGTCTCTTGAAGTTGGTACATTCCTATTATTATCTATTGTGTTGTTGCCTCGCCCTGCCCCTACAGCTAGATGCATTAGTGTTTGCCCAAGCCCCCCCCTAACACACACCTTCAACACACACACACACACACACACACACACGGTCATGGTGGCCGAGCGCACGTATTACACTGTATTGGGAGTGCTATCTCTGGTGTCGGGGGTTCGATCCCACGCGCCGGCAGGGGAAGTTGATTCGAAAACTTTCCCTGACCGTGAAGGCAAGGTCTGGACGGACAGTCTCGGTGGACCCACAAAGTCTCCTGCCCACGTCCTACTCCCTCGGGGGTATGTAGACGCTCTCGTTAGCAGCCAGGATCAGTCTGTTGATCCCTTAGGATAAGACCTAGGTTAAGTTTGTGTATTTTCAGCCCCATTGGCTGCCGGCTTGAAGTAAACCGATTTTGATAATTATTATTATTATTATTACACACACACACACACACAAGGACTATATTGTTGTATTGATATAAACAAAAAGGAAGCAACGACCGAAAGAGAACAAAGGGAAAGACAATAACAAAAATAGAAATTGAAAGTTGGCGTAAGAGAAGGAATGGAGGGAGAAGGGGGAGGAACTGAGGTGTGATAGGGGGTAATTGAGAGAGGAAATGTAAGTGAGGCCCAAGAATAAAACGACTGGAGAGAGAGAGAGAGAGTGAGTGTGAGCGTGTGTGAGTGAGAGAGAGAGAGTGTGTGTGTGTGTGAGAGAGAGAGAGATAATATTTTCTTACTCTTGGTGACTAATTGGAGTAATGTTGAGGTATTGGTGTCGCAGGATATCTAGATTATCTGGTCTGGCGTATTTTCGAGGAGATAGCCTTTTCAACGACCTCCCTATTGGCATTAATGTTTATTGTATATTTCGAGCTCAAATGTCTTGTTGTTTTCTGAGTTTTTCTCTTTTCATGCACATAAAATGTATTGTTCGTTTCACCTCTTGTTTATTTTCACTGTCTTTAAACAATAATTCGGCCAATTTATTTTTTGTATAATTATGGTCTCTCAAATAGTTCCTTTGTATCCCTTATATGTTGGTAGTATTATCATGTGTGGCTCTTACGTGATCTTATTCATCCTTTCTTTTCCTGGCATTCATTTTTGTGTGATACTTTCAATATATTTCCTTCAAATATCAATACGATGCAATTCTGTATTGCTATATTTAATTTATATATATATGTACCAATTCACATATTTATCTTACTTCATTATCCTATTGTTCGCTCTCTACTCTCTAGTACACACACACACACACACACACATACAGTATATATATATATATATATATATATATATCATCTTTCATTTTGTATTCCTCCATCTGTCTCTTCCGTTTTCTAATTAGTTTCCTCCGAAATTAAGGGAAACTTTAGTAATTTATAAATCTTGCAACTTTGACATAATTATGACAGGCGGAGACGGAAACATTATTGGTAAACTTATGATTTGTGTGGCTTACCTGCACTCTATGGGTACATGTGAGTTGTGCAAGAGCATTGGTATCACTCAGTTGTGTTTGTTTGTCATTGTTCCCAAAATATCTCAAGAAGGAATAGGTGGGATGTGAAGAATCTTTGACCTTGTCCTTATTTGGGACCAACATATAAGGCATAATGATAATATCAATAGAGTATATCCATACCTGGTAAATTATCCGGGAATAATGAGAGGTGTGCACGATTTCACAGATGTAAGCAATATAATACTGCTGTTCTCTAGCAAACACCACACACGATGATATCCATGCCATTAAGGGGGGTCACCGGCTTTTTTCCTCTTTCTCTCCTTTTCTTTCTTTCCCTGGCTTGTATCCATTCGGACCCATTCAGCCAACTGTTTTAAGACGTTTATCCCCATCCAGGTGTTGATTTATTCATGGCGAGCGACAGCGAGCCAGCATTGTATGGAGAAATCCGACTTCGCCGGAGTAATTTTTCTCTCGATAAATGTACAAATTTAGCTTGCTATCAAAACAAAGATATATATATATGCCGGCTCGCTACTGCTCGCCAGGAAAATATTGACACCGGGATGGGGGTAAAAGTCTTAAAACAGTAGGCTGAATGGGGCCGAATGGATTCAAGCCAAAGGGAGAGGGAGAGAAAGAGAAAAAAAGCGGGGTGGGCTCCCTTAAAAGGAATACATTCGGTTAGAGTATGTGGGTAGCTAACGCGAAACCGAACACAATACTGTAGTATTTCCCTGGTGAGAACAATCATAAAACTTGAACACATGTGGCAGCTGCTGCGAAAAAACAAAAACAATCCAAGACTCAAACACACACACACACACACTCTCTCTCACACACACACACACCCTCTCTCTGTCTCATACACACACACACACTCTCTCACACACACACACTCTCTCTCTCTCTCTCACACACACACACACACACACACACACACACCCTCTCTCTCTCTCGTATCCTAGCCACCTCCTCTATCACGCCAATTACTGAAACTTGGACATGGAATAACTTTATTATGAGGGGACTTTCTTCCAGGTAATTAGGACTCCCCTTATCTCGGCTTCTAAATTACCTCATTATCTTCAGCCTTTCTTACTTCTTATTTATCTGTCTTGGTGGTGTAATGGTTTAGATGCTTATGTTCTGGGTGTGGTGTCCTGAGTTCGGATCTCGGGAGGGCCATATGCTTCCATTAGTTTATTCAGGTACATTGGGGTCTGTATTTGATATTAATTTTAAAGAACGGGGTGTTACTTATCTGCATTTTCTTGAATATTTTGTATTTCCATTGCCCCCAACCCACACCTTTCAATGTTGACAATGTCCATCAATTCGTCCCTATTTCTTACTTTCCAAATATTTGTTCTTCACATGTTGAATGCTATATCACTTTCTCAAACTTTCTCAAATTCACAAAGTTTTCTACGAATCCTGAGAGGTAAGTTAAGATTTGCATTGGTACAGCCAGGAAATCAATATTTAATATAGACATGATGTTGTATATACCAGGAGTACTTTTCAGGTCATTATTGCTAGCATTTAAGGGGAGATGGGTCGTTTTTCTGGTCCCCCTTCTTGCTCATGTTTAGCCCCATTAGTATTCAGATTTTAGACGTTCGGCCCATTAGTTTGGTGATTTTAAAACTATTCGATTTATATAATTCGACTCACTGGATGGAAACTGATTACTATTGGGCGCAAGTGAAAGAGCAGCAGACGACGTTTTTCTGTCCCCCATTGCCTGATAAACAGTCGATCAACGGCCTAACCTAACACTGAACATGGATTTCTGCCAGTATTTGTATTTTTATATTATGCACACGTCTTTAAGTTGAGTGTGTACGCAACGTAGTGTGTATAATTGTGTAAATGGTTATGCGTGTATAAATGTATCATTTTATGGAGGCAGGCTGATATTTGTATGTTCTGATATGTATTATTGAACAAAACTTATGTAGCTTAAATGATGAATGACGTCATTCCGTACATTTTGCTTTCCGTCACGCAATATTTTCCAGCTTTGCGTATACGCTGCGAAGAGAAGGCAAATTATGCGTAATATTTATGATCCACATCATCCATCATGCATGGATGTGTGTGTGTGTGTGTGTGTGTGTGTACTTACTCTAGTTGTATTGCGGGAGTGAGCATGCTCGTTATTTCCCGCCTCCTATATGTGTAGGTGTTATATGCATCGTTGGAATGGCTGTGGATGTGTGTGTAGTCTGTATTTTAGCCAATTGGCGACATCGGAAACGAAGGCTTAGGGTGGATCTGTATGGTACCATTCTCACTATAGACGGTACCGTCTCGCCCGAAGGCTTAGGTAGCCATCAGCTTAGGTGAACCATATGATACCCATCTCGCCTTGTACCATTTTTGCCAACCCCAGATGGGACGTCACAACGTCGTCCACTTTATTCCAGGTACCTATTTACAGCTAGGTGAACTGAGGCTAACACATGAATGGAGACAAGCCCAATTTGTCTCCGTGTGTGTCTTTGTGTGTGTGTGTGTGTGTGTGTCTTTGTGTGTGTGTGTGTGTGTGTGTTGGGATTTGTGCTGATAGGTAAATATAGAATATGAAAAAAAGTCAAGTGTCAAATGTAGTGACCCAGGGCAGGTAGGCCAGGTGTGGGTCACTCTCTCTCTCTCTCTCTCATTAGGTCTATCCTAATTTGAACAATATCACCTGGCGGTCGTCACTGTATTAAAATAATTCATAATTAGAATTAAGTTATATGAGAGAGAGAGAGAGAGAGAGAGAGAGAGAGAGAGAGAGAGAGAGAGAGAGAGAGATAGGTAGGTCGTGTAGTTATCACGCGTGACATCACATTACCTAGTATGATAAGTGTGACCTTCAGTGCTACCAGTTGTTGCCCTCAGAACCGCCAACTTGGAGTGGTAAGACTATAGGTACGAAGCTTCAAGGGGAAGTCCGAAATGTCTAGGAATGACAGCAAGATATTCAGACATAAATCATACCAGAGCTTCTCTCAGCAAAATATTGGCGCATTAACTTCAGGCAACCAGTACTTTCATAATTTCGATTTATTTTTATTTTATATTCATGATGGCAAGCATCAAATTGTTTTATTTAGAGTAAAAAAAAAAAAAAAAATATTCGCAAGAAAGATTTATCAAACAGCTTACTTATATCATTCCATTAGTTACACAATATTTGATCCTAAAATATAACTATTATGTTGGAGTTGCTACAAGTACCAACAACACTCACACTATTATTACGAAATAGGATTTGGGGGAGAAAATGTTTTTTTCTTTTTGTACTTGTTCTCTATACAGCAAGTTACTTGACACAAGATTTATAGATATACCTATGATACCTACCTGTAGATGTTCTAATATATTAAGTAATATACGATGTTCATGTGAGTCAATAACTGTTCACACATTTTAATATATTCACATATGCAGTTCTTACATACTCACATTTTCATATGCATAGACATATACAAAAATATGCACACACAGAGAGAGAGAGAGAGAGAGAGAGAGAGAGAGAGAGAGAGAGAGAGAGAGAGAGAGAGAGAGAGAGAGAGAGAGAGGAGTAGAGAGGAGAGAGAGAGAGAGAGAGAGAGAGAGAGAGAGAGAGAGAGAGAGAGAGAGAGAGAGAGAGAGAGAGAGAGAGAGAGAGAGAGATTACATGACAAGGTTACGGGTCCTTGTTCCATTTTCAGCTCTTTGATATCGTCCACCTCGTTAACTTTCGGCCCTGTTGCTTCATGTGTCTTGACTTGTTGCTGTATGCTGGCTTATTGCTCTGTTTTTACTATTTTCCTAAACGGATTTTATATATAATCTATTGTTATTAATTTCACCACAACATCAAACACCTCCAATGAAATTAATGAAAGCATATAATTTATGTGATCCACCGGGATATAAGTTACGTAACACCCCGTTCTTTAACATGTGCTTTCATTAATTTTATTGGAGGTGTTTGGTGTTGTGGTGAAGTTAATGAAAAATAGATTAATGTCAATTACAAACCCCAATGTACTTGAATAAACTAATGAAAGCATATGGCCCTCCCGGGATTCGAACTCGGGACACCACACCCAGAACATAAGCAATTTTTTTTTTTTTTTTTTTTTCAATAATACCTAATTCAATACACCCTTGATGGGCATAGGGTATAATTAGGCCTCTGGTTTGGCAATACAACTCCCTCATGGATCCCAGTGACCTGTTGATGATTTTTTCTATAGTCTATTTTTTCCCAGCTGATGGTAAATTGAATCCCGTAGTAGCTGATTTCTTGATACTTAATGGACAAATAAACTACTATGGTTGTGTGTCGTATTAATGTCAAGTTTTCATAATTAGCATCATATTTCGCTACAAAATCTACCTTATAACTGAGTAACAAAGATAGAAACATGACAATTTACCCCCAGCTGGAAAAATGTTGACTATATTTGGGGTTGATCTTGTATTTCCTGTTTGGCTGATTACAACGTCACCATAACAAACAGCTGAAGGACAGAACCCGGGATTGTTAGGACACCCGTGGCCCAGGGTCTGTCTGTTGAGTCTAGTAGGTTTTATATCTCTTATTGCAGGCCATACTCCTATTAAGGAGAGATGGTTCACTTTTTGGGCGATTTTTGCATGTATTCATTATTTTTCTAGTTTCCTCCTTAGACCTCCATCAAATTAAAACAAAAAAAATCCATTAAATCACCCTTCTTAATTTGTACATTTTTCGGTAGAAAAATGTCCAGGCCGAAGGCCGGTTCTTCCAACATTACAGGCTCACTATCGTTCGCCAGGGAACAAATCGACACCTAAATAGCACGAAAGGTCTAAATATTGACGAAGAAATGGGGCGAAAGGTCTTAACATCGACTAACTAATGGGGCAAACATCTCAACATCTGAAAACTAATGGGGCTAAACATGAGGGAGAAAGTGGTCCAGAAAACCGGCCCATGTCCCCTTAAGATGAGTAATATAGAAAAGAAAGAACTACAATCAGTTCCATTACATCTGACACCAAATGTAATCCCTTACCCAACTGATTTGTCTATACTTTCTGGAATAATGGGAATGTATTGTGTCTCGGCATTATCTAATTACCGAGTTCTCTTAATTAACAACACACTTCGTTTAAAAGTGGTCGTAATAGAGGAGTAATTGAGGTAAGGATGTTGTAATTGAGGTAATGATGTTGTAATTTAGTGTCAGATGATATGAAACTTAGTATAGTCTAGTATAATTTTCAGGACACACTCATTGTAATTGGCGACTCCAATGCTGTCATAAGTACAGATAGGGCTGGCTGCAAGAGTTGCAATGGTCCTGACACCAGTAATGTAAATAGTACTCTCTTCCTGAATTTTGCAAAGGCCAGGAATTAGAGCATTGAAAAGAAGATATTTTACATCCGTATAGATACATAGATATTTTTTTTTTTTTTTTTTTTTTTTCTATATTCCAACTTACTTCCTCTCGGGCATAGGCTGAGAGCCTCAACATTCACCGCTTTACAATGAACAGTGAAGCCCGTGAGGTCTTGTTCCAGTCTAGGGAGTGAGACATGTGAAGCACGTAGAGTACAACGAGCACCTGCCATCTTGCCTTCACATGAGGCACGGTGCTCACTCATGGCCCGAAACGACCCCATCTCTGAAGCCACCTCGTTCCCGTGCTTCACTGTCTCACCCCCTACACTCGGACTCTCACACTTACACACACACAACGCCACCTGTTGAGCAGATAACTCATCACGCATTGCACCCCTATAGCATATTTTGAATATGGGAATATTCATACAGTGCTATTTAATCAGGAAACAATGAGGGTATTTTATTGACGTTTCGGTCGGCTTGTGGTAATGCACTGATACCTAGGTACAGCACAAATTTCATCCCAATAATATCTTTCCATTGAAACATCAGGATTTGAACCCGGGACCTTTGGATTACCAGGCCAGTGGCAAGATCACTCCACCACACCTACCCTAGGTACATGATACAAGATGTGTGTGAATTTGTGTTTTTATCTGTGTTTGTTCGTTGTTTTATGTTGTTTTTGTGTTTTCCCTGTTCTTGCTCTGTCTTGAGTCGGCCACCCCCAAGAAAAAGGAAAAAAATAAAAAAATAAAATAAAATAGAAAATAAAAATAAAAGTAGGACAACTGGGGATTGGGCCTGAGCATATAGATAGATAGATAGACAGATACATGTTGGATAATCTTTCTGAACTGCTGGATCCATAGCCGTGCTGAAATGGCAGCCTCCAATCGGTTGTAGGTGTTGGGTTCCCTGGAGGACCTTGTAAGACTGTAATAACTCAAGGGGAGGAAGACCGTTTTTCTGGACCCCCTTCTCCCCAATGTTTAGCCCTACTAGTTTTGAGATTATAAGACGTTCGGCCCATTACTTTGGCGATTTTAACACCTTTCGCTCCATTTCGTTGTTAATTTTAAGAGAAACCGGCCTTTGGCCGGGAAATTTTTCTACCGAAAAATTTACAAATTTATCTTAAAGGGGGGTCTAGGGGGTGTTTTTATAAGCTTGATGGAGGTCTAGGGAGGAAACTGAACAATTATATGAATAAATAAATTAATAGACCAAACAAACGGTCTGCCTCCCCTTACTGGTGAATCTAAGCCAAGGTCAAGGAGAGCTTCTGTCATGATGACATTGTATAAGAGGGTAATTTTGCTAGTTTTAGTGTAGATCACGTTCAACACTGGGGTCGGTTTCGTAGAGTAGTTGATTCCCCATGGAGAGACAAAGACAGATATGTCAAGCTATTCGCTGAGTAAATTGGGTGTTATTTCTCTTAACATTACCTTTGGCCTGCTTGTCGAACCCTGAAGAACTGCTCTTACCCTAAATAACACGAACACTCTTAATATTTTCGGATCCTTGTCATATGTCTCTGTAGGCCTCATATGTTCTGTTTTATTCATCATATGTACTTTGTATATTGGGTAATGTACTGAATATAATTTGAGAGTAATATGTCTGTAACATTAATGAATATAGAAATGAGTGATATTTTGATGACTTCGATTTATATATTTGGACTCACTGGATGGAAACTGATTACTATTGGGTGTAAGTGAAAGAGCAGCAGCCGACGTGTTCCTGTGCCCCATTATACAGTAATATCCGAAGGCACCTGTCAACAAAACATTTTATGATTAAGGGGACATGGGCCGGTTTTCTGGACCACTTTCTCCCTCATGTTTAGCCCCATTAAATTAATTTTAAATGTTAAGATGTTTGCCCCATTAGTTAGTCGATTTTAAGACCTTTCGCCACATTTCTTCGTCAATATTTAGACCTTTCGTGCTATTTAGGTGTCGATTTTTTCCCTGGCGAACGATAGTGAGCCTGTAATGTTGGAAGAACCGGCCGGGACATTTTTCTACCGAAAAATGTACAAATTAATTTAGAAGGGGTATCTAATGGATTTTTTATTTTTTTTTATTTGATGGATGTCTTCGGAGGAAACTAGAAAAATAATGAATACATGCAAAAAACGCCCAAAAAGTGAACCATCCCCCCTTAAGTGTCGAACTATTCCAACCCCCCTAGGAATAAGCATATTTTGTTGTACAGCAACAACAACTACTACTACTGCTACTATTACTACTACTATTATTTTATATATATATATATTAGTAAAGCCAGGTAATACATTTTCTTTAATACATACGAGGTTGAAAGAAATGGCAATTTCTGCGTTGGAAATTTTATTATTCAAAGTTTCCAGGTCTCTGATGAGTTTTCGCTGGGTGGCAGGAAGTAGATGAAGGAGATGAGCAAAATTCATGGTGGTACAGGGTTACATAAATGTACATGATGATACAGGATATACGACGCGTTTCACTGGACAACCAGCATTATCAAGTAAGGAAGGAATGATATAAAAGGTAAACATGAAGGGTATATATAAAGGGTGGAGGATCAGAGGAGGCGGAAAACAGGGGGCAAAAGTCTGCTATTGGTGGAAGCGTAAATTAGGAGAGAGAAAGGGGTTAACCGCTTCACGCATGCGCACTGGATGCGGGATGGTGGTCAGTAGGTGGGGTCGAAGCTGATTGGCTGCGTGTCGAGGGGCGTGGCCTAAGTTGTGTGGCGCCTGCAGAAGACGAAGCTGAAGGAGGTAGCGCGGGGGGCTGCGTCAAGGGCACCGGGGGGCGAGGAGGGGTGTTAGGTCCTGTAGGGTAGTGCCTTTTGGCAGAAGGAAGGATCTGAAGGTCCAGAGTTTGGTTGTTGATGTTGGGATGTAAGGCTTGGATATATAAAGCTTCGAGTATAGGTAATCTCCTTGGGTCACTTTCTTTATCGAGTATGGTGGTGTGTTTCTCTAACTCGTTGCGTGTGAGATGAGGGTGGTTAGGGGTGAGATAGTGGTCTTTGATGGCTCCAGCCTCAAGGTGAAGAGTTAACCGACGTGAAAGACGAGTCTGCGTCATACCAATATAGGAATGAGGTCCACAGTCCTCATAATTACAGGTATGTTGGTAAATGACGTGATCGTCGGTCATCGGGCTCTTTATCTTGGTGGAGGCTGGTTTGTTGCGGAGAACGAGGTTGGAGGTCTTGGGGGATTTGTAATAAATTATTAATTTGATTTTGTTTTCTGGGTTGGTTGGGTGGACATGCTTGGAGATTATTTCTTTTAAGACGGCCTCGTCATTTTTGTGTTCAGAGGACATGTAATTGCGGTAGAAGATCTTAATTTCATTGGGGGGGTCAATGTTAGGAGGGCTTTGGGTGTACCATTTTTCAAGATGGTGGTTGATGGTGCTGGAGATGTCGGAGTTGGAGTATCCGTTATTTACTAAAACTTGGGATAGTCTTTCTAGTTCCTGGTGGGTGTCGGCCCAGGTAGAGCAGTGCGTGAGGGCTCTCCTAACATAGGCGGAGATGGAGTATTGTATGTATTAAAGATAATATATATATATATATATATATATATATATATACCGGTATATATATATATATATATATATATATATATATATATATATATACCGGTACAGTATATATATATATTTGTTTTTTTACTGCTACCATTCAACCTCCGGGACTCATCATCGTGGATTTTTTTTTTTTTTTTAAATTTGTATTACTACTACTACTACTACTACTACTATTTTTTTTTTTTTTTTTTTTTTAAGTTTAATATTGTTCATACATTTTAGTTTACAAGCATCAGATATTACTATTCTACACCATGCAACTTCAATCCAGTCTCCTTCCTATGCGACCCTCTGCCACTGCTGCCTCGTAGTCCACTTCTGCCACCGTCACTGGTTGTGGTGCAGACTGTCTTGTTCCCCGCAGGCATAGTAGTGCTGATCTGAGCAATGAGAAAGATAGACGGCAATACTACTACTACTACTACTACTACTGTAACTACTACTACTACTACTACTACTACTACTACTAATCATCATCATCATCATCACCACCACCATCATCATCATCATCATCATCATAATAATGATAATAATAAAAGTAATAGCAAAACCAAAATAAGATAAAAACTAACGCTACTAATTTCTTAAATCTGTTATTATTGGGTGGGGCCTGCGAGTGACAAGCCAATCACAACAACAGATCCCCCAATGAACACTCCTGAGTGGCTCCTTAGTCCTTCAACTGCTGGACTAATGGGAATGTCAGAAAACATTAAGAGGGAGGTACTCGCTTTTTATGGACCCCCTTCTCCCTCATGTTTAGACCCACATTGGTTTTGCGATTTTAGGACGTTCGTTCACTAGTTTGGCGATTTTGATTTTTTTGCCCCATTACTTTGTCCATATTAAGACCTTTCGTGCCGTTTAGGTGTCGATTTTTTGTGCCGTTTAGGTGTCGATTTTTTCCTGGCGAGCGACAGCGAGATTAACTTTTGAAGAAACCGGCCTTTGGCCGGGAAAATTTTCTACCGAAAAATGTACAAATATATCTTAAAAGGGGGTATAGGGGGTGTTTTTTTAAGCTTGAAGGGGGTCTAACGAGGAAAGTCAAGCTTAAATAAATAAATGAATAAGTAGCACAAACAAACAAGCACTAGCCCCTTAACGCAACTGTGGCAGAAACACACTCGCAAAATACCAGTCACGATTAACCATCTCCGACATATGACGCGATTTTGATCCTATTAGGGATACTTTAAAGCCTTTGTTACCATCAGGGGTATTTAGAAACCTTTAGTTTAGTTACTTCAACCTCTGCAGTTGTCTTTGAGTTTGCTGTGGGCAGAAAACTAATGTTGGAGAGGTAATTATCAGAGTGAGAGAACTCTATTTCTTATTGCTAATCTGGCAACCTCTGCGTCATATGTGCGTGAAAGGGTTAACATGTTCTGTAAATTGGATATAATACTAGAATGGAATGTTCGACTACTTATCCCTTTCACGCATTTATGACGCAGAGGTTGCCAGATTAGCAAAAAGAAATAGAGTTCTCTCACTCTGATAATTACCTCTCCAAAATTAGTTTTCTGCCCACATCTAACTCAAAGACAACTGCAGAGGTTGAAGCAATTAAACTAAAGGTTTCTAAATACCCCTGATAGTAACAAAGGCTTTAAAGTATCCCCAATAGGCTCAAAATCGCGTCATATGAGTGAAAGGGTTAAAAGCAACACACATCGATATTTGGGCTAGATGCTGTCATCATTATTCAGCCAAAAATATCATGATTTTTGTTTTGAAAAAACACAATTTGGACCTATGGTTTGGGTTACAGACGACTTTCAAAGCTCAAAATTTGATAATTTTGGCCGTTTTGGGAGATCAATTGAAAATCGAAATCCTATAATAATGGTCTGATTTCAATTAATTGAATTGGGCAGAACAGTCGAATTAGAGTTATTAATTAAATTGGGCAGAAAAGTCGAATTGTTCCGAGTGGTGAGATTGGGCCGAGTGGTCAAATGATTCGGCCAATAATATGTATGTTGGTACGCAGTGAATCCAGTCAAATCCAATTTTTTTTTTTTGTTCTGTCCATAAAACTTAGTGATATAATTATGTGATCGTAAACTGATTGGTCGATATGGCTCATAGGCTATTGGTATCGCATGAGGGGATGGAGTGGGCGTCGAGCGGTTGGTTGAATCAGTTAAATGGGTCATCACCAATATCTGTGGGTGAAGTCATTAAGGGGAGACTGACCGTTTGTTTGGTCTATTAATTAATTTATTCATATATTTGTTTTTAGTTTTCTCCCTACACCTCCATCAAGCTTAGAAAAACACCCCCTAGATAAATTTGTACATTTTTCGGTAGAAAAATGTCCCGGCCGAAGGCTGATTCCTCCTAAACTTGCAGGCTCGCTATCGCTCGCCAGTAACAAATCAACACCTAAATGGCACGAAAGTCTTAAAATTGACAACGAAATGGGGCGAAAGGTGTTAAAATCGCCAAACTAATGGGCCGAACATCTTATAATCTCAAAACTAGTGGGGCTAAACATTAGAGAGAAGGGGGTCCAGAAAAACGGTCTGCCTCCCCTTAAGTAACCAGCATGTCCCACTCCCACAATGAGTACATTGATTATCAGTCAAAGCACTTCTCATTGTCATTTTGTGTGTGTGTGTGTGTGTGTGTGTGTGTGTGTGTGTGTGGTGGGGGTTTGGGGGACCCCAATAAGGTCATTAGAGTTGACAAAAAGTTAATCGTTTCTAATCCGCTACAAAATGGATGTGCTGACGAAGTTTGATCCACTGTATATCCACCCATTAGTTTTTTAGAAATCCAGCTTTCAGACAGAAAACAGAAATGTAGACAGCCATTCTAACGAGAGAGAGAGAGAGAGAGAGAGAGAGAGAGAGAGAGAGAGAGAGAGAGAGAGAGAGAGAGAAGATGGGGAGGAAGAAGATGGGGAGGGAGAGTCGGAACCATTATGTCAGCAGTAGATATCCGTAATCTACTTTGGTAGAAGTCTTCTTACCCATCTCTCTCTCTCTCTCTCTCTCTCTCGTTATAGATTTAAGTGAAGCATGTATTTAACTATCAGTAAAGCTCAGATGAAACGAACGACGGAGAAGCGAGAGAAGGAAGGCAAGGGAGGAAAATGAAAATTAAGTGATGGACAACACGAAAGTGGAAAAGCACAGCTGTTTACCAAAACATTTGTCGTGTCATATGTGTACACTCAATCATTTTGTTTTTCCAGTGGAGGTACACATGGTCATACTTTTGTTCTATTTTTCCATATGTTGGTGGTTTTGTTCATTCTATCTATCTATTGCCTGACGCCGTGATCCCCGAACGGGTGGCCACGAATGAACCGCCCCCTTGCACCTCTGTCCCCAGTCAGTCGACGCCCCTCCCCCCAACCAGCACCGCCTTCGTTCATATATTTCCTCACTCCATCCTTCCACCTCTCTATCGGTCTATCTCTCCCTCTCTGTCCCTCCACCTCGCTCTCATACACCCTCTTAGTCATTCTCTCGCTTTCCATACGTTCCATAATTATGGCCGAACCATCTCAAGTTGTTCCTTTCACACTTTCCAGCACATCTACCTCCACACCACACCTCCTTCTTACTTCCTCATTAGTCTGTATATCCCTCCATGTAACTCTGCACTCACTTCTTAAGTAATTCATTTCCACTGCTCTCACTCTTGGTCTGAGTCTCTCAACCAACCTCCATGCTTGGCTTCCGTAAGTCAGTGTCGGGATTACCACACTGTCATGCAAGGACTTCTTCACTTCCATACTGACCACCCTATTTCTTGTTACTGCTTTCAGCATTCCTACAACCCTCTTCCCCTGTTGTACCCTCTCCCGCACTTCTTCATCCATAGTCCCATCTTTACTCAACACACTGCCCAGATACTTAAAAGAGTTGACGATCTCCATTGCCTGACCGTTCAGCTTCACCTCACACTCTGTGACTTCACCCCTTTCGAAGACCATAACCTTGCTCTTCCCCGCATTTACCTTCAAATTCCGTTTTTCGCACACTGTTCCAAACTCATTTACCAGACCCTGCAACTCCCATTCATTATCACTCATCAGAACTGTATCATCCACAAACAGCAGTATAGGTAGCTTCCACTCAATTCCCTCCCTTTTCAGCGGTACACCACCATCCACTGCTCTTGATAGTATTTCTTTCATGACTCCATCCATATATACAGTAAACAACCACAGGGACATCACACACCCCTGTTTCAAACCAACATTCAGGTAAAAGAACTCGCTCTGCTCACTCTCCACACGTACTGCCGCCTTTGCACCTTCATACATGCTCTTCACTGCTTTCAGCAACTTGCCATCTACTCCGTATATTCTAAGAACTTTCCACAAACCTTCTCTATCCACTCTGTCATAGGCCTTCTCCAAGTCCATAAAGGCAACATACACCTTTTGTTTCTTCTCCAGATATTTCTCCACAACACAATTCAGGGTAAAAGTCTGATCTACACATCCTCTTCCCTTCCTAAAACCTCCCTGCTCGTCGCCTATCCATTTCTCCGTTCTCACTCTCACTCTCTCAATCACTACCCTACTGTATACCTTCCCTACTACGCTTAGAAGACATATTCCTCGGTGGTTACCACACACTCCTCTTTCCCCTTTGCCCTTATATAGGGGGACTATTATGCCAGTCTTCCAGTCATCGGGTGCATTCCCCTTCTCCCATGCTAGTTTGCACATTTTCCATACCCATTCGATCACTGTCTCACCACCATACCTCAACATTTCCCCACACACTCCATCTGTTCCTGGTGCTTTCCCCAACTTCACTCTTTTCATGCCTCCCCACACTTCTGACGTCCTGATCCCCACCTCCTCCTCCACTACTTCTCTTCTTTTCCCTCCCTTTTGTTCATTACCTTGGTTAATTATCATATTTTTTTTTCACGGACTATGTGTTTGTTTATCCCTAATGGGTTCTCATTCCGTTTTCAACCACGTTCCAAATAATTTTATAATATGTATTATTATACAGACTGGGAGAGAGGTATCCTGACCAGGATTCGAACCCACTCACCCCAGGTACATTTGGGAGAGCTGGGTACCAGGCCACACGGATGGGATCTTTAAATTCTGTGACGTAGGCAAAGGTAGAGCTCATTTTTCGCACTACCCTCACAGGTCAGTATACATTTGAGTGAGATAGGAGGAAGATCGCGCTGTGTTTCCAAATTATTTCCCCCTTCTAAATACTTTATAAGTATATTAAAACTAAGTTTACCCATACATGACAAGAAGGTAATTTTAAGGAATTTCGAAGAAATTCACTATGAAGAAGTAAAAACAGATGAGGACATTGATTTTGGTTTATGTCATACGAATGTTGAAGTTTGTAAGGAGGATATATAGATAGATTGATAGATAGATATAGTTAAATATACAGATACTATAGACTATAGATAGTTAAAAACAGAGTGAGAGTGAGTGCGTGTGTGTGTGTGTGTGGGTGTGTGTGTGTACGGTATGTGTGTGAGTAGTGCGTGTGTGTGGTGAGGAGTGCGTGTGTCCTTGTGTGTGTGTGTGTGTGTCTGTTGGAGAAATTAAAAGTGATTGCATAACAGAACTGAAGATGGATTATATAGCTTACATACTAAAAGGAACATTTCAAACAGACCATTTGGAAGGAAGATTTGGTTACTATCGGCAGTTAGCAGGAGGAAATTACAATATTTCTGTACGCCAAATATATGAGTGTGAAAAAAAGATACGAATGATGTCAGTGTTAAAACTAAGTTTACCCATACTCGACAAGAAGGTAATTTTAAGGAATTTTGAAGAAATTAACTAGGAAGAAGTAAAAACAGATGAGGAAATTGATTTTGGTTTATGTCATACGAATGTTGAAGTTTGTAAGGAGGATATTGATAGGTGTAAAGACATCACCCCAGTGATAGTTTATTTAGCTGGCTATTGCTGTTACTCTGTGATAAAGAAATGAAATGTAATCATGTAAAGAAATTATTACGTGTTCAGATAGTGGTGAAGACATCCCTGAAAATCTAGCTTACATTCCTGGAATTAGAAGAGGTTCTCTTTTTTACCCAGATAGTGTGACAGCCAACATGGTCATGTATAACTATATTGTTATTAACAAACTTGTTCAACTTCCTGCCTTTCGAAATGCTACTAGCCAAAAAAATATAGCAACACAAGTATGGTGGTATATGCTTCTACAAATGCAATAGGCTATTCAATAATTACTGTGCTAAAGAAAATAACATCCCAGCAGCTACCAGAGCTAATAAGAATGTAGGCATTAAGAGAAAGCGTCAAACCCTAGACAAATAGACTATGTGTACTGTATTGTATAATTATTGTATTGTGTGTGTGTGTGTGTTTGTGAGTGTGTGTGTGTGTGTGTGATTGTGAAGGTGAGTGTGTCTGCAGGTGTGGTCAGGTAAGGGAATCGAATTTAAAAGTATAATCCCGGAACGGGGATTGGATTAGGCCTAGTACAAAGGTCATTCCTTTATATGTGCGTGTTTGTGTGTTACATTAATTATATGTTTATATTTATTTATATAGTAATACAGTTAGTTACTTATATGCATTTTTTCATGAATAATAGTGGATGTGGCTTATATTGGCTCTCCAGTAAGGCTCTCTTTATTGGCTGTGTATAAAATATAGTAATGTATAATAGCATTTTGTATTATTTTTTCCAATAGGAGAAAAGTAATAGTGACATCCTTGTAATACGTTTTCATCTTGTACAAATACTTGTTCAAGGTATGAGTGTAATTTGCAGTAAATACCAAAGTACAGTATGTTGTTATAATATCGGCATCATAATATATAATATAATTAATATATATACACAGTAAAAGATAAATATTTAATAGTGGCCCCTTCATCATTGACGATATTGCCTATTAATATAATAGTCTCCCTTCAACACCCGCGGCAGCAGTTTTGAATCTCCCGCGCGGAAGGGTCAGGGAGTACTCTCATAAGTGCACGCTTAATTCTCTTGTGGAATCGTCTCTTGTGATTGGGTGCCCAACAGAAAAAACTTCGTAGAAAATAAAAAAGAAAATTTAACTTAATATCTGTTATATTATGGCTTTCCATGCGTGGATTTCTTGTGCGCATCGCCCAGGCGCAGGCCCCCTAGTGGCCATCTTTCCTTCTTCTCCCTTCCGCGTTCGTGCCTGTAGGGCGGGTGTCCCTGTGCTCCAGCTTCATTCGTCGTTCCTGCGCTTATCGTGAGTCCTTACTCATTTGTATACATCTGCGTTGCACTGAACAGAGTTTAGATTAGCTAGCACGGGCTGCCCCATTGGCACGACCGCAGTAGGGTGTAAATTAGGGTACTTTTGTAACAGGCGCCTCTGTCTCTCAAGATCCGCGCGCCACGTGTGTTATTATTGTGTTGTGTTTTGCGCCTTTAGCTTTTGATATTATAGCTAGGAGGCTACCATCCTGCAAGATTATGCTTCAGGCCGTCACTTTGAGGCAGTTGCATATTAATTTTGTTTATTATTAGCAAATGCTCTGGTTCAAGGGTGGCTGCACGTCGTGCGGAGCCTTCTGGAGTTCGTATTTGCTTTTGGGCCCCACTCGCGAGTCCCCCATCTGCTTGCTGCTGCTACTGGTTCATCGGAGCGTCAGTTCATCCTGTGTTGTTCCTCGGGCCCCATGGCCAGCCTCAATAGGGGTCTCCAATATAGGCTACAGGTAATCTAGGATTGATAATTCTATATTGTTTGTGATTATACCTATGTCTGCCCCATTACGGTGTTACATGTGTGCGTGGCATGTATTTTATGGGCCATTGGGAGACGTCCCCTATTTATTTTTATATGTGGGGTTTTTGGTAGGGGGAATTTTGCCACATAAGTTCCCCCTGCTAAAAAATTTTGGTTGTTTTCTCCGGCGGCTTTTTGTTCAAAGCCCCTGTTTTCTCATCTAGTTGACGAGTTAGGGAACAACCAAATGTCCCGGCGTGGTGCGCTGAACCACAATCCTTCCGGCGGATTATGCTAATTCCTACAGGAGCAACCTCGGCCCGCCGAGGAGACTCGCCCTGACCGAGTTGTCATACGACAAGACTTCCTTCGCCCGGCGTGCCAGTCTAGTGTGCAGTGTTATGATACGTCATGAAAGCACGTTATTTATCTTTCTATTCTCAATAGTCACAGATAATTAAAACACGTAAGGTAACTAGGGCCAGTGACATTTTGGCACAGGTAAGCAGTCCAATCAGCTTAAAATGGAAAAACCCAGTTTTTCCATGGTCGAGTCCAGTGGAAGGTTAGAGTAGCTGTGGCTATATCTAATTTTCCGGCGGACTTGAGATAGGATGTCCTTACACCTCGCAGGTTATCCTTATGAGCATTGATTCCTGGAAATGTTATTTTCCAGATTGATCTAGGGCTGCAGTTGCAACACGCCCGGCGGCTGGTGGGTGGCTGCAGAATTCCTGCGGGGAGGGGGGTCCCTTTGTTCCATCATGCCTCGCTTTGAGCTATGCTCTACACCCCCGTGCTCATTATTACCAGTATATGCTCACAAACTTTGCATTAAGTGTGTTAAATGTCTCGATCGTTCTCGCGGCTTGTGGGTGTCTAAAAAGTGTGCAGTCTATTCTGAGTTAAAGACGGCTCTCATCACTAAGAAAGACTTATCGTGCCTTGTGGCATTGCAAGAGATAAAGACCATTTTTAACTCCTATGCAAAAGATACTGCCCATAAGGCACTTCACTGCGATGATGAGACCTTGTGGGAGAGTCTAATTATTAAGTCACCTTTGGTCAAGTCAGCCTCCAGCAAATCTACTATACCCAAAGCTAAGAAATCCCTTTCCAAAGTGGTAGTGAGGAGCTCAAGTAGTGATGAAAGTGACATCACTGAGGCTACCCCCCTCGACCGAGCAAAGCGGAGGCAGTCGCCTTCCCCCCGGCAACAGTCAAGGTCACGGTCGAGATCTCCCAGGAAACAGTCTAGACACTCCTCGGCGGAATCGTCCAGGTTGACCAAACGCCGGAAGGAGGAGAAGGTGACATCAGCCAAGGCAGGACACAGTACTAGCCGGACAGGTACCATGCGGCCACCTCCCTCGACCCCTACCTCCAGTACGCCAACCGTCCAATCCGGCGACTCTGAGATGGGGGTGGAGATAATTGAATCTAGCCCTCACCATGAACAATCTCTCAGTGTACCACTGGACTTTGTGTTTGCAATCCCAAAATTAGCTCCGGTACCACGTAAGGCCCCTACGGCCAGAGGTTTCCCTTCAAGTTCTCAGTCTTTTGACAGCTCTCAGGTTATATAGGACTCTCAGCCACCCGCGGTGGTTGAACGAGGGTGCTGGAGAGTGGGCCAAGGAACAGATAGGGATAGTATCCATTGTGAAGTGTTACCATCCTATGTCCCTGATTTGGTTTGGCCACCGGCGGAACAAACGCCGGAAGTGCAACAGGACATGAATTCCAGAATTGTTAGAGTTTGAGGTTAATGAAGAGCCAGAGGAAGTGAAGGTCCCCTCGGCTCAAGTGTCAATGTGTGAAGAATCAGAGGCTAGTTCCCAATCTTCTAGGGGTTCCCATAGCAAGTGTGTCACCACAGAGGAAATAAGTAATATTATGCATAGGGTCATGCAACAATATCATGTTTCCCCCTCTATTGATCCCTCACCTAATCGGCCAGTAGCTCCCCCGAGTAGCTCCACGATTAGACCATAAGAGCCTGCAAGTTTTCCCACCCCTAAATTCTCATTACCTACTTTGGTTTTACCCTCGGCAACGTCCACGGCGGCAAGCACTACTGTGCCGGCCACTATGGCGACCACTAATGTGCGGGTAATCTCTGATATTACTCCTCTCCCTTTGGATAAGGTCCCGCAGAGGAAAGGCCCTATGCCTCTCCTCTACGGACCGGATTGCTCCTAGACTCAGGTACATCCGTTGAAACCACAGCCTACGATTTCGGGGGAGCTACTGTTCCAGGTGAGTGGACTATTGAAATTAATAAGAATAGGAAACTCAGAGCCAAGGATGAAGTAGGGAGGTTACTAGATGTCTCTATTAAGGTCATTCCCAGTAGATATAACTCTGAATTCTTTGTCTTCTCAGCTGCCCCGGCAGTTCCGCCGGCCTCATCTGCACAACTTTTTGTGGACTGGTCCAAAGCAGATGGAGTTAATGACATGAAAGCTCTGAATGCACTCACGCCGGAACTGGCTACAGTTCCGGTCCTTGATCAGTCACATACACCCGTCTTGCAGATGTCGCAGGTAGGTGTAGGCTCATGGGTAGATTGGGAAGCAGAGGCACAAGTTTTTGCTTCCACTATTACATCTAAAACCTCACATCAGGTTCCTCAAGAGTTGCATGCTTGGTTCTCATTACCAGTTAATAAGGCAGAAGGGGTGTCTCCAGCTTTGTTTGCTTTCCTGGCAGCCCCCAAAATAGCTCTTCACCTTTTAGATGATCCCTTTAGTACCCCTCCCCCAGCCCATCTGGATAGGGATTTTAAGTTACGAAGCAAGGCTTATCGACTGTTCTCACAATATCTTGTCACTCGCCAGGTTACCATATCCCTAGCTAGGTTCAATTTCGGCCATTGCAGACCAAAATATGAGGAAAGACACTGAGCTGTCACGTAGGATTCTTTTACAGAACTCTATACAATCCTTGGGTGACATCAGGGTTGCTATCATTGCTATCATGGCACCCCAGGATCTCAGGGTATGTTTAGTAAAGAAGTTACCGGAAGACATTGGCCGCCGGGTAACCCTTTCCCCAGTTTTAACTGCCTCCCTCCTTAGTTCAGAAACGTGGAATGTAGTTTATAATTTGGTGGATGTTTGGAAACCGACTACCTCCCAGGCTAAGAGAGAACCGTTTAAGAAACCATTCACTAAGCCCAAAAGCGGCGGTAAGTCACAACCCCCTCAGGCTAAACAGTCCTTTCGAGACCCAAGGCCTCCTCCACAGCAGGGAGGTAATCAGCCCAAACCCAAACAAGGTAAATACTCAGGTTATAGAGGCAAGTCACACCCCAAACCAAATCAGGGACAGCCGGCAGCCAAGACTAGCCAACCGTCTTTTACCAACCCACCACCCCCTTCAAAAAACTAGCCGAACATACTCTCTGTCTCCCAGGGCCGTGCTTAGGCGTGTCGGAATTGAGAGTTGCTCCATTAATCGAGCCCAGTTTGCAAGCAGGGTCACCCGTTCCAGGTATGCCACAGAGCATGGCCCAAGCGAACCTGGTCCAGGACCGTAGTACGCAAAGGCCTTACCTGGCGGTGGATCCGGCGGCCAAGACTGCGTCAGGCTCTCGAACACAACCATGTTTCGCCGGGGGTGGAAGCCCTAATCAGAGAAATTATATCAGAGAAGGTCATTGTTTTAGTAAATCCAAACTGCAAAGTATTCACCTCCAGAATGTTCTTAGTGCCAAAACGGGACAGTGTGCAGATGCGACCAGTAGTGGATCTCTCGCGTCTGAACGCTTACATAGTAAATCCATCCTTCAGGATGCTTACAGTAAACCAAATCAGGCTTATCCTTCCGCCGCTGGGTTGGATGTGTTCCCTAGACCTCAAAGACGCCTATTGGCACGTCCCTATCAACAAACGCTTCCAAAAGTTCCTCGCTTTGAGGATAAAGCAAGAGACTTATGTTTTCCGGAGAATGCCGTTTGGATTGAACCTGGCACCGAGAATTTTCACAAAATTAGTCCGGCAAGCCCTTCTGCCATTAGTGTCCCAAGGCATCATGGTGTTATGATATCTAGACGACTGGCTAGTGGTGGCGGAGACGAGAGAGTTATGTCACAATCATGTCAACATAGTTATCAAGCATGTACAAACCCTAGGGTTCAAGGTGAACTTGGCAAAGTCTCTTCTTGTGCCTACACGGGAAATTCAGTGGATAGGGCTGGTCTGGGATACCGCCAATCTGACTCTTACTCAGAGTGTGGACAATCGCCGCAGATTTCACAAGAAACTTTAGTTTTCTCCACAGTCGGAATACGACGAGGAAGGTATGGGACTCCTTGGTCGGCTCTCTCAACTGGATCCAACTAACTGTGAAGTTGGGCCGGTTGAAAGTAAAGAGATTAATCATGGAAGGCAACACATTTTTCCCACTATTGCCGGAGGGAAAACTATGGCCGATTCTGCGATTAATTCACAGCTTACTATCGGTCTGGGCGAAGACCGAAACACTGTACTCTATGACAACTTGGGTTTCTCCTCCTCCTTCGGTATGGGTAGACAAGGATGCTTCCGGAACTCTGGGGTGGGGATATCAATCCAATCTAGGCCATCAAGGGCAGGGCACTCGGGACCAGGGCATTTCATGGCACATCAACAAACAAGAGCTTCTAGTTCCCCTCTATTTTCTCCAAGCCCACGGCTCGTCATTGCAAGGGAAATCAATAGCGTTTCGCATGGACAACTTAGTGGTAGTCCATTGCATTCAGAAACAAGGTTCAGTGAGGTCTCGAGAGTTGCTAATAGTGTCAGAACAGATTTTTGCCCTAGCCGAATTGCTGGACATTCATCTGCATGCATCATACCTCCCAGGCGTGTCGAACGTCTGGGCGGATGCTCTGTCCCGGCGGCAGAGCACCTTAGTAGAATGGGCCATCAAACAAACCGTCTTCGACAAGATGATTGCAGAGCCTTACCGTCCACAAGTTGACCTGTTCGCATCCGAGGAGACTCACAAACTACCTCTTTTTCTGACCCGCCGGGGGGTGACCCAGGCGGGGGGACCAGATGCATTGCTGGAGGACTGGAACAGGTGGAATTCAATCTATCTATTTCCTCCACCAGATTCTGTTCTAATGTGCAAGGTGATGCACAAACTAAGACAGTACCGGGGCGTAGTCTCGATGATTGCGCCGGTATGGCCAGCGCAGGCGTCGTGCCACCAGTTGAGCAGCTGGTGCAAGGACCCGGTGTCACTTCCGGTCTCTGCATTCCACTTAGAGACAATTGGCAACCTTCGAACCTCGCTCAATTTTGCCTTCTAGACATTTACAAGGCCAAGTGGCTAGTTCAGTATGGGAACAGTGTCACTACTAAACTCATGAACCAATATACTCTATCTACCAGGAGGCAATATCAATCACATTGGAAAGCTTTCACTAACTGGATTGTTGAGTCAGGGCAATCCGATGCATCAGAAGCCCTAGTTTTCAGATATTTAGATTATTTGTTTGAGCAGAAGCGGGTTTCCGTTGTTACGTTAAAAAATCACTTGTCTGCCATCAGAACTCCCTTCTTTGATCTCACTGGTCTCTCGATACCGCAGGCGGAGGAGAATGGGTTTATGAGGGCGTGTTTTAAGATCCGCCCACCACCACGTCAGCTCATGCCCACTTGGTCGCTTGATAAAGCCTTATCTTTACTTCAATCGCGTAAATACAACACTGCGCCGGATTTTGATTCATTACTTAAAAAGGCTGTGTTTTTTATGGCTTTAGCTACCGGTAGTAGGGTCTCTGAGCTGGCGGCGATGAGCAACGAACCTAACTGCCTTAGGTTTGGGAGACTGCACGACAAGGTCCAAATCGCACCGTCTCCCACTTTTGTAGCAAAGAATGAGCATTCTGATCATGTTTTCTCAGAATTTTCTGTTCCGGCGTTGAAACGCAGACACACACATCATATTTTATGTCCAGTGGAGGCCTTAGTTAAGTTTATGAGGGCAGCTCACCCTCGACAACCAGGCTTTCTGTGGGTAAACCAAGCAGGTAATCGTGTTACTAGGAGAAAGTTGGCTTCTCTATTAGTAGATGTTATTAAAGAAAGTAATCCCGGCGTATTGGGCAGGGCTCACGACATCAGGAAGTGGGCCGTCTCTCTTAGATTTTTACTAAATTTTTCTATAGATGACATTGCCAACACTCAATTGTGGGCATCAAACCATACTTTCCTAACACGATACCTCTCGGTCGCTCTGGACAAGCCAAAACGTACCTGTGTAGCTTTACGTCAGAAGGTCTCGTAGGCTATGTGCTATTATGGTTTAAGGTTAAGGCGAGACAAAAAATGGGGGGGGGGGGGCCTGTGGTGAATAGCCCTAAGCCCCACGAAGCTCTTCCGCCGGAGATTGTGATAAATCACGAGCTGTGCGAAAGTTTTATTTTATTTTAAGATATCTATCATAGTTGCAACTATATAGGATTAAGAAAATGTACAAACATATAATATTATACTCTGTACAAATATCATTAAGAAGAGGACAATACTCCAAAGAGTTTATAGTTCTAAGTAGGGACACAAGGATACTCCCATTTTATCATGTATAGATCTTTAAGTGAAATATCTGGTCATGAGCAAGCAGACTTTCTTCGAAGTCACGCCCTGCTTGCAATCTTTACTATTTTTATAACTATTTATTGTTTGTATACAATAAAACTTAAAAATGTTATACGGCTTATTTTTGTCCTGAAGTTAAGGTATTGTTACGAATGTCCCCCTCCAGTCTTGGTACTCAGGCAATATCGTCAATGATGAAGGGGCCACTATTAAATTATAGGTTTGATTTCCGGAGGGAAGAAATGAAAACCTAATATTTAGTAGGGCCCGTAATCATTGACGATGCATGGCCCTCCCACCATCCCCTTCCCATTCGTTGATTTTCTAGTGAGTCTTGATATATCAGTGAAGAAGGAAAGATGGCCGCTAGGGGGCCTGGCTGATGCACACAAGAAATCCACGCATGGAAAGCCATAATATAACGATATTAAGTTAAATTTTATTTTTTATTTTCTACAAAGTTTTTTCTGTAGGGTACCCAATCACAAGAAACGATTCCATAAGAGAATTAAGCATGCACTTATGAGAGTACTCCCTGACCCTTCCGTGCGGGAGATTCAAAACTGCTGCCGCGGGTGTTGAAGGGAGACTATTATATAAATAGGCAATATCGTCAATGATTACGGGGCCCTACTAAATATTAGGTTTTCATTTCTTCCCTCTGGGAATCAAACCTATAATATTGTTATGTGTACTTTAACTTAAAATTAAACTGATAAAATATAAAAAAGGAGAGTAATTATAGACTTGGGAGACAGAGCGGTCCGTGAATGTAGCACCACCTTGCTGACATCACAGTATGGTCGACGCGGCCTGGTACTCTCGGTGGCCTCGGCTGGGCACCTTAACCACTCGGCCACGAGTGGTTGTATCCGCTCATGGCCGAGTGGTTACGTTGCCCAGCTCCCTCAAATATACCTGGGGTGAGTGGGTTCGAATCCTGGTCAGGATACCTCTCTCCCAGTCTGTCCGACATATCATTAGATATTATACAGACTATTTTGTTTCGTTATTAAACAAATCTTTCCTTCCTTTATTCAATGTTCTTAGTTTCCTTCTTTGCCAATATCTCGTTTATTTCTGAATTAAATATAATTTCCATATCATACTCACTTATTTTTTTGGTCTACGTTCCACTGTTCCCTATAATTTCGTAATACAAATCCTTCTACCCCACTTCACCATCATAATCCTTCATTTATTTGTCCAATCTCCCTGTCGTCGCAGCCTGTCATTTATCTATCAAGTTTGATACAGAGACCCCTACATGTCTCATCCATGTTGGTCCTAAATATACCAGATATTTGCAATATCTCTCAATTTCCTTATATATACCGCATATATACTATATACTGTATATATATATATATATATATATATATATATATATATATATATATATATATATATATATATATATATATATATATATATAGAGAGAGAGAGAGACAGAGAGAGAGATAACAAGAATAGTAATATCATCTCTCAAAGTGGGTATATGGGAGCCAATAGACATCGGCCACCCTGCAAGTCATCCTCAGTTGAAGAATGGTCTATGTGATTCCTTCTTCTGGGGTACCAGTATGTCTCTTCAATGTGCACCCCCACACAATCTAACTCCAAAAAATACTTCAACAAACACAAAACACAAAACCAAATCAAGTCAGTTCTACCACTGCACTGAATCAGTGGTAGAATCACTTCTAAGCTGTCATAACAACAACGTTAAGGAGAGATGGTCGTTTTTCTGGTCCCCTTTCACCCTTGTGTTTAGTTCCGTTATTTTTTTAGATTTTTAGGCGTTCGGCCAATTTGTTTGGCGATTTTAAGACCTTTCGCCCCATTTTGTTATAAATTTTAAGTTCTATCGTGCCATTTAGGTGTAAATTTTTCCCTGGCAAGCGATAGCGAGCCTGTAATTGTAAGAGGAACCGGCCTTTGGCCGGTACAAATTAAAAATTTATCTTGAGGGGGTGTCTAGCGGATTTGTTTTCAAGCTTGAGGGATGTCTATTGAGGAATCTAAGAATTTATGAATGAATGAATTTATAGGCCAAAAAAGTAGTCAGTGTCCCCTTAAGCACATTGGTGGCAAATCAAGCAGTTCAGTCCGCACCATTGACATATCAACCTCTCCTTTCTCTGAAATGTTCAACCTAGGTGATATCAATGTTCACCCCTGCCAATGGCTCTCCTTTTATATCACTGACCAACCTGGCAAATAAGCTTGCAGCCTTTCTATCCTAAATGACCTAGAACAGTTAGTTCAGCTCCCTTTTCGTATCCCTGACCACCTTGGAGATCGACCAAACATCCTCGACTTCTTCCTAACCTCTAATCCTTCTGCTTACTGTTATGCGTCGTTGTATTCCAACTCGCTGTAATGTTTACTTTCATAAGCTCCTTATTTAGGATAACTTAGAACATAATCCTGCCTGACAGGAACACAACTAGCATTACTAATAATATTTCTAGATACTGAATCGCAACCCCAAACACAATAAACACATGGAGTAAGGACAATAAGTTTTTATTTCTTAAAACACTAAGTACATCATCAGGCACATCTGGATCTTAACTATAGAGTATAAGTCCAATGGCAAATCAAAGGTGACTGGGAAAGAGTTCACTATCTTTTACGCTTTCGTGAATATATGGTGTCACTTACAAAACATTAAACATGAAATATATAAAGTATACAAAACAAACATAAAATAGGATGACAATAAATATATGTGTGTTAGTGTACGCAGAGAGAAATAAATATAAACAAATATGGACAACTGAGATAGTCTATTCAGGTGTACACAGGTAAGCTTGGCTGGGAAAATAAAAGGTCACCTGACCAGGTAAGCGGTCAAAGGTTGCCGCGCGAGAGGTTAGGGTCAAGGTTACTGCGGTCGGTCGCCTTGAATAAATATATGATTTAGTGCAACGTTAAATCAGGCTGACAAGATAGGAAGTTATTATTAATACTGGTGATAGGGCAATTTAATTTGCACTTTAACTATAATAAAATACTGGGGAAATAATCACTCGCACGATATACGAAAAATAATTATAGTGGTAAATGAGCTATGATCACAGTTAATAAGGAATTCAGACTCACAAAACGCGTAGTGAATAAATATAGCTGGAATATTAGCTAGACATACAGTGTGTTTGTATAAATATAGCTGGAATATTAGCTAGACATACAGTGTGTTTGTATAAATATAGCTGGAATATTAGCTAGACATACAGTGTGTGTATAATTATAGCTGGAATATTAGCTAGACATACAGTGTGTTTGTATAAATATAGCTGGAATATTAGCTAGACATACAGTGTGTTTGTATAAATATAGCTGGAATATTAGCTAGACATACAGTGTGTTTGTATAAATATAGCTGGAATATTAGCTAGACATACAGTGTGTTTGTATAAATATAGCTGGAATATTAGCTAGACATACAGTGTGTTTGAATAAATATAGCTGGAATATTAGCTAGACATACAGTGTGTTTGTATAAATATAGCTGGAATATTAGCTAGACATACAGTGTGTTTGTATAAATATAGCTGGAATATTAGCTAGACATACAGTGTGTTTGTATAAATATAGCTGGAATATTAGCTAGACATACAGTGTGTTTGTATAAATATAGCTGGAATATTAGCTAGACATACAGTGTGTTTGTATAAATATAGCTGGAATATTAGCTAGACATACAGTGTGTTTGTATAAATATAGCTGGAATATTAGCTAGACATACAGTGTGTTTGTATAAATATAGCTGGAATATTAGCTAGACATACAGTGTGTTTGTATAAATATAGCTGGAATATTAGCTAGACATACAGTGTGTTTGTATAAATATAGCTGGAATATTAGCTAGACATACAGTGTGTTTGTATAAATATAGCTGGAATATTAGCTAGACATACAGTGTGTTTGTATAAATATAGCTGGAATATTAGCTAGACATACAGTGTGTTTGTATAAATATAGCTGGAATATTAGCTAGACATACAGTGTGTTTGTATAAATATAGCTGGAATATTAGCTAGACATACAGTGTGTTTGTATAAATATAGCTGGAATATTAGCTAGACATACAGTGTGTTTGTATAAATATAGCTGGAATATTAGCTAGACATACAGTGTGTTTGTATAAATATAGCTGGAATATTAGCTAGACATACAGTGTGTTTGTATAAATATAGCTGGAATATTAGCTAGACATACAGTGTGTTTGTATAAATATAGCTGGAATATTAGCTAGACATACAGTGTGTTTGTATAAATATAGCTGGAATATTAGCTAGACATACAGTGTGTTTGAATAAATATAGCTGGAATATTAGCTAGACATACAGTGTGTTTGTATAAATATAGCTGGAATATTAGCTAGACATACAGTGTGTTTGAATAAATATAGCTGGAATATTAGCTAGACATACAGTGTGTTTGTATAAATATAGCTGGAATATTAGCTAGACATACAGTGTGTTTGTATAAATATAGCTGGAATATTAGCTAGACATACAGTGTGTGTGTATAATTATAGCTGGAATATTAGCTAGACATACGGTGTGTTTGAATAAATATAACTGGAATATTAGCTAGACATACAGTGTGTGTGTATAATTATAGCTGGAATATTAGCTAGACATACAGTGTGTTTGAATAAATATAGCTGGAATATTAGCTAGACATACGGTGTGTTTGAATGAATGATCAAACCACTGGAAATAAAATAAAGGCACAGAACGAAGTAGTGACTGTTAATATCCGAAATGAAGGCTGATGAATTATAACATAAAATGAAGACGCAGAATAACGTAGCGACTTATAATAGCCAAAATGGAGGCAGATGAAATATAACAAAGGCACAGAACGACGTAGTGACTTATAACAGCCGAAAGTAAAGGCTGGTGATACACAGAGAGGTACGATATGAATTCCCCAACTGGCGATAAAATAGTATTTTAATCGTATAACGTGTTGGATCAAATTATTCGCAAAGAATTATTATAGATAAGAAATAGTAAACACAAATTTATATAAACTCGACGGAACTGTCAAGGGAGTATTCATTCAACTGTCAAGGTCAAGGCCACGTCACACTGTTGCTCCATACATTATCAGGTGTTTTTCGTTAAGAAAGTGCAATCGGTGATTACCAAAGACAGAATAACCTACATAAACACTTAGTGAGTGCACACATACAAGAAACAAAGTCCGAAACAGAAGGATTGAAGTGAAAATAAGAGAAAAAAAAAAGTGACTACGAACATGACGCCAACAATGGACGGGGATCAAAACAAATCCGACACGGAATGCCCCGACTGTGGAATAAAGTTCGCAGGTGAAAAAATTGCAATCCAATGCGACTACTGCCAGGAATGGCTGCACTACTTCTGCACAGACCTCCCTGCCTATCAAATTCTCAACTATGCAAAAACGCCAAGGAAATTCATGTGCAAAACATACTGCCTAACAAAGTTTGACACAAAGGGTGAGTGGGTGGCCGATGCAGAAGCAGCCGTTCTCCAACACAAGGAACGACTAACCAAATCTGGAGCGATAAGTAGGGTAAGAAAAATCCCTGTTCAGCTCCAGAGCAACACAGCCGACACCAACACCAACACGCCAGCTGACAATACACCAACAATCAAGGAACCAACTGGGGACACTGGCCTAGGCCAAGGCCTACTCAAAAGCCCAGAAGTAGCCGTAGGCAGGAGTGACAGCGACAACCTCAATACCAGTACCACAACAAACAAGGCTTTAGATCTAGGTCTGGGCAATACACCAGAAGATATTAGCCTCACAATGCTAGGTGCCCATAGTCTCCCCCCCGGAACACTAGCAGACACGGCAGAGCCTCCTCAAAACGCAGCAAGACAGGTGAGGTCGGGGACCCCAATGAGCACACGCCCCACATGCAACCATCATGCTCCTACATACGGGACTCCAGTAGCAACTGAACCCACAACCACAAGAACAGGTGAGGCTAGTGCTGTTAATTCAAATCCATTTAGGCCTAGGACCAGAGCTGAAAACAAGGACATTTATATTATGAGGAAAAACATGGTAGTATGCAAGTTCTACCTAAGAAATTAATGCCGATATGGAGTAGTTGGCATGGGATGCAAACAAGACCATCCAAAAATATGTGCAAAATTAATGAAGCATGGGCGGGATGACAGGATCGGCTGCAAGCTTGATTGGAAGTGCGTCGACTACCACCCATTTGTATGCAGAAACTCGCTTAGCAAAAGGGCATGTGATATCAGAGACTGCAATCTTCCACACATAAAGGGAACTAAAATACTGATGCCCAGCAACAATGTCAACAAACCAAGGGAACATGCTACAGGACACATCCAAAGGGAAATTGCTTCTACACCAACACATGAGGAAAAACTAGACAGCCAACGCAATGCCCTCAGAAGCTGGCCAACCATCCAGCAAACTCAAAGGGACAGACCAGCAGCGGTACACACGGCTATGCCCGACCAAAGTGCTTTTTTAGAGGTACTAATGGGACGTCTTCTGGAAGTGGAACGGTCTCAAGCGATAATGGAGAGATTCCTAGCCCAAACCGAGGGGCCAGACATGAAACACAGAGGAAGGTGCAACTACCACTAAATAGTTTTTTTGTGGGCAACATCAGAGGACTCTATCCACGAAACAATCAATGTAAAGTCCCCATGTTGGAAGAAATTGCAGAGGAAGATAACTCAATTTTTCTAGCCCTCACAGAAACACACTTGAACGAAAACATTTTGGATGCAGAGATCAATATCCATAACTTCACACTATTCAGAGCCGACAGAGCGGATAGAAGCCATGGAGGAGTAGCACTCTACCTAAGGGAGGATATGTCTGCAAATACCGAAACTTTAGTTGTATTCTCAAACGGCACAACAGAGCTACTAGCAGTACACATAAGACAAACCGACATGCTCATCATAATTTTGTATCGACCTCCAAACACCACAGGGGAAATTTTCAAGGAGGTCATAGAGAAGATACAATCACTCCTACAAAACCTGCCAATTCCCGCTACCGATGTCATCATCACAGGCGATTTCAACCTGCCCATCATCAATTGGGCAACCATGAAAATAGACGGAGGTTCCAGGGATGAAAAACAGCAAGCCAAGGAGCTAATGACTATCATGGACACTGCATACATGAAGCAATACATCGAGGAACCTACAAGAGGTAACAACACACTGGACTTACTATTTGGCAACAACTTCGACCTGGTACACTCGTATGAAACTGTTAAAACTGTAATGTCCGACCACAGCCTCATCAAAGTGAGAACCCCCACACCAGCCACACCACCCAGATGATGTCAACAGGACTCAAGCCAAATCCCCTGCACCTCTCTGAAAGATCTCAACTTCTACAGCAAAGAAATAGACTGGGACAGACTGAGAGCAGAACTGGCAGTAACTGACTGGAGGGCACTATTCGAAGATAAAAACGTAGAAACTCTCAGTATCCTCCAGAAACAATGTTTGGAGATCTGTAAAAACACCATACCACCCAAATCAAGCAGGAAGCAGATAAAACAGATTCCCAGAGATAGAAAAATACTAATGAAGAAAAGGACGAACTTGAAAGCCAAGCCACACTATCACCAAACTACAAGAAGAGCTCGATGAGATCGAAAGAAAACTCATCCAGTCACACCAAGAGCAAAGAACACGTGAAGAACTCCGAGCAGTTGAAAACATACGAGTAAATAGCAAATTCTTCTACGCATACGCAAAAAGGAGACTCAGGAGCACCTCAACAATAGGACCGCTTGCAAAACCTACGGGCGAACTTGAGAGTGACCCAACCGAAATGGCCAAGATACTCAAACAGCAATACGAAAGTGTCCTCAGCCCACCAAATGAAGACAAGAAAATCGACAATGCAACGACCTTCTTTGACAACACTCCAGGGGCACCACATCAACTCTCCTCGGTAACAGTATCAACAGAGGACATAATAGCAGCCATCGACAAGATTGGACCAAACTCTGCAGCAGGACCAGACGGCTTTCATGCCCAACTGCTGAAAAACTGCAAACACCAGCTAGCCTTGCCTCTAAAACTGCTGTGGAGCAAGTCCCTCCAAACTGGACATGTACCATAATCCCTAAAAGAAGGTACCGTCACGCCAATCCACAAAGGGGGTAGTAAAGGCATAGCCAAAAATTACAGACCAGTGGTGCTGACGTCACATCTTATTAAAATCATAGAAAGAACAATACGAGTTAAGATGGTCAGCTACCTGGAAGATAACGAGGCATTCAACGAGGGTCAACATGGCTTCAGACAAGGCCGCTCCTGCCTTTCACAACTACTATCACACTACGACAAAATCCTACAGGATATTCAAGGCGGAGAAAATGTAGACGTCATATACCTAGATTTCGCCAAAGCTTTTGACAAGGTGGACCATGGGATCCTTCTACATAAACTCAAATCACTTGGAATAGGTGGAGATCTTGGAAGATGGCTCCACAGTTTCATCACCAACAGAAAACAAAGAGTCACGGTTCAAGGAAGCCTATCAGAAGCAGGCGGGGTCATCAGCGGTGTACCACAAGGATCAGTACTGGGACCTCTCCTATTCCTCATCATGATAGGAGACATCGACAGAGACCTGGAACACTCAACAGCCACATCGTTCGCAGACGATACCAGACTCATGAAGAAAATCACCTCACAACATGATGCACAGCTACTACAACAAGACTTGGACAAAATCATGAAGTGGTCAGCAGAAAACAACATGGCCCTAAACGGAGACAAGTTCGAGCTTCTAAGGTACGGGAACAAGAGAGCACTACAAAACGCCACCAACTACAAAAGTGGACAGCAAGAAATTACTGCCAAGGACACAGTGAAGGACTTGGGAGTAAATATGAGCAGTGATGCCACTTTTTCCCAGCATATTACCAAAGCCACAACAACAGCAAAACAAATAGCAGGCTGGATCCTGAGAACCTTCCACACAAGAAATGAGGGATGTATGTTAACACTGTGGAAGTCACTGGTCCTACCACAACTTGAGTACTGCTCTCAGCTCTGGTCTCCACAAAAAGTAGGAGAAATAACAGAAATTTAAGCCACCCAGAGGACATTCACCAGTCAAATCCATGGGTTTCAACACTTTAACTACTGGGAGAGACTCAAGGAGCTGCAGCTGTACTCACTTAAGAACTAAAGGAACTGAGGAACTAAAATAACACTAGCTTTATTATACAGACCCCCAGCTCAATCAGTGCAAACTGACAGTGAAATTTATGAACAAATTGCATAAATAACTAACATACAAGATACCGTAATTCTTGGCGATTTCAACTTACCCGTGACTAAATGGGGCGATATTCTTACTTCACACTCTGGACACGACCTCTATGCTAACTTGCAAGAGAGTTCACTTTTTCAATTTGTACAATCTCCAACCCGTGGTAATAATGTGCTTGACCTTGTACTCGCAACAAAAGAAGAATTAATAGAGAATTTGAATGATGGTGATGAATTCAGTAACAGCGACCATCGTACGATAACTTTCACTTTAAAGTTTACTAGTAACAAATCAAATAGCAGCATTGAGAAAGTCCCTAATTTCAAGAAAGCAAATTTTCATAAACTTAAATCAAAGCTTAAAGAAACTGACTGGAGCTTTCTGACTAACAATAACGACAAATACATCTTGGGAGTGTTTCACAACCACTTACCTTAAGGCAGTGCAAGACTGCATACCATCGAAAATACGGCGTCCAGGCCATAATAAGCCCAAATGGTGGAATAAAGATATTTCAGACTGTCTGCTTGCTAAAAAATTTGCTAATGATAGATTAAAATCCTCACAAAATGACGAAGAACGGGTGAAATTTGTAGAGCTACGACGCAAAGCCAAAAAGTTAATTAAGCAAAGTAAAAAGACCCTGGAGTTACATGTTGCGAATCAAAGTAAAACAATCCCGAAAGAATTCTATAGTTATATCAGAAAGAAAAAAGTAGTTACTTCAACTGTTGGACCGTTAGTTGATGAAAATGGAGAATACACCAAAGACGAAGTACAAATGAGTAATGCCCTCAATACCTTCTTTGCATCAGTTTTTACAACCGAAGACCTCAGTGATATCCCTACACCATCGCCGATTCAGATTGATAATTCAGATGTTCTAAGCAATATCACCGTTACAGAGAGAGAAGTATTGAATTGTTTAGATAAACTCTAGGTAAATAAAACGCCTGGACCTGATACAATCTTGCCTAGAGTTCTAAAGGAAGCTAAGCATGAGCTCTCCAAACCACTGACATTGCTATTCAATGAATCCTTGCAGTCTGGGACTATGCCTGATCAGTGGAAGCTAGCCAACGTAACACCCATATTAAAAAAAGGCAGCAACTATCGTCCAATTAGCTTAACCTCAATTGTATGTAAAATGCTAGAAACGGTCATAAGAGACAGACTCGTAAATCACTTAGAGGCAAATAACTTACTTAAAGATACTCAACACGCTTTCGTAAAAAACGTTCCTGTTTAACCCCTAACTGTCGGCGAGCAACATAAGTCGAGTTAAATAAAGCTGGACTATGTGGCGGTGCTCGACATAGGTCGAGTGGCAATTTCAGCACTTAATGTTGCTGAGAGAGAGAGACAAGTGGTGGCAGGAGAGTAGCGAGCGTATGACTGCCCCAGACCACCGCGGCGAACCTACTGACACGAATCTCACCTCCCTCCTCCCTCCTCCCTCTCTCACTCGCTATATACGGAATTGTATGGGGAAAGTGCCTAATTACATGCTTTTTGCACTCGCGGTGCACGGTTATTGCAAGAAAACTAGCCATCATAAAAGGATCGTTATGGTGTCATTCGAAAGCTCTGTTTATGCCTTTCAGGGATAGATACTTGTTTTACGTTCTGGGTCTTATTTAGGCATGAAAATGATCACGTAAACAGCCCTATTTTGGCTAAAAACACCCCACTGGGCGGTACATATAAATAAACCGCATAGGCCGCTCTTAAGGTGTTAACAAACCTCTTAGACTTCTTCCACGATATCCTCAACTTCTACGATGAGAGTAAAGCTGTAGATATTATATACCTTGATTTTCAAAAGGCCTTTGACAAAGTTCCCCACAAACGTTTACTGCTAAAACTAAAAGCGCATGGAATACAAGACGGTGTGTTGAAATGGATAGAAAATTGGCTCAGCGACAGAAAGCAAAGAGTAGTCATCAACGGTAAGGCATCTAAATGGACCAATGTAAGTAGCGGGGTACCCCAGGGATCGGTACTAGGACCAATTCTCTTTCTAATTTACATCAACGACATAGATGATGGTCTCCCCTGTACAATCTCAAAATTTGCTGACGATACCAAAAATTTCAAATAGCGTACTCTCAAAAGAACAAGTTGACGATATGCAACACAATCTAGATAAATTGTCATGTTGGGCCCAAATTTGGCAAATGAGTTTCAATGCGGATAAATGTAAAGTACTACATATCGGATACCTAAATGAGAAAGCAAACTATATATTCGATGAATGGCACTCAGCTTAAGAATGTAAACAGAGAAACCGATCTGGGAGTAACAATATCGAGTAACCTAAAACCGAGTCAACAATGTTCAGAAGTTGTTAAGAAGGCAAACAAAATAATTGGCTTTATAGGCAGGTCATTTGAGCATAAATCCAAAGAAGTTATTCTAACCCTTTACAATTCCTTAGTCCGCCCTCTTCTGGAATACTGCGTTCAATCCTGGTGCCCTTATTACCAAAAAGATATAAACAAGCTAGAACGAGTTCAACGTAGAGTTACCAAAATGATACCTAGCCTAAAGAACAAACCATACGAAGAGCATCTTAGAGAATTAAATCTATTTCCTTTAACCCAGCGCAGATTAAGAGGTGACTTAATTCAAGTGTTCAAAATCATCAAAGGCATCGACAATATGAACTGTAGTAAGTACTTCACTATCGACCAATCTAATTACACGCGGGGAAACGGTTGCAAAATTATTGGTAAATCTTTTAACTCACACGAATCTAAGAATTTCTTCTTCAATCGAGTTGTCAACTTGTGGAATGGGCTTCCCCGAGACAGACGTAATAGACTGCAGCACCGTTGATTCATTTAAACTCCGCTTAGACAAATATCTCGCATCAAACCCGCGACTGAATGCGTTTGTAAATGAATAACTTTATTTTATCCCCCCCTCAGTTACTAACCCCTCTGTCTCCTACTAACTTCCTAATCCTGCCACAGACATTAGTTCCAGGGCACTAGTTCCCTTTCCAATGTTCCCTTACCCACTCTAAACCACTGTTTGGACACTTGATCCTCAGTGTTTTGGAGGACAAGCAGCCTAGAAGGGTCACTAGACTGTTGTTGCTTGATTTCCTTTGTACTCCTTTGTACTTCAAAGACGTAGGGAGAGATACATCATCATCTACGTCTGGAAGATTTTGGAAAAAAAGGTACCAAATCCAAACATCCAAGAGACTCAACACCAAAGGCGAGGGAGGCTGTGCTATGTGAGGACTACGCCGGGATCAACGCAAAAAATCAAATCCCTGATCCATCACAGCTTTGCATACAATGGAACCAGACTTTCAACTGTATACCAGCCCCTCTCAGGAACATGACCGGGGTGTCTCCAGACACCTTCAAGGAACACTTGGACATGTGGCTGGCCAAAATACCGGACCGGCCACCAACACCAGGATACCCCAGTGCCAACTCCAACCGACTTCTGGAATGGAGAGTGGAAGAAAGGGAGCTGCCTGGTCGCAGTGGAGCCCAAGCTCAACTGTGTCGCTAACGGACGGAATACTACAAAGTGTAACAAAGTGTAAGTGTAAGTAAACGGGTATTTACTTTTAACACAGAAGAAATTGTATTATAAATTATCTTATATAAAAATTAGACGGAACACTGTCCGAGAATTTATTTTACTATAAGAGGATAATTCATACTCTCTTGTACACTTCACTACGAACTTGGACACAATGAATAATAATACAACTGAATAAGATCTGCGAGTGTTCACAAATTATTACGTGTAGTGTAGGGTATAATTATATCGTGGTTAGAAAATATATATAACGTTTGATAATATTATGGAGTTTAAATAAGTTAAAACCTAGGATATTATATATATTACTAACCGGCACAGGTGTGGTTTGTTCTCATAATGCGAGAACATTTGGGCAAGGAGAGTCCAGAATAGGCCTCTAGGATAACGTTATATTGAACACTAACATATCTTATATACCTTCACAATAATTCCCAAAACTCAATAACACAGAGACACTTATGTTAAGGGGTGATGAGGAGAAGTAAGGTCCATGAGAGGGAATCTGATCGACGTAGGACTCGTAGTTCTTCCTTCTGTTTGGTACCAGAGGGAACTGCCGCTCTCACACACAACTAGAAAATGTCACTTCTAGTTCCTCTAGCACACTGCCCTGCTCCCCTCAAACATGGGTGTATATCCACTCGATCGCCCTGGAGCTAGTAGAAGATATTGCCTTGTGTTTGCCTACCGATCATATACTTCGGTAAGGTAATATTCAGATGATAATTGAGTCTTTATTATTTCATTTCGGAATAGTAGGGACATGTGGATTTTGAACTTTTAATTATTGTGAAGTTAATAATCGCCTTAAAAATATAATTGACATAGGAATACCTGGATATTGTTATTCTTTATTTCTTAATACTAAACTCACAATTTAGAAAGCTTGCATGGTTGCAAGATAATTGTTTTGCATTAATTGTTATTTTCCTCTATTATTCAGGTTGCATGCAAAGCTTACCTTATTCTCTGTTGATCTGTTATTATTGATATATGTGATTTTCTGCACTGTGTAGTTGGTTATTCAGGTCACAACTGTTGAAGTAGAACATCGGATGTTGATGAGGCATTAACATAAACTCTTCTTCATTGTAATTCAAATCCGGTTCTTGCGTTGTATACGCCTTTGTCTCGTATCTCGGACATTGTGATTGGCCCGGACGAGACCCAGGTGATTGGTCCGAAAGGAGCCCAGGTGATTGGTCCGGAAGAGGTCCTGAAGTTCTCGTAGGTCTCGGTACATGGCGTTGATTTATGCTGGTAGACTGCTCTGTTTCTTTACACCATAGACGGCATTGATTTACGATGATAGACTGTGTTGTTTCTTTTTCTGCTCGCGTCTGTGCCCTTCGCTTTGCTCTTTTTCTCTCCTTGATGTTGGCGAGCCTGGCTCTGGTGTGTGGTGTTTTTCGGTGGTTTGTGAGGACATCTGATGGGGTTGCTAACTTGTCTTCTTGCAACCCCGTCATCTCACTTACACTGTATTTTTCTTTCTCCGTTGGGCTCCTTGGAACATAACTTGTTTGCAATTTCTTGTGATAGACACTGTAATCACAATTATTGTTACATAATCAGTAGACCCAACACTCCAAAGAGATTTATATGTGACAATGGAGATTAATATACTGTATTCACTGCAAATCAATGACTCAATTCTACAATCTGACCACTTGGCCAATATCGGCTACGGAGCAAATTGTCCTGAGACCGAAACGGCCAGGGAAAAACAAATTAACTGCAGACTAAATTGGCCACAGTCCATAATAGTTTATGCTATTTGATTGCTAATAACAAATTGGCCACAAACCAACACGGCTGAAGATAAAAAAACGCAATGTACCAAAATGGCCAGGGATTAGAATGACCATTTAGCCAATATCAATTGAACTAATTTTACTTTCCAGCTCTGCTCATATTGTTAACCCCTTCTTTATCGGAGAAGTCTTTTTAATTTCATCCTTGCACTATATAGACGATTGTGTACAGTTTCAGAAGGATCTGTGGTAGTAAATAGGGTTAAATGAGATAGTTCGAAGCCCGTTAATTGTTCAAGGCCCTTTTGAAACTGAATAAAAGCGCCTAATAGTATCCAGGATAAATTTGAAAGGACGTAGCGGTACAGAAGGGGTTAATGGAACAAGTCAGTCGCTAATCAAACTAACTGCGGATCAAAAAAGCCATGGTAAAAAGAGCTGCATGCTAAAATGGCCACGGAGTAAAGTCACTAAACAGACCATCATATTCAATATATATATATATATATATATATATATATATATATATATATATATATATATATACTGTAAATAAAGAGAGAGAGAGAGAGAGAGAGAGAGAGAGAGAGAGAGAGAGAGAGAGAGAGAGAGAGAGAGAGAGAGAGAGAGAGAGAGAGAGAGAGAGAGAGAGAGAGAGAGAGAGAGAGAGAGAGAGAGAGAGAGAGAGAGAGAGAGATATGATTATTAGTAAAAGGACATTGCTATGCTAAAATGACCCCCTCAACATACGGGGTCTCACAAAACATAAATAACTATACATTTTATATTTGAGATTTTTTTAACTTCATTTATTTACCTTAGCTTACATAATTATTAATTTTATTTGTACATGTCAGTTTCAGAATATGGATATTTTTTTGAGAGGTAGTGCCTGTGATTTCGACCATAGTGGCGTTACGTCCAAACTCCATCATCCAGTTCACTGAGTTTCATGCAACTCTGTTTCACTCTGATGACTGTTTCACACATGCATGCACCATATATACTGTATATATATATATATATTGATACATATATTGATATATGTATCAATATGGTTACTCTAAAACATGCATGCACAATATTAGCCAAGATTAAAAAGATATTACCGTCACTTTTACCTACTTTAAGAGCTTTACGAGCTTCTGTTACACCCAAGAGAGTTATATTTTGACATATATTTACTGTTGGCACATGTACTGTACATTGTCTTAATAGGGATGCATTCATTTCCATCTCCAAGATCAGCATATCATTATCATTACATGATACACTCTTATATAGATTCTTAAACAAATATCCAGAAATGAGTCGGCTATAATATCCTCACCAGTCACTCCATGTACAGTCGGCAAAATAAGTGATGTCTCAGCAACAAGTATATATTTTGATCTTTAATTGGTGTCAGCACTATCAAAACCATATTTCATCGTTTCGAGTGAGATATACAAACATGTTCCTACCTTAACACACCCTATCCGACATCTGACAGACATTAATACAGCACAGAGCTCTCCAAATGTAATGACAGCTGAAACATGACTTATTAGCGCTACCGTACACCAAGAGGTAAACTGCAAATTTTAATTCATTATAATAATAGACTCCATCATATGAAATAGTCCTAAAGAATCCGACATCATAGCCTGTCATGGACTTGCCGACATTCTGAATATCACATTCACATCTACCTAACCTCACAGGCCAATCAGAGACGAGAATCTATATTGCTTCATCTACACAGGCTCCATGTTATCTCTGTTTTCTGTTTTTATTAGGTCTATCCTCCCACCCCCTCCTGTCTGTCTGTCTGTCTGTCTGTCTGTCTGTCTGTCTCTCTCTCTCTCTCTCTCTCATCAGGATATTCCACTCATGTTTCTCCTTCCAGGCAGCCTCTCACACTCAGATGGGCAGTAATTCTGAGTTTTATGAGTCAGCTGAGGAGGACTGGGTGTGTCTGTGGAGGATCAATAGTGAGGCTGTCCTACTACTACAACCACCCACACTACTACCACTACTACTACTACTACTACTATTACTACAACCACGCACACTACTACCACTATTACTACTACTATTACTACAACCACCCACACTACTACCACTACTACTACTATTACTACAACCACCCACACTACTACTACTACTACAACCACCCACACTACTACCACTACTACTATTACTACAACCACCCACACTACTACCACTACTATTACTACTACTATTACTACAACCACCCACACTACTACCACTACTATTACTACAACCACCCACACTAATACCACTACTACTACTACTTTTACTACAACCACCCACACTACTACTATTACTTTTTTTTTTTTTTTTCTACTACTACATTGATTTTTATTTAATATTTTTCATACATTTCATGTTACTACTACTACCATCACCACCTCCACCATCACCACCACCACTACCTTATATTTAATATTGTACACATACTAAATTTCACAAGCATCAGATACTACTATTCTACACCATGCAACTTCAATCCAGTCTCCTTCCTATGCGACCCTCTGCCACTGCTGCCTCGTAGTCTACTTCTGCCACCGTCACTGGTTGTGGTGCAGACCTTCTTGTTCCCTGCAGGCATAGTAGTGCTGATCTGAGCAATGAGAAAGATAGACGGCATCTCATCCAGGCTACGATGTGGCTCCTAGGCTGTTGCTTCTTCTCTGCGATGATCTCTGCTAGCCTTGAATAGAAGCACTGGGCCCTGGGTCCCATCCCTCCTGATGTGGTGAAGACTAGTGGGGTAAAGCTGCCATGTTCGACTTGTAAGATCCTTTCTCCATATGTCCTGACCTTCTCTCGTTCGTTCCTCTTGTGTGCAGCCTCCAGAGACAGCTTGCTGTAGCTGTGGGCCATTGGGTCAAATACTCTTATGTCAAAGAACGCTCTCTGTGCATTTGTCCAAAAGCCTCTTGCACTAACGTCCAATCTTGCTTCAGTGGATGTGTTGGCCGTCCTGTGCTGCATGGTCTCTCCACCCAAGGGAATGAGTGATGGTTCGCTCACCACATCTCTACACACCTCCCTGAGCATGTTCGCTGTTATATCTCTTACTTCATCGTGCCTGATGCTGATGAATCCTCCTTTCTTACATATCATGGTGTGGTCTGTATCGTTGATGGTTCCACAAACGTATCGATCGGGCAGTCCTTCAATCGGCCAATCATACCTCAGTGCAATAGCATCATTAAATTCTTGTTTGTTGAGATTGAAGCTTTTTGCCTTGATTGGTAGTGTTGTCAGCCAATTTGAAGCGCCCGTTTCTTGTGCTATTTGTAGTTTTCTTGTTTGTCTCGGGTGAAGTTGTCCCATCAATTGTGCCAGGTCATTTTTCTGTGAGTTTTGCCTCTCTGACGTGATGGTCTTTCTGATGTTGTAGATGTCTGCCTGGTCTACTTCACCGTCAGAATCTTGTGCTATGATACGGTCAGTGAGAGATCCTGTTATCTTTACCGAGTTCTGGTATTCCGTTACCGCCCTCTTCACTGGGTCGATGATTCCCATCCCTCCCAACCTAGGAGGCAGTGCGAGCAGCTCCCTCTCTGTATCATTCGGGGTGTGCGACTTTATCCACGCTGGGATGAGTTTGTCTCTGATGGCATCTTCCAGCGGTTGAAGTAATGCGCTCACATTTGGAACGGTTCTCATCAAGTAGGTCCAGCGATGTTTGACCCCATATGTGAATGCCGAATACGCGGCCTGTGGTTCCGTCTTTGCAATATTGGCCAGTTTCTCAATTTCATTTACCCATTCTCTGACCTTCTCCTCTATGTATTTGGTCTTGAACTCTTCCGTGCCGATCACCGCCCCAAGGTGACGCTGTCCGTCCTTTGTTACTACCACTTCACTACCGCCTGCACTGCCATTACGGTCAGTGATACGGTCAGTGAGAGATCCTGTTATCTTTACCGAGTTCTGGTATTCCGTTACAGCCCTCTTCACTGGGTCGATGATTCCCATCCCTCCCAACCTAGGAGGCAGTGCGAGCAGCTCCCTCTCTGTATCATTCGGGGTGTGCGACTTTATCCACGCTGGGATGAGTTTGTCTCTGATGGCATCTTCCAGCGGTTGAAGTAATGCGCTCACATTTGGAACAGTTCTCATCAAGTAGGTCCAGCGATGTTTGACCCCATATGTGAATGCCGAATACGCGGCCTGTGGTTCCGTCTTTGCAATTTTGGCCAGTTTCTCAATTTCATTTACCCATTCTCTGACCTTCTCCTCTATGTATTTGTTCTTGAACTCTTCCGTGCCGATCACCGCCCCAAGGTGACGCTGTCCGTCCTTTGTTACTACCACTTCACTACCGCTGAAAGCTTCTACCGCCCTTTCATAATGTTCTGTTTTTACTATTAGTATTGACTTTCTGGCATTTGGATGGTACCCTATTTTTGGTCCTACCTCTGATATTTGTTCCCACCAGTGCTTGAGATTGTTGACTTTTCCCGCTCCAGTGAGATCGTCTGCATAGGCCACCTGCTTTACTTGCGTCGCCTCATGGCTTGTTAAGGTTAGCAACACTGAGAGACCTAAGGCGTACATTGCCATTGCTACTGGGTCACCTTGTGTGGTTCTTTCCATTGATTTCAGAGGTGTTCCCCTTCGTGTGTTCTGGTTGTTTACTATGAAGAGGTCCGCAGGCTTTTTATAGGTGTTCTCTACATAGGTGGCAAAACTGGGGCATTTTACTTTGATGTTATGTATTGCCGTCTTTCTGTTGATGGTGTTAAAGACGTTTGTTGCATCCACTAGCAGCACAGCTTCACAGTCCACTTGCTCATATATTTTTCTTATGGCATGAATTGCTGCCTCTCCCCCTGCTTGGTGGCCGGCACACACTTGGAGATTACCGGCCGCTGACCGCACATCGTCTTTCACCACTTCCATTATGCAATTTCCGATGATTCTTCTCAGCACTTCACCCACTCCTACTGGTCTGCATCCTGGATTCTTGTCTAAAGGTATTAGGCGACAAGCTGTGTAAGCCTCCAAATGTTGACAATTTTGGGTGGTCATCTTTCTTGCAAGAGCTGCCAGAGCCCTACATAAGTCTGTTGCTGCTAGTCCGAAGATTGCTCTACTCAGGATTGTCCTCCAGCCATTTGCATCCAGCCCTGCACTGCCTTGTGTCCCTAGAGCCTTTTTCTACTACTATTACTACAACCACCCACACTACTACCACTACTACTACAACCACCCACACTACTACCACTACTACTACTACTATTACTACTATTAGTACTACAACCACCCACACTACTACCACTACTATTACTACAACCACCCACACTACTACCACTACTATTACTACAACCACCCACACTACTACCACTACTACTACTACTATTACTACAACCACCCACACTACTACCACTACTACTACTACTATTACTATAACCACCCACACTACTTTTTTTTTACACACACTACTACCACTACTATTACTACTACTATTACTACAACCACCCACACTACTACACCACTATTACTACAACCACCCACACTACTACCACTACTACTACTACTAGTACTATTACTATTACTACAACCACCCACACTACTACCACTACTATTACTACTACTATTACTACAACCACCCACACTACCACTACTTTTTTTTTTTTTTTTTTTTTTTATTCAACCACTCAGTCTGTGCATCCCCTCTTTGGACCCTAGACTAGGTCAGAATAGTCATCAAAGCGCCTGACTTTGTTGTCATTCAGCTACTTCCTATTCCGGGGTAAGCACTCAGACTCATCATCGTGGATTACTACTACTACATTGATTTTTATTTAATATTTTTCATACATTTCATGTTACTACTACTACCATCACCACCTCCACCATCACCACCACCACTACCTTATATTTAATATTGTACACATACTAAATTTCACAAGCATCGGATACTACTATTCTACACCATGCAACTTCAATCCAGTCTCCTTCCAATGCGACCCTCTGCTTTTGCTGCCTCGTAGTCTACTTCTGCCACCGTCACTGGTTGTGGTGCAGACCTTCTTGTTCCCCGCAGGCATAGTAGTGCTGATCTGAGCAATGAGAAAGATAGACGGCATCTCATCCAGGCTACGTCGTGGCTCCTAGGCTGTTGCTTCTTCTCTGTGATGATCTCTGCTAGCCTTGAATAGAAGCACTGGGCCCTGGGTCCCATCCCTCCTGATGTGGTGAAGACTAGTGGGGTAAAGCTGCCATGTTCGACTTGTAAGATCCTTTCTCCATATGTCCTGACCTTCTCTCGTTCGTTCCTCTTGTGTGCAGCCTCCAGAGACAGCTCGCTGTAGCTGTGGGCCATTGGGTCAAATACTCTTATGTCAAAGAATGCTCGCTGTGCATTTGTCCAAAAGCCTCTTGCACTAATGTCCAATCTTGCTTCAGTGGATGTGTTGGCCGTCCTGTGCTGCATGGTCTCTCCACCCAAGGGAATGAGTGATGGTTCGCTCACCACATCTCTACACACCTCCCTGAGCATGTTCGCTGTTATATCTCTTACTTCATCGTGCCTGATGCTGATGAATCCTCCTTTCTTACATATCATGGTGTGGTCTGTATCGTTGATGGTTCCACAAACGCATCGATCGGGCAGTCCTTCAATCGGCCAATCATACCTCAGTGCAATAGCATCATTAAATTCTTGTTTGTTGAGATTGAAGCTTTTTGTCTTGATTGGTAGTGTTGTCAGCCAATTTGAAGCGCCCGTTTCTTGTGATATTTGTAGTTTTCTTGTTTGTCTCGGGTGAAGTTGTCCCATCAATTGTGCCAGGTCATTTTTCTGTGAGTTTTGCCTCTCTGACGTGATGGTCTTTCTGATGTTGTAGATGTCTGCCTGGTCTACTTCACCGTCAGAATCTTGTGCTATGATACGGTCAGTGAGAGATCCTGTTATCTTTACCGAGTTCTGGTATTCCGTTACAGCCCTCTTCACTGGGTCGATGATTCCCATCCCTCCCAACCTAGGAGGCAGTGTGAGCAGCTCCCTCTCTGTATCATTCGGGGTGTGCGACTTTATCCACGCTGGGATGAGTTTGTCTCTGATGGCATCTTCCAGCGGTTGAAGTAATGCGCTCACATTTGGAACAGTTCTCATCAAGTAGGTCCAGCGATGTTTGACCCCATATGTGAATGCCGAATACGCGGCCTGTGGTTCCGTCTTTGCAATATTGGCCATTTTCTCAATTTTATTTACCCATTCTCTGACCTTCTCCTCTATGTATTTGTTCGTGAACTCTTCCGTGCCGATCACCGCCCCAAGGTGATGCTGTCCGTCCTTTGTTACTACCACTTCACTACCGCTGAAAGCTTCTACCGCCCTTTCATAATGTTCTGTTTTTACTATTAGTATTGACTTTCTGGCATTTGGATGGTACCCTATTTTTGGTCCTACCTCTGATATTTGTTCCCACCAGTGCTTGAGATTGTTGACTTTTCCCGCTCCAGTGAGATCGTCTGCATAGGCCACCTGCTTTACTTGCGTCACCTCATGGCTTGTTAAGGTTAGCAACACTGAGAGACCTAAGGCGTACATTGCCATTGCTACTGGGTCACCTTGTGTGGTTCCTTCCATTGATTTCAGAGGTGTTCCCCTTCGTGTGTTCTGGTTGTTTACTATGAAGAGGTCCGCAGGCTTTTTATAGGTGTTCTCTACATAGGTGGCAAAACTGGGGCATTTTACTTTGATGTTATGTATTGCCGTCTTTCTGTTGATGGTGTTAAAGGCGTTTGTTGCATCCACTAGCAGCACAGCTTCACAGTCCACTTGCTCATATATTTTTCTTATGGCATGAATTGCTGCCTCTCTCCCCCTGCTTGGTGGCCGGCACACACTTGGAGATTACCGGCCGCTGACCGCACATCGTCTTTCACCACTTCCATTATGCATTTTCCGATGATTCTTCTCAGCACTTCACCCACTCCTACTGGTCTGCATCCTGGATTCTTGTCTAAAGGTATTAGGCAACAAGCTGTGTAAGCCTCCAAATGTTGACAATTTTGGGTGGTCATCTTTCTTGCAAGAGCTGCCAGAGCCCTACATAAGTCTGTTGCTGCTAGTCCGAAGATTGCTCTACTCAGGATTGTCCTCCAGCCGTTTGCATCCAGCCCTGATGGGCCTGCACTGCCTTGTGTCCCTAGAGCCTTTTTCCAAATCATTTCGCCTGTGATTTGTTCGTATATGACGGTGTTTGGTGGTATATAATCACCCTCTAGCCTCTGACTCTCGTGGACACTAGGTTGTGGATGTTTCTCTTTCAACATTTGGATGGTTTCTCTTGTGATAGGCAGCAACCCACAAGCTGCCTCCTTTGTCAGGGACCTTATTGCAGGCGCCACTTTTCCTTGCCTCATCTGGTCGCCGAATCTCCTGGCCTCGTCTTCATTGTTTTTCTTTTTTTGCCGCCGCCTGCCTAGTCTCCCTTGTAATGCTCTGGCTTCATTTAGTAAGTCATCCATCTTGTTCTCATTCCATAATTTACTATTACTACAACCACCCACACTACTACCACTACTACTACTACTATTACTATTACTACAACCACCCACACTACTACCACTACTACTACTACTATTACTACAACCACCCACACTACTAACACTGCTACTACTAATATTACTACTACTATTACTACAACCACCCACACTACTACCACTACTACTACTACTATTACTACAACCACCCACACTACTACCACTACTTGACGAAGTCTTGACGAAGCAGTACGAGACATAACGGTAAACGACGTTAATGTTTTGGAGGACTTAACATCCTTACGCAGCGTAACTGCGCAACCAATAACGCCGCCTGCACCACGAGCTGAACTCATCACGAGTAATAATGATAACCATACCAGGGAATATTCAGAGGTGGCGAGGGTGAGCTCGACTCCTAATATAGTGAACAGAAGAGGTGTGAGGGATGCTGACGAGGTGGAGGGTGAAAGTGAGATTGGAGGCAAGGTGGTGGGGGGAGGACGGACGGGGGGAGGCAGCGGAGACCAGCGGGGAGCGGGGAGGAACGGAGGGGCGACTGATGGAAATGTTGATGATGTGTTTGTCAACGTAAGGAAGGATAACGGCGATGCTGTGGTGGGAAGGATGAGGCATGGTCGGGATCTGCGAGGCAAAGGTGTGCCTGTGAGCCAGGAGAGGCAGCAACGTAGCTTTCCCTCTTCCCGAGTCACCAGGATGAGTACAGGTGCCGTGACTAAGGGTGTCAGGCACACCTTTATAGACGGGAGTGCCAGGGCACCCCCTTCATTAACACAGCGAAGCAGTACCTCCTCAGTAGATGAAGGGTGGAAACAGGTCAAGAATGGTAACAGGAAGAGGAAGGTAAATACTGGAGTAAGAGGTTTAAAGAAATGCGAAGGGTCGACACTCAAAGCTGCTATTAGAATGATTGATGTGTACATTGGAAGAGTTGATAATAATGTAACAGGTCAGGAATTAAAGGTATATATAAAGGATGTCTTTGGTATGGATATTACAGCTATAAGTAAATTAATAATCAGGACTAATGAACACCAAGCCTTCAAAGTAACTGTAAAAACTTGCCGAGAGAGAACAACTTTTTAATCCAGAACTATGGCCTGAAGATATCGTAGTTAATAAGTTTTTTAGCAGACCTGGTGAATCTAATAAGTAGTTTTTCTCTTGGTCTTAATAGTTATATATTTGTATTTTTTACCTTTTAATCTTTTGTGATAATGGCTTCTGATTGTATCAAGATATGTACTTATAACTGCTGCTCTCTAAAGAAAAACATTGATTTGGTGAGACAGCTTACATCATCTGGCTATGATCTAATATTTTTACAGGAAACGTTTTTGACTGATGATAAACTTGCAATTTTAGACTTTGTTGATGAAGAGTACGATTGTGTTGCTGTAGGAGCCACGCTGTCTGATAAATCTTTAATTAGTATGGCCGGCAGACTTGAGGGAGGTATGGCTGTTTTATGGAAAAAAATACACAGTTAAAAATAAATAATATTACATTGGAAAAAAATTACATGGTTTTTAATATAGACATATATGGGTTTAATGTTGTTTTTATCAATATATATTTGAACAGCGATATTTGGAAAGCTGAAACTTTAAACAAATATTTGGAAACACTTTCATTATTGGAAAATTTAATGAACAATTTACTTTGTGATGATATTTTTATCATAGGGGATTTTAATGCTGACCCTCACTCAGGTAGAGCCTGGAGAAGTTTATCAGACTTCATGGAGAGAAACTCTTTGCAATGCTATGACGTAAATATTTTGAGTAATGATTCTTACACTTTTGTTGGTTATGGAGACTCGGTTACTAGGTGGCTTGATCATGTTGTAGGCAAGGAAGACAACAACATTACTGTGAAAAACATAACAATACTTTACAGTGTTGTGGGATCTGATCATTTTCCAGTGGAAGTATCTCTGAAATTTACTGTAAGACCGACAAGATCATTTGCTCCGATTATTGAAGAAAATAGAGCCTATATTAACTGGGATAAGCTAAAGGCGAATGATTTTAATGATATAAATAATAGGGTTGATGACCTCTTACAAGATATGTGTTCCTTGCCTATTCATGACTGTCATAAGTTAGGCTGCAGGGATCCAAATCACTGGAAAATGATTGATAAATTGTACAAACATATCACGACCAGCATTCAGACTTCTAGTAGAGATTACGAACGTCATAGCATCAGGAAAAATAAATATAAGGTAATACCAGGGTGGAACCGATGTATTAGAGCTAAACACAGTGTTGCCAGGGAGACATTTTTACTATGGGTGAGACAAGGTAGACTGAGAGGAACGGATCTACATCGCCAGATGTTAGAGGCCAGAAAGGAGTTTAAAACAACACTCAATGACTGTAAACGTAACGAACAAAGAGAAGTTTGCAATTCAATCATGGACAAATTTCATTATAAAAACAAATCAGAATTTTGGGGTGAAGTTAAAAGAAAACGGGGATTTAAGAAATCGGCAAGTGTTATTAATGGTCAAAGTGACAATTCTAATATTACTCAAGTATTTGCAGATAAATTTTTACCTAGTCTAATTTCGGATAACAATGAGGCAGAGGAAAATTTCTGCAACGAACTGAAACAAGCCTGGGCTGGTGGTAGAAAAATGTATCTAACAATATCTAGTCACACTCTTAAAAATCTCATACCTCGTCTTAATTCGGGCCAAGGTCATGACCTCATCCATGCAACTTTTTTAAAGAATGCTTCACAATTATTTTTGGAAAACCTTGCTTGCTTCTTGAATACGTGTTTTACCCACTGTTATCTCCCTGAAGACTTATTAAGGGGTACTATTACTCCAATTATTAAGGACATTAGAAAAAATGTAACAGAGGCAGATAACTACCGGCCTGTAATGCAGTCCTCATGCCTTTTAAAACTCTTTGAATTGTTTGTTAGATATATTGTCTGAAAAACTTATTATTAATTATAGACAATTTGGATTTAAAGCTGGTTCTTCAACAACAGATACATGCTGTATCCTGAAAGAGGTTATGAAAAAGTATACAAACTGTAAGAAAACTGCTATTGCAACATTTATTGATCTAAGCAAAGCTTTTGATGATAGTTGGATCATTTATTCTAGGTAAGAAATTGTTAAAATCTTCTGTACCAGTAGATATTACCCTTATTATCCTTCATTATTTAAGAAATCAAAAAGCTAACATTAAATGGCAAGATTTCTATAGTAACTATCAGTATATTGAAAAGGGAGTAAGACAAGGGGGAGTTCTCTCCCCCTTTTTTATTTATTTTTTTCATTAACGAAATTATACTTGATGTGGTAAGAACCAATGTTGGATGCAGATATGGTGACGTAAGAAGCAACATTTTAGCTTAAGCAGATGATTTGGTTTTACTTGCAGATTCTATTTCGAATATGGATGTATTATATACTAAATTATGTTCTTCTATTGACGCACATTACTTACAATTAATAAGGGTAAATCTAAAAGTATGATTTTTTCTACAAAACCAGATCAGAAAGTACAAAGCATCGAGCTGAATGGTGATAGACTGGAGGTTGTTAAGGCGTTCAAGTACCTTGGGCATAACATCCTTTTTAATTTCAAAGATACGGATGACATAAGTTTTAGAATAAACAAATTTTATGCCTCCTTTAACAGCATGTTTAGAAATTTTAAACAGGTGAATACAGATACTTTTATATTTCTTTTTAACTCATACTGTCTACCAGACTATGGTATTCCCCTCTGGAATCATAATTCTTCTTTTAAATCTAATATTTTTAAAACTTTTAAAATAGCTTTTAATAAATCACTTAAGCGCATATGTCAGGTGCCAGCCTATGCCAGCAGTCATATCACGGCAGCTCGATGCAACCAGTTGCTTCTTGACCATCATACAGCATTGGTTCAAGCTCGCTATTGTAGGAGAATACTAAGGTCACAAAACCCTATCATTAAGTTCAATATATCTATTATTAAGGAAGGGTTCATGATGCAGCATGTAATAAATCTCTTTAGAAATGTATACAATGTTAATATACTGGGAGAAGAGGTAGATGTACTGAAAGCCAGGATAGAGTGGGTTCAAAGGCATGAGGACAGACGAGGCCCTTGCATATATTATGGGTACTAGTTCTTACAAGTTGTCATAGGTTCTTCTGTTTAGGTTTTATTTCATGTCATATTGTGTATATTTTACTTTCGACTAAATGAAAGCTACTGTAACAACGCGTAAATACTGTATTAAGTTAATATTAACGCAAATCAATTTATTGAGAAGTACCAGAATTGAGTTAAACAATTATATTTAGTATTACAAATTATATAATGAGGGGACGAACTATTATTGGATGTACCAGGTCACACTTTTAAAGATTGATCTATTTCTAATGTATATGTAATGTATATAAGTTTATGTATATTACGAAATAAAGTTATTGAATTATTGAATTGAATTGAATTGACTACTACTACTACTATTACTGCTACCAGACACCGCTATATCCTTCACTGTCTGTTGTAAAGGGTAAGACACCAGTACCTCCTCCTCTGCTGTCTCTCCCACCTCTCTGATAGTCACATTGTCATAGATAGCCACCGATATGTTCACCCAACCACCCGTCATCGCCATCTTTCTCTGACTGTCATATACGGGCACGGCATCTGGTCCTTCCGTCACCCGGGTGGACTGTGCGTTGAGGTGGACCAGGTGGTAACTCAGGCCACCTTCCCCCACTAAGGTTATGTTGATCTGAAGGGCTGGGGCTGGCACTGTGGTGGAGGGCTGGAGGGAGGTTTGGTCTACCCAGGCTTGTACTTCTGCTGTCGGCGACAACCAGGGGATCTTCACGTTCCTCGAGACCAGACATTATTTTATTTTACAAGCATCAGATATTATTATTCAACACCATGCAACTTCAATCCAGTCTCCTTCCTATGCGACCCTCTGCCACTGCTGCCTCATAGTCCACTTCTGCCACCGTCGCTGGTTGTGGTGCAGACAGTCCCCCGCAGGCATAGTAGTGCTGATCTGAGCAACGAGAAAGATAGACGGCACCTCATCCAGGCTACAACGTGGCTCCTGGGCTGTTTCTTCTTCTCTGCGATGATCTCTGCAAGCCTTGAATAGAATCACTGGGCCCTAGGTCCCATCCCTCCAGATGTGGTGAAGACTAGTGGGGTAAAGCTGCCATGTTCGATATTTAAGATCCTTTCCCCATATGCCCTGACCTTCTCTTGTTCATTCCTCTTGTGTGCAGCCTCCAGAGACAGCCCGCTGTAGCTATGGGCCATTGGGTCGAATATTCTTACGTCAAAGAATGCTCGCTGTGCTCTTGTCCAAAAACTTCTTGCACTAACGTCCACTCATGCTTCGTTGGATGTGTTGGCCGTCCTGTGCTGGAAGATCTCTCCCTCCAAGGGAATGAGTGATGGTTAGCGCACCACATCTCGACACACCTCCCTGAGCATGTTCGCCGTTACATCTCTTACTTCAACGTGCCTGATGCTGATGAATCCTCCCTTCTTACATATCATGCTGTGGTCTGCATCGTTGTTGATTCCACAAACGCATACTACAACCACCCACACTACTACCACTACTATTACTACAACCACCCACACTACTACCACAACCACTCAGCCTGTGCATCCCCTCTTTGGACCCTAAACCAGGTCAGAACAGTCATCAAAGCGTCCGACTTGGTAGTCATTCAGCTACTTACTATTCCGGGGTCAGCACTCAGACTCATCATCGTGGATTACTACTACTACATTGATTTTTATTTAATATTGTTCATACATTTTATTTTACAAGCATCAGATATTACTATTCAACACCATGCAACTTAAATCCAGTCTCCTTCCTATGCGACCCTCTGCCACTGCTGCCTCATAGTCCACTTCTGCCACCGTCGCTGGTTGTGGTGCAGACAGTCTTGTTCCCCACAGGCATAGTAGTGCTGATCTGAGCAACGAGAAAGATAGACGGCACCTCATCCAGGCTACAAGCACTACTACCACTACTACTATTATTACTACTACTATTACTACTACTATTTCTACAACCACCAACACCACTACCACCACTGCTACTACTACTACTACTACTACGTGATAAACGCCTAATCTTCTCGGGAATTATGGCGTCTGGCACAAATAAAAACTAAAATAAAACTAAAATAAAATAAAATATATATATATATACTGTATATAATATATATATATATATATATATATATATATATATATATATACTGTATATGTACTGTATATATATATATATATATATATATATATATATATATAATAACATTTCCCAAAAAGTGGGACTTTTGCAAAATGGTGAAAAGTGAAAAAATAAAAAAATAATAATAATACAAAACAAAATATAAATGAAATCTTGTCATTGATTGATTACTAAAAAATCACAAGGGTGGGATATCTGCGCCCATTGGATTTAGCTACTAAAATCTTCATATATTAGGCAGCTGCAAAAAAAGTTACGAAAAACGTCAGTGTGGCATGAAATGTGTAGGGAGTCGGACGAACGCTGACCAGTAGTGTTGCCAATTTAGCCACTTTCCCGCCAGATCTAGAGGTACTGAATTTACTTCGATCTAGAGGCAAATAATTACATCTAGCGACATGAATTCTAGCGATATTGGAGGTTTGAGCCATTTCAGAACGATAGTATACAGATTGTGGCGTTATTCTAGCGATATTGGAGGTTTGAGCCATTTCAGAACGATAGTATACAGATTGTGGCATTATTCTAGCGATATTGGAGGTTTGAGCCATTTCAGAACGATAGTGTACAGATTGTGGCGTTATTCTAGCGATATTGGAGGTTTGAGCCATTTCAGAACGATAGTATACAGATTGTGGCATTATTCTAGCGATATTGGAGGTTTGAGCCATTTCAGAACGATAGTATACAGATTGTGGCGTTATTCTAGCGATATTGGAGGTTTGAGCCATTTCTGAACGATAGTATACAGATTGTGGCGATATTCTAGCGATATTGGAGGTTTGAGCCATTTCAGAACGATAGTATACAGATTGTGGCATTATTCTAGCGATATTGGAGGTTTGAGCCATTTCAGAACGATAGTGTACAGATTGTGGCATTATTCTAGCGATATTAGAGGTATGAGCCATTTCAGAACGATAGTATACAGATTGTAGCATTATTCTAGCGATATTGGAGGTTTGAGCCATTTCAGAACGATAGTATACAGATTGTGGCATTATTCTAGCGATATTGGAGGTTTGAGCCATTTCAGAACGATTGTTTACAGATTGTGGCATTATTCTAGCGATATTGGAGGTTTGAGCCATTTCAGAACGATAGTATACAGATTGTGGCATTATTCTAGCGATATTGGAGGTTTGAGCCATTTCAGAATGATAGTATACAGATTGTGGCATTATTCTAGCGATATTGGAGGTTTGACCCATTTCAGAACGATGGTATACAGATTGTGGCGTTATTCTAGCGATATTGGAGGTTTGAGCCATTTCAGAAAGATAGTATACAGATTGTGGCATTATTCTAGCGATATTGGAGGTTTGAGCCATTTTAGAACGATAGTATACAGATTGTGGCATTATTCTAGTGATATTGGAGGTTTGAGCCATTTCAGAACGATAGTATACAGATTGTGGCATTATTCTAGCGATATTGGAGGTTTGAGCCGTTTTAGAACGATAGTATACAGATTGTGGCATTATTCTAGCGATATTGGAGGTTTGAGCCATTTCAGAATGATAGTATACAGATTGTGGCGTTATTCTAGCGATATTGGAGGTTTGAGCCATTTCAGAACGATAGTATACAGATTGTGGCATTATTCTAGCGATATTGGAGGTTTGAGCCATTTCAGAACGATACAGATTGTGGCATTATTCTAGCGATATTGGAGGTTTGAGCCATTTCAGAACGATATTATACAGATTGTGGCGTTATTCTAGCGATATTGGAGGTTTGAGCCATTTCAGAACGATATTATACAGATTGTGGCGTTAGTCTAGCGATATTGGAGGCTTGAGCCATTTCAGAACGATATTATACAGATTGTGGCGTTATTCTAGCGATATTGGAGGTTTGAGCCATTTCAGAACTATATTATACAGATTGTGGCGTTATTCTAGCGATATTGGAGGTTTGAGCCATTTCAGAATGATATTATACAGATTGTGGCGTTATTCTAGCGATATTGGAGGTTTGAGCCATTTCAGAACGATATTATACAGATTGTGGCGTTATTCTAGCGATATTGGAGGTTTGAGCCATTTCAGAACGATAGTATACAGATTGTGGCATTATTCTAGCGATAGTGGAGGTTTGAGCCATTTCAGATCGATATTATACAGATTGTGGCATTATTCTAGCGATATTGGAGGTTTCAGCCATTTCAGAACGATATTATAAAGATTGTGGCATTATTCTAGCGATATTGGAGGTTTGAGCCATTTCAGAACGATATTATACAGATTGTGGCATTATTCTTGCGATATTGGAGGTTTGAGCCATTTTAGAACGATAGTATACAGATTGTGGCATTATTCTAGCGATATTGGAGGTTTGAGCCATTTCAGAACGATAGTATACAGATTGTGGCATTATTCTAGCGATATTGGAGGTTTGAGCCATTTCAGAACGATAGTATACAGATTGTGGCATTATTCTAGCGATATTATAGGTTTGAGCCATTTCAGAACGATAATATACAGATTGTGGCATTATTCTAGCGATATTGGAGGTTTGAGCCATTTCAGAACGATAGTATACAGATTGTGGCATTATTCTAGCGATATTGGAGGTTTGAGCCATTTCAGAACAATAGTATACAGATTGTGGCATTATTCTAGCGATATTGGAGGTTTGAGCCATTTCAGAACGATATTATACAGATTGTGGCGTTATTCTAGCGATATTGGAGGTTTGAGCCATTTCAGAACGATATTATACAGATTGTGGCGTTATTCTAGCGATATTGGAGGTTTGAGCCATTTCAGAATGATATACAGATTGTGGGGTTATTCTAGCGATATTGGAGGTTTGAGCCATTTCAGAACGATATTATACAGATTGTGGAGTTATTCTAGCGATATTGGAGGTTTGAGCCATTTCAGAACGATAGTATACAGATTGTGGCATTATTCTAGCGATATTGGAGGTTTGAGCCATTTCAGAATGATATTATACAGATTGTGGCGTTATTCTAGCGATATTGGAGGTTTGAGCCATTTCAGAACGATATTATACAGATTGTGGCGTTATTCTAGCGATATTGGAGGTTTGAGCCATTTCAGAACGATAGTATACAGATTGTGGCGTTATTCTAGCGATATTGGAGGTTTGAGCCATTTCAGAACGATATTATACAGATTGTGGCGTTATTCTAGCGATATTGGAGGTTTGAGCCATTTCAGAACGATATTATACAGATTGTGGCGTTATTCTAGCAATATTGAAGGTTTGAGCCATTTCAGAACGATATTATACAGATTGTGGCATTATTCTAGTGATATTGGAGGTTTGAGCCATTTCAGAACGATATTATACAGATTGTGGCGTTATTCTAGCGATATTGGAGGTTTGAGCCATTTCAGAACGATATTATACAGATTGTGGCGTTATTCTAGCGATATTGGAGGTTTGAGCCATTTCAGAAGGATAGTATCAGATTGTGGCGTTATTCTAGCGATATTGGAGGTTTGAGCCATTTCAGAACGATAGTATACAGATTGTGGCGTTATTCTAGCGATATTGGAGGTTTGAGCCATTTCAGAATGATAGTATACAGATTGTGGCGTTATTCTAGCGATATTGGAGGTTTGAGCCATTTCAGAACGATAGTATCAGATTGTGGCGTTATTCTAGCGATATTGGAGGTTTGAGCCATTTCAGAACGATAGTATACAGATTGTGGCATTATTCTAGCGATATTCGGCATTCATCTACTATCTAGCGGACTTGATTTGTTAACCCCTTCTGTACCGGCGACGTCTTTTTATCTTCTAGCTACTATTAGACGATTTTATTCAGTTTAAAAAGGACCTCCAGACCCTTGAACTATCTTTGAACTATCTTAATTAAGGGGAGGCATTTAGTTTCTTCCCTAGAACTCCATCAAGCTTAAAATTACATCCCCTAGACCCCTTTTCAAGATAAATTTGTAAATTTTTCGGTAGAAAAATTTCCCGGCCGAAGGCCGGTTCCTCTCAAATTACAGGCTCGCTATCGCTCGCCAAGAAATAATCGACACCTAAATGGAACGAAAGTTCTTAAAATTGACAGAAATGGGGCGAAAGTTCTTAAAATCGCCAAACTAAAGGGGGCGAGCGTCTTGAAATCTAAAAAGCAATGGGGCTAAACATGAGAGAGAAAGGGGTCCAGAAAAAAATCCCTCAAGTGGAAATCTCCCCTTAACCTTTATACTACCACAGATCCTTCTTAAACTGCTCAAAATCGTCTAAATATAGCTACAATAAAATGAAAAATACGTCGCGGTACAGAAGGGGTTAACCCTGCAGTGGCCAGAGGAATTTAGGATTACGTGGGAAAGGAAAGATGAAGGTGTTGGGAGTCTTGGCCAGGAATTCACTGTGGGATATGGCAAAGCTAAAACGCTTCTGGAGGTGAGCGAGATAATGGAGTTTTGAATTTAATAGAGTTTTGAGTAATATTTTGTGTGGATGGATATCGTTGTACAGATCATTAAACGGAGATATCCACTTGAGGGACTTTTTTCTTGACCCCTTTCTCCCTCATGTTTAGCCCCATTGCTTTTGAGATTTTAAGACGTTTGCCCCATTAGTTTGGTGATATTTAAGAATTTCCGCCCCATTCTGTCAATTTTAAGACCTTTCGTGCCATTAGGTGTCTATTTTATCCTGGCGAGCGATAGCGAGCCTGTAATTTAAGAGTAATCGGCCTTCGGCCGGGATATTTTTCTACCGAAAAATGTACAAATTTATATTGAAAGGGGGTCAAGGGGGTGATATTTTAAGATTGCTGGAGGAGTAGGAAACAAACTAGAAACCTCCCCTTAAATGTCAGCAGCAGGTATCTATGAAATACCACTATAGTCTATTTTTGTTCCAGCTGAGGGTGAATTGTCATGTTTCTATCTTTGTTACTCAGCTATAAGGTAGATTTTGTTGAGAAATATGATGTTGATTATGAAAACTTGGCATTAATACGACACACAGCCATAGTAGTTTCATATATTTCCATTAATTATCGAGAAATCAGCTACTAAGGGATTCAATTTACCATCAGCTGGGAAAAAATAGAGTATAGTGAAGGCGAAATATTCTGGTATTACATTTCAGGTGGAGAAGGAAGATGAAGCCTGTTGGTATTTCTGGAAAACTTTCAACAGAAATAAGGACACAGTAAATTAATAAATTATAATACACCATGGAGTGATGTAAAACAAACGTGATCTCGGAATTATAATACACCATGGAGTGATGTATAACAAACGTGATCTCGGAATTATAATACACGATGGAGTGATGTAAAACAAACGTGATCTCGGAATTATAATACACCATGGAGTGATGTAAAACAAACGTGATCTCGGAATTATAATACACCATGGAGTGATGTAAAACAAACGTGATCTCGGAATTATAATACACCATGGAGTGATGTAAAACAAACGTGATCTCGGAATTATAATACACCATGGAGTGATGTAAACAAACGTGATCTCGGAATTATAATACACCATGGAGTGATGTAAAACAAAAGTGATCTCGGAATTATAATACACCATGGAGTGATGTAAAACAAACGTGATCTCGGAATTATAATACACCATGGAGTGATGTATAACAAACGTGATCTCGGAATTATAATACACCATGGAGTGATGTAAAACAAAAGTGATCTCGGAATTATAATACACCATGGAGTGATGTAAAACAAACGTGATCTCGGAATTATAATACACCATGGAGTAATGTATAACAAACGTGATCTCGGAATTGATCACTTGCGAGTTTCAGGCTATAAGGAAGTTCGACCTGTAAACATCAATATTTAACATAAATACAGTGATTATGTAGGTGTCTGATGGATAAATAGTATGTTGAATTTGGTTTTATGTATTAATAAATGTACTAAAACCGTATTATAGCTGGTTACTATGCTAAATATCGATGTCTACAACTCCAACTTCCTTATAGCCTGAAACTCGCAAGTGGTCAATTGGTATGTGCGAGACGTGAACTTTGAGCTTTATTAGAGAGGGAATATAGAAAGGGAAGATATTTGTAGCCAAAACCTGAGGGAAAAGGTGATGAGCATGACCCCACTGGCACGAAGTAGGAGTGGGACAATCAGATAAATGGGGAACTGGAAGAGATTTTAGGTACAGTTTGCCGCACATATTCCATTCCGTTGGGGTCGTGATTAGGCAGCGCTGCACCCCCTTCCCCAACCCCCCTCCCTCGCTTCACCTTCTACCTTCCACCTATTGGTAGGAGGTGGAGTAAGGGAGGGGGGTTGGGGAGGTGGGTGCGGCTCTGGCAAGTTACGATTTGCTGGGATGGTTGAGAAATGGAATATGTGTGTCAAACTGTACATCATCATCATATAAGAAAAGAAAGAACTGCAGCAGTGGTGTGGCAGATGCCTTAGTTGTACCTAGAAAGAGAGAACAGTAATGAATTATATATATTAAAAAACAGTCTCATTTTACCCCTATTCGAGTGGTTTAGAATATTGTTTGTCTGTTATCAGTAACGGAGCTGTTTAGCAAATGGTAATATGGTCTGTCAATTTCTGGTCAGAGGACAAAGAGACACCAAGAATATTGATTGAGCACGAAAGTTGATTTGTGTGCTCATGAAGACTAAAGTAACTGTCACACGAGCGCTTTTTCCGTCAATTTTCCATGAGCAAGTTTTGTCTGGTATTATTTCGGGACATTTTCGCACTGGTATCGGAAACTAGACTGAAGGTAGATTATTTTAGGCGGCTGAATTCTGAAAAGGTGTAATTGTTTTAGCTTCCAGATCATAATTGCCCGTAAAAATTGCTCGAAAAAATTGCTAGTGTGACTCCGGCTTAAGGGAGAGTTGTGTGGAAGATTATTACGGATAGTTGGAGAAAGTGGGTTTGGGAAGCATTGAAAGCAACAATGTTATCTCTTCTCATTGTACAGTATATACACGGGAAAAGAGGGGTAATATTCATTGATCTTCGTTGAGTTTCACCCAACTGTTACATTATAACCTGATCACATCCACTAGATAACAGTGAACAATATTGTAACTAATGATACCCATGGCCTTTAAATATTACGGCTAGCTGTTCGTCAGTAAACAATTGCGAGCGTGATAAAGACACCCAAGTTTCTTTGAAGCATTTTAGCAATAAATGTGATATGAGGTGTCCAGCTAAAGTTAGAATGAATGGTAACACCAAGACTATCAATGCTGAATGAGTTGGAAGTCAAAATATAATTGAAAGTTATGAAAGACTCAGGGAAAGAAGGAAAACATTCCTGACACCTTGACGAATTAAGTTTGGTGATGTAAGGGGTGGAGAGGGTAAAAACTAGTCAAAGACTGTAATTGACTGGGCGCTAAAGCCAGGGAAAAGTTTGAAGAGAAGTGTCAGCGTGCGGGAAGATGGGCTAGAAGTCGGAATTAATTGAGGAGAGGAATTCTGAGCGTATTAGTTGTGATGAGAGAGTTGAGAGTAATGCTAGGCTAATACGAAAAAAAAAAAAAAAAATCTCGACTTGTTCGATTTTACATTGGTTCTTCTTCATTTTATTTTTCTACTCGTCCCTTGTCTTTGGCTTTCATTCTATAACTGCTTTAACTCTTATTACTGCACATCGTTTCGTCTTCTGCACCTTCTTCACATAATTAAATAGTTCCCCATCCTCTCCACATGCCCAAACCATCAAAGATAGTACGCATCTCATCACTGATACTCTTGATACCTAACCTTCTCAGCTTTCCAGTCCTGTTTTTCATATAACAACTTAGAATATTTACTTTACTTAGTTCCAGTCCTGTTTTTCATATAACAACTTAGAATATTTACCTTACTTAGTTCCAGTCCTGTTTTTCATATAACAACCTAGAATATTTACCTTACTTAGTTCCAGTCGTTTTTCATAATTATAACAACCTAAAAAAATTACCTTACTTTTACGGTACTTCATCTTGTTCACACGTTGCTTCTTAGTTTTCTTAGAGATACATACGATACTCTTCTATCTCCTCCACACAATTTCCGACTTGCGAGTTTCGTTCTATGAGGAAGGTGGACCTGTAGATATTAATATTCAACAGAATTAACTGTTAAAATGCGGTTGTAGCACATTTATAAATACATAAAACTCAATTCAATATACTCTTTAGCCATTAAAAACCTACATAATTATTGTATTTCTATTTACCATCGATGTCTACAGCTCCAACTTCCTTATAGCCTGAAACTCGCAAGTGGTCAATTACATTACGAAACATGCTATGGCCAGTTACCCATTTCCAAATATATACACTAAATCTTCTTTCTTTGATAACATCCACAGCTCTTCTTACAGTTTTCCTTCCACACAAACCCCACGAATTGACCACTTGCGAGTTTTAGGCTATAAGGAAGTTGGAGCTGTAGACATCGATATTTAGCAGAATTACCAGCTAAAATGCGGTTGTAGTGCATTTATAAACCCATACAAATTTATTTATCATACTTTCCATCCATCAGAAACCTACGTCATTATTGCATTTCTGATTTATATCAATGTTTATAGCTCCAACTTCCTTATAGCCTGAAACTCGCAAGTAGTCAATCTATAACTATAGCCAGCACTTCATCCAGGACTCACTGTGATCCCAGTATCATTATCTATCTATATATTTACTCAGGCCCAATCATCACTTTTCCAATTTTGTTCTTTTCTTTTTCCCTATTTTTTTTTTTGGGGGGGGGGGAGAGGACTCAAGACAGAGCAAGAACAGGGAAAACACAAAACACAACATAAAACAACGAACACACACAGACAAAACACAAATTCACACACATCTACATTATCTATCATTACATGTATAATATTATCTCCATGCTGCTATAGAGTTACATAGATACATGGACTGCACTGACCCTGTGCTCGCTGAGAGGTAGTCCGGACATAGTTAGAATACTATTAGACACTAGTATGCAGGTGTGACCTTTGGTGTAATGGTTAGCATGATCGGCTCACAGCTGATTGTTCCTAGGACGAGATGTGTAAGACATTAACATTAATAATGCATAAAGTTACAAATTAAAAGGGAGGGAAACAGTGGGGAAGAAGAAATTGAGAGAGAGAGAGAGAGAGAGAGAGAGAGAGAGAGAGAGAGAGAGAGAGAGAGAGAGAGAGAGAGAGAGAGAGAGAGAGAGAGAGAGAGAGAGAGAGAGAGAGAGAGAGAGAGAGAGAGAGAGAGAGAGAGAGAGAGAGAGAGAGAGAGAGAGAGAGAGAGAGAGAGAGAGAGAGAGAGAGAGAGAGAGAGAGAGAGAGAGAGAAAGAGAGAGAGAGAGAGCAACATTACTACCGTAAGAAAGATAAGAATACATATTGATTATCTTTTTGTATTCACAAATGACCTGCCTAATAACAAATGTACTATAAACGAGTAAAGGATATAATTATATACCATGGGCCCAGGGTATTAAGTCATCATTTGGTATGAAACTGTGTAATGTCATAATTTGTGACTATATAATGCATACAATGTGTGTGTGTGTGTTTCTATGTGTATGAAGGAGATAAAAGGCAAGCTGCCTGTAACGAGTGTCTTCCCCAAAGCCAAAATAGTGACAAGAGAGCCAAATTCATGGTACATTCGGGCCAACATACCCTGACACACAAAGTTTAAAGTAGTGCATTAAGAAAGCTCTGAAGAACACTGATAGTTATATTAGCGATAGACGAGTAAAAGAGATGCAACATTGCGGCATGTAGAAAGAGATTGTAGGGAATTAGTAAGAGGTGATGAGTTGTTAAGACAGAATGCTTTGGACTCCATCCTTTTGAGAAGTGTGGTATGGGGGGAACCTCTCCTCACATGCGAACAATACTCGATACATGGGCGCACTGTGCAGAGCAAGAAGCCGTATGAGGGTAAAGAAATCAATATATATACTGTATACGGCTGGATATGCGTGCACATTTCCTACATGCTGATGTAGTTTTTTTCACGATTTGGAATAGTCGCCCAAATGGCCATATCTTCGCCTGGGGCAATGGTAGATGGTACCACACTTTCGCGTTTGTTAGGTTAATAGTAATAATAATAGAAGAAAAAAAATATATATATTTATAATAATAAAAATACTAATAGTAAAACGAAAACAAGAGAAACTTACACAATCAAATTATAGTCTTTTGTGATCGGGATGGCCCTGCGACGGAGAAACCAATCATAACAACGGATCCCCCAATTAAGATTTTTGAGTAGCTCCATAGTCCTTGAGCTTTTGGACTAGTGGAAAAATAAAGACTATAATTATAAACTTGCTAAATACGTATACACGTTTTAAATTAAAGACGTGCACTAGTTATCTGGTAAAATAATATAATAATTACAGCTTAAACTACTGCACATACTGCATACTGTATATGTGAAAGAAGTTGTTACTGTGAAATATGTGTTCTAGTCAAAATTACTCTCTCTCTCTCCTACCAAGAAACTCCTCTCAAGTTAGATTGCTCTCTAATGGGCAAGAAATTTCAAACGACTTGGCTTGTAGGAGGGTCTGGTGTGCTCATTACCAGTAACCTAAAATGTCTTTATGGAAATGGAGACAAGTGACCAGAAACTATACCCTGTTTCATATCATCTGACGGTAAATTGAATCCCTTAGCAGCTAATATTTCGATACTTGAAGGAAAAAATATGAAACCACCATGTCTCTGCATCCCATTAAGACCAAGTTTATATAATGAGCACCATATTTCACTATATAATCTTTAAAATAACTGAGACATTTTGATGGGAACTTTGCAATTTACCGTCAGTTGAATTAAGGGGGTAGTGGTTATAGTTTGGTCTATTTTGATTGTTGTTTGTATTTCATTTTTTTTTTTAAGTTTCCTCGCTAGACGTGCATCAAGCTTAAGAGGGGTGACCTGTTTTTGTTCTGTCCTTTTCTATCTTTCTCTGGCTTGTATCCATTCGGCCCCATTCAGCCTACTGTTTTAAGACGTTTATCCCCATCCAGGTGTCAATTTTTTTACTGGTGAGCGGTAGCGAGCCAGCATATTTTTTATTTTTGTTTGACAGCAGGCTAAATTTGTACATTTTTCGATAGAAAAATGTCTCCGGCGAAGCCGGATTTCTTCATATAATGCTGGCTCGCTATCGCTCGCCAGGAAGAAATCGACACCTAGATGGAGATAAACGTCTTAAAATAGTTGGCTGAATGGATACAAGCCAGAGAAAGAGAAAAGGACAGAAATAACAAAGAGCAGGTCACCCCCCTTAAAGAAAACTCCCCTTATAGTCCCCCTTCAAGATAAATGTGTAATTTTTTTAGTAGATATATTTTTGCCGAAGGCTTGTTCCTCCTAGAAATAAAGGCTCGCTATTGCTCGCTAGGAAAAAAAATCGACACCTAAATGACACGAAAGGTCTTTATATTGACAAAGAAATGGGGCGAAAGGTCTTAAAACCGTAAAACAAATGGAACCAACGTCATAAAATCTCAAAGCCAATGGAACAAAACATGAGGGAGAAAAAGCAACTAACTCCCCCTTAATACAAAGGTAAACTAAATATACGAATATGCACATATAGTATACTCTTATATTTGGCTCCGGTCAGTGTTCGCTCTACCCCTGGAGCGGCGGCAGTAAAGGGCTACAAATGGGGAACAACAACAACAACAACAACAACAACAACCACCACAACAACAACAACAACAACAACAACCACAACAACAACAACAACAACAACAACAACCACAACCACCACCACCACCACCACCACCACCACCACCACCACAACCACAACAACCACAACCACAACCACAACAACAACAACCACAACAACAACCACAACATCAACCACAACAACAACCACCACAACAACAACAACAACCACAACAACAACAACCACCACAACAACAACAACAACCACAACAACAACAACAACAACAACAACAACAACAACAACCACAACAACCACAACAACAACAACAACAACCACAACAACAACCACCACAACAACAACAACAACCACCACAACCACAACAACAAACACAACAACAACAACAACAACAACCACAACAACAACAACCACCACCACAACAACAACAACCACAACCACAACAACAACCACTACAACAACAACCACAACAACAACCACAACCGCAACAACAACAACAACAACCACCACCACAACAACCACCACAACAACAACAACAACCACAACAACAACCACAACAACGACAACCACAACAACCACCACAACAACCACCACAACAACAACAACAATAACAACCACAACAACAACCACAACAACAACCACCACCACCACCACAACAAATAACAACAACAACAACAACCACAACAACCACAACAACAACAACAACAACCACAACCACCACAACAACAACCACAACAACCACAACAACAACAACAACAACCACCACCACCACAACAACAACAAACAACAACTACCATCACCACAACAACAACAAACAACAACTACCATCACCACAACAACAACAAACAACAACAACAACCACCACCACAACAACCACCACAACAACAACAACCTCAACCACAACATAATAAGGAAATGACATGGCGGTTGTAATATCCGTCACTACTTTGTTTGGCTCAGCTCAGTTTGGGCGGAATCGAGATATTTTGCAATCCAACGATCCGACAGAGTTTATCATAAAATTATACTTTACATATTAAGGGGAGACTGGCCTTTTGTTTGGTCCATTTATTCATATATTTTGTTTTAGTTTCCTCGCTAGACCTCCATCAAGCTTAGAAAAACACCCCCTAGACCCCCCTTCAAGATAAATTTGTACATTTTTCGGTAGACAAATTTCCCGGCCGAAGGCCGGTTTCTCTTAAAATTGCAGGCTCGCTATCGCTCGCCAGGAAATAATCGACACCTAAATGGCATTAAAGGTCTTAAAATTGACAACGAAATTGGGGCGAAAAGTGTTAAAATCGCCAAACTAATGGGCCGATGGTCTTATAATCTCAAAACTAGTGGGGCTAAACATTAGGGAGAAGGGGGTCCCGAAAAACGGTCTGCCTCCCCTTAATGATTTACTGGCTGAATGTGGTTCTCGTCATTCGTGTGTCGTGAGCAAGAATCTGGTACAGTTTGCCGCACATATTCTGTTCCGTTGGGGTCGTGATTTGTCAGCACTTCAACTACTTCCCCAACCCCCCACTCCTTCACTCCACCTCCTATTGGTAGGAGGTGGAGTGAAGGAGGGAAAAAAAAAAAAAAAAAAAAAAAAAAAAAAAAAAGGAGGAAACAAGAGGGAGGGGGGTTGTGGTGGAGGGGGGTGCAGCGCTGTCAAACCAAGAGGGAGGGGGGTTGTGGTGGAGGTGGGTGCAGCGCTGTCAAACCAAGAGGGAGGGGGGTTGTGGTGGAGGTGGGTGCAGCGCTGTCAAACCAAGAGGGAGGGGGGTTGTGGTGGAGGTGGGGTGCAGCGCTGACAAACCAAGAGGGGGGGGGGTTGTGGTGGAGGTGGGTGCAGCGCTGTCAAACCAAGAGGGAGGGGGGTTGTGGTGGAGGTGGGTGCAGCGCTGTCAAACCAAGAGGGAGGGGGGTTGTGGTGGAGGTGGGTGCAGCGCTGTCAAACCAAGAGGGAGGGGGGTTGTGGTGGAGGGGGGTGCAGCGCTGTCAAACCAAGAGGGAAGGGGGTTGTGGTGGAGGTGGGTGCAGCGCTGTCAAACCAAGAGGGAGGGGGGTTGTGGTGGAGGTGGGTGCAGCGCTGTCAAACCAAGAGGGAGGGTGGTGGTGGAGGGGGGGTGCAGCGCTGTCAAACCAAGAGGGAGGGGGTTGTGGTGGGGGTGGGTGCAGCGCTGTCAAACCAAGAGGGAGGGGGGTTGTGGTGGAGGTGGGTGCAGCGCTGTCAAACCAAGAGGGAGGGGGGTTGTGGTGGAGGGGGGTGCAGCGCTGTCAAACCAAGAGGGAAGGGGGTTGTGGTGGAGGTGGGTGCAGCGCTGGCAAACCAAGAGGGAGGGGGGTTGTGGTGGAGGTGGGTGCAGCACTGTCAAACCAAGAGGGAGGGGGGTTGTGGTGGAGGGGGGTGCAGCGCTGTCAAACCAAGAGGGAGGGGGGTTGTGGTGGAGGTGGGTGCAGCGCTGTCAAACCAAGAGGGAGGGGGGTTGTGTTGGAGGGGGGTGCAGCGCTGTCAAACCAAGAGGGAGGGGGGTTGTGGTGGAGGTGGGTGCAGCGCTGTTCAAACCAAGAGGGAGGGGGGTTGTGGTGGAGGGGGGTGCAGCGCTGTCAAACCAAGAGGGAGGGGGGTTGTGGTGGAGGTGGGTGCAGCGCTGTCAAACCAAGAGGGAGGGGGGTTGTGGTGGAGGTGGGGGCAGCGCTGTCAAACCAAGAGGGAGGTGGGTTGTGGTGGAGGGGGGTGCAGCGCTGTCAAACCAAGAGGGAGGGGGGTTGTGGTGGAGGGGGGTGCAGCGCTGTCAAACCAAGAGGGAGGGGGGTTGTGGTGGAGGTGGGTGCAGCGCTGTCAAACCAAGAGGGAGGGGGGTTGTGGTGGAGGAGGGTGCAGCGCTGTCAAACCAAGAGGGAGGGGGATTAAACTGTACCTATTTGTCGTTGTGATTGCTATGAAGGATTTATTCTTGGTTTGTCTTCCACCATTTCGGATTGGCTGGAAGTCTTTATATACAGATCTCATATACCTTAAAGGAAGGCAGACCGTTTGTTTGGACCCCCTTCTCCCTAATGTTTAGCCCCACTAGTTTTGAGATTATAAGACGTTCGGCCCATTAGTTTGGCGATTTTAACACCTTTTGCCCCATTTCGTTGTCAATTTTAAGACCTTTCAAGCCATTTAGGTGTCGATTTTTCCTGGCGAGCGATAGCGAGCCTGCAATTTGAAGAGGAACCGGCCTTCGGCCGAGACATTTTTCTACCGAAAAATGTACAAATTTATCTTGAAGAGGAGTCTAGGGGGATTTTTTTTGTTTAGCTTGATGGAGGTCTAGGGAGAAAACTAAAAAAATATACGAATAAATGAATTAATATACCAAATAAACGGTCTGCCTCCCCTTAAAAACCATACTTATTGTAGCATCTGGATATATACCTATCTCTACCATATTCCATATTAATGTAGTCAATTTTACCTGCAATAATACAATGTAATATCTCGTATTTACTACTTCATTTTTGGTATTCTCTTTCTCTCTTCTTACCGTTCTTCAATACACCCAAAACACACACACACACACACACACACACACACAACATTTTCTCAGAGTAGCAGAAAGCAATCTCTACAATACGGGATTGAATTTGGTAAAGATTCGCCCAATATTTTGGAAATCTAAACAAAATTGGTCTCTCTCTCTCTCTCTCTCTCTCTCACACACACAAACACACACACACACGTATATCTATATAGCCAGTCATAGCTCTCTCACACACACACACACACACACACACACACACAGCCCGTAGCCTAGTGGTAGAGCTCTCATCTCACACACGAGGGGTCAGGGGTTCAATCCCCGGCCGGGCGGAGACAAATTGGGCTTGTCTCCTTTCATGTGTTAGCCTCAGTTCACCTAGCTGTAAATAGGTACCTGGAATAAGTGGACGACGTTGTGACGTCCCATCTGGGGTTGGCAAAAATGGTACAAGGCGAGATGGGTATCATATGGTTCACCTAAGCTGATAGCTACCTAAGCCTTCGGGCGAGACGGTACCGTCTATAGTGAGAATGGTACCATACAGATCCACCCTAAGCCTTCGTTTCCGATGTCGCCAATTGGCTAAAAATACAGATTACACACACATCCACAGCCATTCCAACGATACATATAACACCTACACATATAGGAGGCGGGAAATAACGAGCATGCTCACTCCTGCAATACAACTAGAGTAAGTACACACACGTATATCTATGTAGCCAGTCATAGCTCTCTCACACACACACACACACACACACACACACACACACACACACACACGTATATCTATATAGCCAGTCATAGCTCTCTCACACACACACACACACACACACACGTATATCTATATAGCCAGTCATAGCTCTCACACACACACACACACACACACACACACACGTATATCTATATAGCCAGTCATAGCTCACACACACACACACACACACGTATATCTATATAGCCAGTCATAGCTCACACACACACACACACGTATATCTATATAGCCAGTCATAGCTCACACACACACACACACACACACGTATATCTATACAGCCAGTCATAGCTCACACACACACACACACACACGTATATCTATATAGCCAGTCATAGCTCTCATACACACACACACACACACACACACACACACGTATATCTATATAGCCAGTCATAGCTCTCACACACACACACACACACACGTATATCTATATAGCCAGTCATAGCTCTCACACACACACACACACACACACACACGTATATCTATATAGCCAGTCATAGCTCTCACACACACACACACACACACACGTATATCTATATAGCCAGTCATAGCTCTCACACACACACACACACACACACACACACGTATATCTATATAGCCAGTCATAGCTCTCTCACACACACACACACGTATATCTATATAGCCAGTCATAGCTCTCTCTCACACACACACACACACACACACACACACACATACACGTGTATCTATATAGCCAGTCATAGCTCTCTCACACACACACACACACACGTATATCTATATAGCCAGTCATAGCTCTCACACACACACACACACACACACACACACACGTGTATCTATATAGCCAGTCATAGCTCTCTCACACACACACACACACACGTATATCTATATAGCCAGTCATAGCTCTCACACACACACACACACGTGTATCTATATAGCCAGTCATAGCTCTCTCACACACACACACACACACGTATATCTATATAGCCAGTCATAGCTCTCACACACACACACACACACACACACACACACACGTATATCTATATAGCCAGTCATAGCTCTCTCACACACACACACACACACACACACACACGTATATCTATATAGCCAGTCATAGCTCTCACACACACACACACACGTATATCTATATAGCCAGTCATAGCTCTCTCACACACACACACACACACACACACAGACACGTATATCTATATAGCCAGTCATAGCCACTATCGTAATAACACTTGTGTCTGTTTGAACTGAACGGTAGACTCTGTCATCACAGCGAATATGAGAGATAGAGATAGAGAGAGAGAGAGAGAGAGAGAGAGAGAGAGAGAGAGAGAGAGAGAGAGAGAGAGAGAGAGAGAGAGAGAGAGAGAGAGAGAGAGAGAGAAAGATTTACATAGATACACTGGCCACACACACCTTACGATACAAACGAGGTGAGCAGGACTTAATTCTAGTAGAGATGGCATGTCCGATAGAAAGGAAAGTTGAAGGAAAGGATAGAAAAGAGAGAGAGAGAGAGAGAGAGAGAGAGAGAGAGAGAGAGAGAGAGAGAGAGAGAGAGAGAGAGTCAGTTACATCCATTTGCAGTCAGGCCTATCATTCCACTGTATTGAGCTCGTCATGGATATTGGAGTATGAACCCTTGCGTTAAGGGGGGTCACCGGCTTATTTATCTTTCTCTCCTTTTCTCTCTTTCTCTGGCTTGTATCCATTGGGCCCCATTCAGCCAACTGTTTTAAGACGTTTATCTCCATCCAGGTGTCGATTTCTTCCTGGTGAGCGATAGCGAGCCAGCATTGTATGGAGAAATCCGGCTTCGCCGGAGAAATTTTTCTATCGAAAAATGTACAAATTTAGCTTGCTGTCAAATCAAATATATATATATATATATGCTGGCTCGCTACCGCTCGCCAGGAAAATATTGACACCTGGATGGGGATAAACGTCTTAAAACAGTAGGCTGAATGGGGCCGAATGGATGCAAACCAGAGAAAGAGAGAAAAGGAGAGAAAGATAAAAAAAAAAAGAGCGAGGTGAGGTCCCTTAAACGCTTATATGAGATGTTATCGTTTGATGGAATATCTTTTAGAGATGATGTATTTGTTAATTAAACATCTTAAACTTATCAGCGAAGAGAATATAACAATATTTAGGAAAAACATATACTTATGTTACTATTATCTATGTGTCCCTTACTCATTTCAATATAATCCTCTCCTAATGTTTTTTCCCTTTTTTTTTTTTTTAGATAACTAGAAAATTGTGATTTATTGGTTTTGAAATGTTGTCTTTAAAGGTGAGGCTGATGGACTCTTGAGGTTAAGGGGAGATGGGTCGTTTTTCTGGTCCCCTTTCTCCCTCATGTTAAGCCCCATTTGTTTTGAGATTATAAGACGTTCGGCCCATTAGTTTGGCGATTTTAACACCTTTCGACCCATTTCGTTGTCAATTTTAAGACCTTTGCCTGATATTTTAAGAGGAAGCGGCCTTCGCCCGGGAAATATTTCTACCGAAAAATTTACAAATTTATCTTGAAGGGGGTCTAGGGGGTGTTTTTCTAAGCTTGATGGAGGTCTAGGGAGAACACTAGAAATAAATGAATAAATTAATTAATAGTACAAAAAAACAAAAAAAACACTTCTGTCTCCCCTTAATTATTTTAGTGGATCATGGTGAACATTTATCGGGCCCAAGCGACATGTTGGATTTAAGTTTTTATATGTTTTTAAATACATACAATGTTGCGAAGGATGTCCCATTCGTTTATTTGGACTGGCTATAGTAGATAGAAGGATTGGTGTGTGAAAATGATACACGCAAAATAATTCCATATGTGTTGAATACTGTCTATGTGCGTGAAGAAGGCAAAATGCAAAGCTACCTGCAACAAATGTCTCCCCAGGGTTGATAAAGGATAGAGACCCACAGCCAAGGTTCGTTAGTCAAAATATCTGGACACACGGAGCTTTAACCCTATTAGGTGCAGGGCGGGCCAATTTGGAGCTTCCCAGTTTTACTCCATTAGTTTGGAGATTTTAAGACGTTTCATCGCATTAGTTTGGCGATTATATGATGCTTCAACCCAATAAGGTGTCGATATTTCCTGGGCGAGCGATAGCGAGCCCGCAATTTGGGAGAAACCGGCCTTTGGCCGGGAAATTTTTCTACCGAAAAATGTACACATTTAGCTTGAAGGGGGTCTGGGGGACGTTTTTTTATTTTGAAGGGGGTTCGGAGAGGCGTTTGTCCAAGTCTAGTGGTAAACTAAAACACATTGTTCGGAAATGGTTAAAACAAATAAAACCCGCAATAATAATTAAACAAAATACCATAATAACCCCCAAGGCGTTGCAGCAGATAGTGTTAAGCAGCTTAAATCATAGGATGCGGGAAAGACAGACTGAGGGAGAGAGTTCCAGAGCTTAGTTCTGTGCAGTATGTATTTGTTTCCAGACACTCTCTTCCTAACTGATTAAATTTCTGGAAGGCACTCATTCCTCGTGATTCTATTTCTTGTGTTCCAGTTTCCCTCGTAATAATGCGTATATTGAGTTATCAAACCTGGTATTCTCTGCTGTTATGTATTATATTGTATATATATTTTGTTGTTTGTTGTCCCTATATTGTATGTTCAACTAATGTGTTCTATTCTCCTCACCCTATATTCTTAGAACTCTTACCACCATTTATTATCATAATATATTCAGCATTACCACACAACACATAATATACACAACAGTTAGAACGCTAATAGTCACGTGACCAATTATATTTAAGATCACAACTTGTATACGTTTCCCAACGGATGCTTCCCTTGCTGCAACGATATGGATCTCCATTGCTTCATCCCTACCGATCTCATCAACGATATGGATCTCCATTGCTTCATCCCTACCGATCTTATCAACGATATGGATCTCCATTGCTTCATCCCTACCGATCTTATCAACGATATGGATCTCCATTGCTTCATCCCTACCGATCTCATCAACGATATGGATCTCCATTGCTTCATCCCTACCGATCTTATCAACGATATGGATCTCCATTGCTTCATCCCTACCTATCTCATCAACGATATGGATCTCCATTGCTTCATCCCTACCGATCTTATCAACGATATGGATCTCCATTGCTTCATCCCTACCGATCTTATCAACGATATGGATCTCCATTGCTTCATCCCTACCGATCTCATCAACGATATGGATCTCCATTGCTTCATCCCTACCGATCTCATCAACGATATGGATCTCCATTGCTTCATCCCTACCGATCTTATCAACGATATGGATCTCCATTGCTTCATCCCTACCGATCTCATCAACGATATGGATCTCCATTGCTTCATCCCTACCGATCTTAGCAACAATATGGATCTCCATTGCTTCATCCCTACCGATCTTATCAACGATATGGATCTCCATTGCTTCATCCCTACCGATCTCATCAACGATATGGATCTCCATTGCTTCATCCCTACCGATCTCATCAACGATATGGATCTCCATTGCTTCATCCCTACCGATCTTATCAACGATATGGATCTCCATTGCTTCATCCCTACCGATCTCATCAACGATATGGATCTCCATTGCTTCATCCCTACCGATCTCATCAACGATATGGATCTCCATTGCTTCATCCCTACCGATCTTATCAACGATATGGATCTCCATTGCTTCATCCCTACCGATCTTATCAACGATATGGATCTCCATTGCTTCATCCCTACCGATCTTATCAACGATATGGATCTCCATTGCTTTATCCCTACCGATCTTATCAACGATATGGATCTCCATTGCTTCATCCCTACCTATCTCATCAACGATATGGATCTCCATTGCTTCATCCCTACCGATCTCATCAACGATATGGATCTCCATTGCTTCATCCCTACCTATCTCATCAACGATATGGATCTCCATTGCTTCATCCCTACCGATCTCATCAACAATATGGATCTCCGTTGCTTCATCCCTACCGATCTCATCAACGATATGGATCTCCATTGCTTCATCCCTACCGATCTCATCAACGATATGGATCTCCATTGCTTCATCCCTACCTATCTCATCAACGATATGGATCTCCATTGCTTCATCCCTACCGATCTCATCAACGATATGGATCTCCATTGCTTCATCCCTACCTATCTCATCAACGATATGGATCTCCATTGCTTCATCCCTACCGATTTCATCAATGATATGGATCTCCATTGCTTCATCCCTACCGATCTTATCAACGATATGGATCTCCATTGCTTCATCCCTACCGATCTTATCAACGATATGGATCTCCATTGCTTCATCCCTACCGATCTCATCAACGATATGGATCTCCATTGCTTCATCCCTACCGATCTTATCAACGATATGGATCTCCATTGCTTCATCCCTACCGATCTCATCAACGATATGGATATCCATTGCTTCATCCCTACCTATCTTATCAACGATATGGATCTCCATTGCTTCATCCCTACCGATCTTATCAACGATATGGATCTCCATTGCTTCATCCCTACCGATCTCATCAACGATATGGATCTCCATTGCTTCATCCCTACCGATCTTATCAACGATATGGATCTCCATTGCTTCATCCCTACCGATCTCATCAATGATATGGATCTCCATTGCTTCATCCCTACCGATCTTATCAACGATATGGATCTCCATTGTTTCATCCCTACCGATCTCATCAACAATATGGATCTCCATTGCTTCATCCCTACTGTTACGACTGAGGTTTAAATATATAAGGGCTCTTATTCATTGGACTAGTAATGGCATAAATGCTACAACGGAAAGCGCTAGATCCAACCTCTGATGTATATTCCCAGTGAACAAAGAACACAAATTCTCTACAGAGTTCTCTATGCAATAATAGGCTATCAAACTCTCAATAAATGTGCGTCTACTCTAGGCTTAATGTTATGTGAAAACAGCCTATTACTACCTATAACCGAAGGTGCTTGGTTATGGTATGCAAAGTAAGGTGGTAAGAGAAGTTACAGCTTACGTTACTTTAATCAATAAATGTCAGCCACTCCTGCATGAAAGAAAGTGCACTAAAGTCCTTCAACACTAACAAGGAATCTTCTTTAAATGTTAGATGCTATAAAGATGCTCGTATCGGAAATGGAACCCAAAAAGGCAGGCAGCGGAACAATGCTCGTGCAGGCTATGCACACAAAAAGGCAGAATATATAATGCCGTCGGAGCCAAGAATATCCTAACACTACAACAATAATAATGATCGCCACAACAATGCAGTATTCCTCTCAACAAAAAGAGCCTAAGTCGTTTGTGTCTCAATACATCAAACTAGGCTGTGAAATGCTTGTGTAATCATAAATGGGTATGCATAAAAAGAGTAATTAGGTTAATATACTTAATGTCTACTGTGACTGATAAAGTCTAGCTAGAGTCAATGATACGAGATACTGGTGCGCATGGCATGCCGCATAGCCTAGTGCAAATCTCAAGTCTGTGCGTCAAATATTACGTTATAGGGAAGGGTAGCTCTCTTGAGAAACCTTAATACCGAAGTATTAAGCGTTCTCCTGGCGTACCTCAAAGACAAACAACGAGCTTAGAACAGTGCAGAATGGTATAGGCAAAAAGCCCTCATTCGTGCATGCTCTACTCTCAATGGCACACAGACTAGAATTTACTCAATCAACTCCAGTTCTCAGGTATGTCGTGCAGCTTTTAAATAAAGCCAGCACTCATAGGAAACAATACCTTATAATATCAGACTACTAGTCTAGCATTATCTAATCCAGCAGAACACTAATAATTATAGGAAGCGGTACTAAACAATATGAATGCCAACCAATGCTTCGTGATCAACTTATCTTAACACTAACATACATGGGTTATATCAGACCTTAACGCACAATACAACTGGCCAGCATGAAGCTGATTATGCAGAGTTAACCAGAGGGGAGATAATGTGAATAAAAGGTGGTGAAAGATATGGAAAATGAGAGAGATAGGCAGAGGAAATGATTCTCAGGTGCAGTGCGGGGAACAGGTATCAAGGGATAAGATAGATGCGTTCTAGAAACCAGATCTGAGGGAGAGAGTGGCGAGGAACCTGTATATATACCGGGACTAGTTTTCACCGCGCAAAGTAAAGCGGTAACAAGTCCTCTAGCCACTAGCAAAGAAGCTAGCAACATGGTAAGGACCTCCCTCAACCAACCCCCACGAGGCAGCCAGCCGTGACGTCATCGAGCGGGGCAAAAACACTGCGCGCGCCCCTCTCACTCTGATCTACTCTCTCTCTCTCTCTCCCAGATCCCATCATTACTAGTTAATGATAAAACATATACTTTACAATTAAATATAGAAAGCCTTGACATGGGTGAAAACAAAGAGCCTTTCTGGACTGCCCATGACACGAAGTTTCATATGAAATAAAGCACACTCTAATACATAAACTGTAGCCCCATCCACTGCCCTGGCGATCCTAGCGAGTCACTGTAGGACAAGCCATGCGGTTCTAACGGAGTGGTTAACGTCACACCCCCCCCCAAGATTTTTCTCAGAGGCCCCAAGGCTCACAAAAATCTGATGGTTAGAACCCATGCTATATCTCCACTTCCCATCACCCAGCGGCAGTAAAATATCTGGCACAGTACTTCAACAATTTTTTTTTCAAAATTATAACTCTCCCCAACACCATAGGTTAAATTATATGTAGCTATGCTCCTCAAGAGCGAGCTTCTCTAGCCCAGCATTCTGAGAGGAGTGCAACTCAGAATTACTGCTATAACATACTGAAAAAATTCAACTATCAAAGAAAGTTTTTTATTTGATTTTTATGTTTTTAATTTGTTTATTTCGGCTGCACTATAGGGGCAAGCCTAGTTTTTTTCTTCTATACCAAACGCTCAACTCCTGCTTTACGACCCAATACGCTGGGCTACAACCGCGAGCCAACAAGCACCAAGCGCAAAATACTATTCAAACTAAAGCAGGAGGCTACCCGTGTGTCAATCTACCCAGGATCATATACCCTTGAACGACCATCTGCAACCACGTTGTCACAACCGGCAATATGGCGTATGTCCAGGTTATATACCAATAACTTTAGTGACCACCTGGTCAGCCTCATATTCCGATTGTGAAACTGGTCCAAGAACTTGAGAGGGTGATGATCTGGGTAAACTACAACAACCGGACCATAGGCTGGAACATAGACCTCGAAATGCCTCAGAGCAAGTACAATTGCCAGCAGCTCCTTCTCGACAACAGAGCAGGTCCCCTGGGCTGAATTGAACTTCTCCGAGCAAAAACTAACAGGATGCTCCAGCCCATCATCGTCCTTTTCCACAAGGACGGCACCAGCCCCCACACCACTAGCCTCCGTTGCTAGTTGGAAAGGTAGGCTAAAGTCAGGGGCCCTGAGGATCGAGTGAGTGCACAACAGGTGTTTTACTTCCCTAAACACCTTCTCACACTCAGGCGCCCATTTGAACTTCTTATCTTTCCAGTTATCCTCCACCTGAGCTTGACTGTCCCGTTCTCCTTCTCCACCTTGACTGCTAAACGTCATCACAGGCACAGTGAGAGGCTCAGGGGGGTGCCTCCCATACTCCTTCACGAGATTAACATGACATAACTGATTTCGCTTCCGTCTGTCTGGAGTGGCTACCAAGTAATCCAGGTCTGATAGCTCCTCCACCACCCTATAAGGACCAGCGTACTTCGCGGATAAGGGGTGACCTACAAGGGGCAGTAGAATCAACACCTCCTGACCCACATGAAACTCCCTGAGTTCAACCTTGAGGTCGTACCTGTCCTTCCTGAGGGCCTGAGAGCTAGTCAAATTACGGCCAGCCAACTCCAGACTGCGCAACCTCCGTTCTCGACTGTTGAGGACACACTTGAGCATAGAACAAGGTTTATCTGCGCCCTCCCATACTTCTTCAACCATATGGAGAGGCCCTCTGACACGGTGTCCAAAGACGAGCTCATTAGGGCTGAATCCCAAACTCTCCCCAGGTACCTCCCGCACAGCAAACAAAACACATGGCAGGCCAAGATCCCAATCCTTCCCACTCTCAAAGCAACAACAACGAAGCACAGATTTCAAGGCTGAGTGCCATCGCTCTAACACACCCTGGCTCTCTGGATGATACGCAGATGACACAACCCCAACAATCCCATGCTGCGGCATTGCTTGAACAAAGAGGCTAGAAGTGAAGTTGGGTCCCTGGATTGACTGAATCCCCTGCGGGTAACCATACCGGGAAAAATACACTAGCAAGCTTCGGACCACCGTCTTCGCCGACCCATTTCTCATAGGGTACGCGTCAGGGTACCTTGTTGCTACATCTCCCGACTGTGCATCACTGTCCTCCTTCAACTCTTTCGTCTTTTTAAGCCCATCCTCTGCCTTTTCAGGAACAGTTACTGGGTCTTCTCCAGACCCGAAATGTGGTCCTAATAATGAGTCCCCAAGAAGGTCCGTTGATACTAAACTCTCAACCGCATCAACTTTCAACCCCTTCTCGGTACCCTTCCTCCGCTGATCTAAAGATTGTTGACCAGAATGTGACTCCCTGGATGCAGAATCTCCGGTGACAACACACGCCATAGGCTGCACCGGACACTTCTCAACCCACTCCTGCTCCTCCCTACTCACGTCGGCCGGCTTCTCGGCAACGACCAAGGGTGGAGCCTCAGAAGTAGGTCCCGCAAAGTCGTTGCCGAGAAGGAGGTCGACGCCCCCAACAGGTAACTTCTCCACAATTCCTACATCCAGGTCCCGAGTCACACCATCAAATTCCATCTTCATTCTTACAAGCGGGTATGACCTTGTCGCAGTAACTCCCTGAACCACAACCACCCGCGCCGTATTGACAGGTTTACCAGTGAAATTTCTCAACAGTGTTTGCGATGCCCCAGTGTCACGCAAAATTCTCACCTCATGTCTTCTACCCCCCCACTCCACACAACCGAGTCCCATGTGGTCACTAAAGGCATCACAGACAGGGAATAAGCCTTCCGGATCCTTCTGCACTGGCAGTGTATTTACCTCGGAAGAAATGCCTCTAACAAACTCCGATGTCCTCTTGAACACTCCAATGCCGTGAGCAAAAGACACGGCTGCCAGAGGAGGTCGACTAGGGCACTCATTTGCCTTACGACCCTCCTGGTGGCAACTAAAACACATAAATTTCGGTTTCGGCTTATACTGTGATGTAAAAGGCCCCTGACTTTTCACATACGGTGTGGTGTAAGGTTTGGATTCAGTTTTAGTTTCATGGCTCTTCTGTTTAAATGTGTCATTGTTACGGGGAGGGGGAGGATAATGGTCCTTAGCACTTACATCGTACTTCTGTGAGGACCCGCAACCCCGAATCAACGACAGCCGTCGATCAGCCATTTCTGCTGCTTCGACTAGAGTTCTTGGGTTTTTCTCCTTCAAGTTCAAAGTTAGATCACCGCCCGTGCTCTTAAAGAACTGTTCCAACATCATTAACTGCTTAATTTCATCAAATGTTGTGACCTTCTCAGATCGGAGCCAGTTCCCCATAGCATCGGACAAGTCCCGGGCGTGTTCCAAAAAGGTGCTATCTCTTCCCTTAGTTACACCCCGGAACTTCAAACGGTACGTTTCTGGTTGCAGTTCGTAAGCCCTCAGGACAGCCTCCTTGAGATCCTCATACACAATACATGACTCCAAAGGTAACGCATCGTAGGCTTTAAGACCCTTGCCTATTAATCTAGAGGATACAAGTGCTGCCCATTTATTCTCTGGCCACTGGTGTTCCTGGCACTTCTTCTCAAAGCGTGCGAAAAATTCTGTTACACCGCTCTCATCAAACACCGGAACCAGTTTCAATAAGTGCTAGAGAGACTGCTCATGAACACGGTTACCAGCCCCAAGTCGCTGTCCCGTTGTCTCTACTCGCGACTTCTCTACATCCATGTCGGCACAGTACCTAGTCGACTCTAAGTCAGCTTGGATTTTTGCTAGCTCTATGTGCTGCTGACTGATAGTTTTTCTCTCATCTATCTTGGCTAATTCTAATTGCTGCTGAAGCTGAAGCTCAGATACCCTAATAGCCTTTCTCTCTTCGATCCTAGCTAATTCGAGCTGAAGCAATAATTCTGGAGATAACCCTTGAGGAGGTGAAGGTGCTACAATGTTTGAAATTACCGGTGGTCCCCCCAGGGGCAACCCCCCCTGCCAGTCACCACCCAACTGCGGAAGCGTACCCGGGGTCGGCAAACTACTGGGATGGCTGGGAGTCGAGTGTAGGGGAAGCATGGCCGAAGGGCTCTGAGCACTCAACCCATCTCGCTCACCAGTCACCCTGCCCAGTACACACGTTATCAAGTTATCCCTGGTCATGCTGCTAGTAACCGCATGACCGATAGCTGTGGCCAGGCATTGAAGACCGTACCGATTCACACCCTCCAACCGCTCAGCAGTAACAGGCCATTGCAAAAATATCCTAGCATCCTCCTCACAGTTCACCTGATTAACCATTTCATCATGCTGCTGTTCCTCAGTTTCGACATTACGTACTGTGTCTCCATTCTCCTCTGATCCGGTATAAGACATGATGCTTACAAAAATTTCCCACCTCAATATTCAGAAAAGAAGTACCCCAAACTCTTATACCTCAATATACACACAAAAATTCTCGGAAATACTCAAGGGCTATACTATGTTGCAAAAAATTTTTATTCTTGCTGATCCCCGCAAAATATTCCCCAAAACAACAAATGTTCCCTGCTAATAAATGTAGGTTCACCAAATCCTAGGTAAGGTCGCCATTTGATACGACTGAGGTTTAAATATATAAGGGCTCTTATTCATTGGACTAGTAATGGCATAAATGCTACAACGGAAAGCGCTAGATCCAACCTCTGATGTATATTCCCAGTGAACAAAGAACACAAATACTCTACAGAGTTCTATATGCAATAATAGGCTATCAAACTCTCAATAAATGTGCGTCTACTCTAGGCTTAATGTTATGTGAAAACAGCCTATTACTACCTATAACCGAAGGTGCTTGGTTATGGTATGCAAAGTAAGGTGGTAAGAGAAGTTACAGCTTACGTTACTTTAATCAATAAATGTCAGGCACTCCTGCATGAAAGAAAGTGCACTAAAGTCCTTCAACACTAACAAGGAATCTTCTTTAAATGTTAGATGCTATAAAGATGCTCGTATCGGAAATGGAACCCAAAAAGGCAGGCAGCGGAACAATGCTCGTGCAGGCTATGCACACAAAAAGGCAGAATATATAATGCCGTCGGAGCCAAGAATATCCTAAACACTACAACAATAATAATGATCGCTACAACAATGCAGTATTCCTCTCAACAAAAAGAGCCTAAGTCGTTTGTGTCTCAATACATCAAACTAGGCTGCGAAATGCTTGTGTAATCATAAATGGGTATGCATAAAAAGAGTAATTAGGTTAATATACTTAATGTCTACTGTGACTGATAAAGTCTAGCTAGAGTCAATGATACGAGATACTGGTGCGCATGGCATGCCGCATAGCCTAGTGCAAATCTCAAGTCTGTGCGTCAAATATTACGTTATAGGGAAGGGTAGCTCTCTTGAGAAACCTTAATACCGAAGTATTAAGCGTTCTCCTGGCGTACCTCAAAGACAAACAACGAGCTTAGAACAGTGCAGAATGGTATAGGCAAAAAGCCCTCATTCGTGCATGCTCTACTCTCGATGGCACACAGACTAGAATTTACTCAATCAACTCCAGTTCTCAGGTATGTCGTGCAGCTTTTAAATAAAGCCAGCACTCCTAGGAAACAATACCTTATAATATCAGACTCCTAGTCTAGCATTATCTAATCCAGCAGAACACTAATAATTATAGGAAGCGGTACTAAACAATATGAATGCCAACCAATGCTTCGTGATCAACTTATCTTAACACTAACATACATGGGTTATATCAGACCTTAACGCACAATACAACTGGCCAGCATGAAGCTGATTATGCAGAGTTAACCAGAGGGGAGATAATATGAATAAAAGGTGGTGAGAGATATGGAAAATGAGAGAGATAGGCAGAGGAAAAGATTCTCAGGTGCAGTGCGGGGAACAGGTATCAAGGGATAAGATAGATGCGTTCTAGAAACCAGATCTGAGGGAGAGAGTGGCGAGGAACCTGTATATATACCATGACTAGTTTTCACCTCGCAAAGTAAAGCGGTAACAAGTCCTCTAGCCACTAGCAAAGAAGCTAGCAACATGGTAAGGACCTCCCTCAATCAACCCCCACGAGGCAGCCAGCCGTGACGTCATCGAGCGGGGCAAAAACACTGCGCGCGCCCCTCTCACTCTGTTCTACTCTCTCTCTCTCTCCCAGATCCCATCATTACTAGTTAATGATAAAACATATACTTTACAATTAAATATAGAAAGCCTTGACATGGGTGAAAACAAAGAACCTTTCTGGACTGCCCATGACACGAGCTTTCATATGAAATAAAGCACACTCTAATACATAAACTGTAGCCCCATCCACTGCCCTGGCGATCCTAGTGAGTCACTGTAGGACAAGCCATGCGGTTCTAACGGAGTGGTTAACGTCACACTACCGATCTCATCAACGATATGGATCTCCATTGCTTCATCCCTACCGATCTCATCAACGATATGGATCTCCATTGCTTCATCCCTACCGATCTCATCAACGATATGGATCTCCATTGCTTCATCCCTACCGATCTTATCAACGATATGGATCTCCATTGCTTCATCCCTACCGATCTTATCAACGATATGGATCTCCATTGCTTCATCCCTACCGATCTTATCAACGATATGGATCTCCATTGCTTCATCCCTACCAATCTCATCAACGATATGGATCTCCATTGCTTCATCCCTACCGATCTCATCAACGATATGAATCTCCATTGCTTCATCCCTACCGATCTTATCAATGATATGGATCTCCATTGCTTCATCCCTACCGATCTTATCAACGATATGGATCTCCATTGCTTCATCCCTACCGATCTTATCAACGATATGGATCTCCATTGCTTCATCCCTACCGATCTTATCAACGATATGGATCTCCATTGCTTCATCCCTACCGATCTCATCAACGATATGGATCTCCATTGCTTCATCCCTACCGATCTCATCAACGATATGGATCTCCATTGCTTCATCCCTACCGATCTTATCAACGATATGGATCTCCATTGCTTCATCCCTACCGATCTCATCAACGATATGGATCTCCATTGCTTCATCCCTACCGATCTTAGCAACAATATGGATCTCCATTGCTTCATCCCTACCGATCTTATCAACGATATGGATCTCCATTGCTTCATCCCTACCGATCTCATCAACGATATGGATCTCCATTGCTTCATCCCTACCGATCTTATCAACGATATGGATCTCCATTGCTTCATCCCTACCGATCTCATCAATGATATGGATCTCCATTGCTTCATCCCTACCGATCTCATCAACGATATGGATCTCCATTGCTTCATCCCTACCGATCTCATCAACGATATGGATCTCCATTGCTTCATCCCTACCGATCTTATCAACGATATGGATCTCCATTGCTTCATCCCTACCGATCTCATCAACGATATGGATCTCCATTGCTTCATCCCTACCGATCTTATCAACGATATGGATCTCCATTGCTTCATCCCTACCGATATCATCAACGATATGGATCTCCATTGCTTCATCCCTACCGATCTCATCAACGATATGGATCTCCATTGCTTCATCCCTACCGATCTTATCAACGATATGGATCTCCATTGCTTCATCCCTACCGATCTCATCAACGATATGGATCTCTATTGCTTCATCCCTACCGATCTCATCAACGATATGGATCTCCATTGCTTCATCCCTACCGATCGCATCAACGATATGGATCTCCATTGCTTCATCCCTACCGATCTCATCAATGATATGGATCTCCATTGCTTCATCCCTACCGATCTCATCAACGATATGGATCTCCATTGCTTCATCCCTACCGATCTCATCAACCATATGGATCTCCATTGCTTCATCCCTACCGATCTTATCAACGATATGGATCTCCATTGCTTCATCCCTACCGATCTCATCAACGATATGGATCTCCATTGCTTCATCCCTACCGATCTCATCAACCATATGGATCTCCATTGCTTCATCCCTACCGATCTCATCAACGATATGGATCTCCATTGCTTCATCCCTACCTATCTCATCAACGATATGGATCTCCATTGCTTCACCCCTACCGATCTTATCAACGATATGGATCTCCATTGCTTCATCCCTACCGATCTTATCAACGATTACACAAAACATCTGATCAATTAAGGGGAGATATCCACTTGAGGGATTTTTTTCTTTACCCCTTTCTCCCTCATGTTTAGCCCCATTGCTTTTGATATTATAAAATGTTTGCCCCATTAGTTTAGCGATTTTAAGAACTTTCACCCCATATTGACGGTTAAGACCTTTCGTGCCATTTAGGTGTCGATTTTATCCTGGCGAGCGATAGCGAGCCTGTAATTTAAGAGGAACCGGCCTTCGGCCGGGAAATTTTTCTACCGAAAAATGTACACTTTTATCTTGAAAGGGACTCCAGGGGGTGTAATTTTAAGGTTGATGGAGGTCTAGGGAACAAACTAAATACCTCCCCTTAAAGGCTGACATAGTATTTTTGGAACAATATATAAAACACAACCTGATACCAAATTCCTGCGCTTCAAACAGTGTCGCATTACTAGGTAGTCTATTCCATAGGCTTACTACTCGATTGAAAAATAAATACTTTGCCTGATGTGAGATAGAAGGCTTTTCAATTATTTCACAACCATTTTCTCCAGTGTAATTTGAGTGATCAATTGTGAACTATGTGTTAACAACAAGTAAGAGAGAGTAAGAGAGAGGGGTTGATAGGGAGAAAAGCACCGAATTTATCCAAGGTTGTTATGGCAACATCTGGTTCTCGTTCCAGCATGTCAGTCAATCTTTGTCTCTGTCTGTATGGATTGGCTGCAGGCATTATTTGTTTCCATGCTTGCTACACATCTCTCTCTCCATCTGCTGAAAACCACAAGTATATTATTACGTAACCTAGACGTTAAATATTGTTCTCCTGTGCTGCTGATTTCCAGTTAGTAGGCTGCCGCCATCCTCAGGACTGGTATGTGACGCCCTGGGAGCTTATGTATACAGTATACTGTATAAGAGGATATTATATTCATGATGTGAAGGCTAGTGATATCCACGTTCAACCAGATTTCAAGTTTATTCTCTTGTTTAGATTAGATTAAAATCCAGTATTCGAGAATGGATAATAAGTCGTAGGCGTGTGCATAAACCTTTAACCGTCTTGGTGGTGTAATGGTTAAGGCGTCTACAAATCTGTGTGTGATAACCCGGGTTCGAATCCTGGTGGATCACATATATGCTTTCATTAATTTCATTGGAGGTGTTTGGTGTTGTGGTGAAAGTAATAAAAAATAGATTATTCAAACACTAAATTCTTCTGCAGTAGTTTCCTGGAGTGTAGTGTCTGTCGAGGGGATTTTGGGGTAGAGAGACACAATGAGGGATTCTCCTTAATGGTATGAATTAAACCCCTAGAATCTCACTCACTCACTCACTCTCTCTTCCTCAAATCCCTGTGTTTTTACATTTCCGTTCCCCGCTTGAAAATGACTAGAACCATTCAGATGTGGGGTTATAACGTGGCCCTCCTTTCACCTATCATTTCTGAAAGAGGTGTGTCTTACCATTTTGTTAATTCATAATTTTCACCCAGAGACAGTCACCAGGAGTTACCTCAATGATATATACTATGGTTTTCCCAGCAGGACCCGAGGCGTCAGCGATGATACTTTTATTATTTTACACTCTTAATTTGTGGTTTCTTATAGCCCCAGTCCACCTGTAACCATTGAGTTTTCCAACGTTTTTGCGTGTCTATCTTTTAACAATACTAGTCTATTCCTTATATGTTTAAAGTTGATGTTATCCCTATCTTCTAATCTTAATTCGTCCTTCTTGTTCAAATGTCTTCTTCCAAACTCTTATATATCGTGTATCTACTTTTCCTTCTTGTTCAAATGTCTTCTTCCAAACTCTTATATATCGTGTATCTACTTTTCCTTGGTTTTGGTCCAGCCTGTTCCAGCCGTTTATCCTTTCCCCGCCCCATCCGGCCATCCTCTGCATGAGCTGGTCTTCTCAATAGTGTTCCAGGCGGCCCACATCTCTTTTCTTACCCTGCCTCAGATCTACGCTTGATCAATCACGTTTAAGGGGGTAGTGCTTATTTTTTGCCCTATGTATATATTTATTAACTATATCTTTTAGTTTCCTCGCTAGACCTCCATCAAGCTTTAAATTAGAACACCCCCTAGACCCCTATTCAAGATAAATTTGTAAATTTTTCGGTAGAAAAATGTGCCGGCCGAAGGCCGGTTCCTTCTTAAATTACAGGCTCGCTATCGCTCGCCAGGATAAAAATTAATAGCTAAATGCCACGAAAGGTCTTAATAATGACAACAAAATGGGGCGAAAGGTCTCAAAATCGCCACGCAAACGGAATGAACGTCAAAAGCTTTCAAAACTAATACGCTAAACATAAGGGAGAAGGGGGTCCAGGAAAAGCGATATCACTTCAGTGGATTTTCCTTTACAGTTCATCTCTATAGCCTTCCTTAATTACTTGTATTGAAGACTTTAATCGAATATATGTTTTGTACTTATTCAAACCCTTTGGAAATATTTTTTCCCTGTGTTAATATTTTTTGAGAAGACAAGTTTAAGTTTGTTAGTATTTCGTTGAATTATCTCGTATTTTATATAAATATGAAAAAAGAAAAAAAAATATATATACCGGTATATATATATATATATATATATAATTATATATATATATATATATATATATATATATATATATATATATATATATATATATATATATATTCTACATGGTATTTTGATATACATACAGGTATATAGGATGTAGTATCAGGACAGCGAAATGCAATATCTGCTTCATCTTTATTTGACAACATTTCACCGGACAAAAGCTTGCTTCATCAGGCTAGTAATATCAACCGTCCTATATTAACATTAGCGAACACACGGTATTTGTATTTGGATAACATTTAGTTAAAATTAAGATGATTTCATACATTTACTTTTGTAACTGTATTTTATGCTAACATGTATTAAGATCAAGCTTAAGGGGAGGCGGACCGTTTGTTGGGTCTGTTAATTCATTTATTTATATATTTTTTTTTGTTTCCTCCCTAGACCTCCATCAAGCATAGAAAAACCCCCCTTCAAGATAAATTTGTACATTTTTCGGTAGAAAAATGTCCCGGCCGAAGGCCGATTCCTCTTAAAATTGCAAGCTCGCTATCGCTCGCCAGGAAATAATCGACACCTAAATGGCACGAAAGGTCTTAAAATTGACAACGAAATGGGGCGAATGGTGTTAAAATTGCCAAACTAATGGGTCGAACGTCTTATAATCTCTAAACTAGTAGGGCTAAACTTTAGGGAGAAGGGGGTCCAGAAAAACGGTCTGCCTCCCCTTAATTTCAGACTAAGATATGTATGTTATGTATAAATTAGTGACCACAATATAAGTATGGCGTTTTGTGGTTATGCCAGTTAGTGTATTGAGACTGCTCGATCTGGGTTCGCGGGTTCGCTCCCACGCACCGCAACGGATGTTCTCTCAAAAATATTCCCTGGCCGTGAAGACTAGGTCTGGACGGACCGTCTCGGGGGACCCACAAAGTCTCCTGCCCACGTCCTACTCCCTCGGGGGTTTGTAGGCGCCCTCGTTAGCAGCCTGGATCAGTCTGTTGGTCCCTTAGGATAAGATCTAGACTAAGTTTGTGTGTTTTTAGTCTCAATGGCTGCCGGCTTGAAATAAACCGATTATTATTATTAGTATTTACATTTACACACACACCGGTTAAACACATTCTTCCACTGAAGCCCATAGTACCGTCAGACTATAATTAATCTCTATAATATTTGTCCCTGGTCATTGGACTTCCTTGTCCTATTCATGGTCTTGTAACCTTATATGAACCCACAGTTTAACATGTTTAATCAAATCACTTCTATTGAATCTCGTGAAATTGTCAACTCACAAAAATGTGTGATGGTACGAATCGCAGATTAATTTATAGTATCAAAATATCCTCGGTCAAATATGCATCCATGCAAACACAATACAATATATACGACTGTTCAACCAATAAATGTTCAAAATGTAAACATAGATGTTGAAAACAATTCCAGCAACATTTACAGCGTATGTTTCATTGGTAATAGTAAAAACAGTTAAGGTGGATCGCAATACGTATTAGATTTTTCATACACAACTAATTTAGAAGCTGCCAAACTATATTACTGACAAAAATGGCAGGAAACCGTTTTCGTGTGAATCGACGTCTAGTTGATAATCCCATTGCGGTCACTGCACTGAACCCAACACAACACCCCTACCCCTCCCCTCCCAGTATCCCCAGCACCCGTCCCCTCCCCAGTAACCCCAGTACCCGTCCCCTCCCCCATCCCCTACCACCCTCCCCAGCACCCGTCCCCTCCCCCTATCCCCAGCACCCCTCCCCTTTCACCATCCCCAGCACCCCTCCCCTTTCACCATCCCCAGCACCCCTCCCTATACCACCCTCACCAGCACCCCTCCCCGCCCCCAGTAACCCAGCAACCCTTTCCACGGTCAACAGTGCATGTGGTTAAGCCTTTGAATACCAGCGAACGTGTGTTATATATTATTCTAGCTATATTCAGACGATTTGATGCAGCTTAAGAAGAATGTGTGGTAGATTATAGGGGTGGCTGAGATAGTTTGAAGCCTTACTATTGCTAAGGGCTTCCTAAGCTAAATAAAATCGTCTCTTCACTGCCAGAATATTATTAAGTATTATGTTTTTTTTACACCAACCAACTTCACATCTAAACTCAATTAATGAAATCAACAAATACATGTGGCACTCCGAGGACTCGAACCCAGGATACTCACATCGAAATTCCGCGCACTATGCATTACAGAGGATGTCACCGGTACTGAACGGGTTAACCCTCTGAGTACCAGCGACGTGTGTTGTATATTATTCTAGCTATATTTAGACGATATTATGCAGCTTAAGAAGGATCTGTGGTAGTTAAAAGGGTTGGTTGACATAGTTTGAAGCCCTATTATTGCTAGAGGTCCTTCCTAAGCTGAATAAAATCGTCTATTAGTTGCCAGACAATGATGGAAAGGATGGTACAGAAGGGATTAAACAAGAATTGTGACCAACGAACCCCTGTGTACCGTGACTGTGTTCTCCTGGATAAATGGTGAACTCTATGAATACCAGGGACGGCGTTTAGTTCCACTTGCCGTTCGAGTCCACCTAAATATAAATGTAAACATTTCGTAGTGATGATTTAATGTTTACAAACAATAATCAAATAACAAAACAGATCAAATGTGTGTGAGAGAGAGAGGGATATTCTAATTACAATGGCAAATCTCACATGCGAGTGATAAAAGTTTCAATATCTATATCTACATCTCGAGATATTAATATGCCATTGAATACAAACAGAACCATTCTCTAAAATAACTTTTTAATTTTTCCAAATCGAATCAAATTGCATTGTTGGTGGTGTAGACATATATTCTCTACTAGCTGCTCTCCCCCCCAACGCATCAACAAACACACACACGCACTAACACACACACACACACACACACACACACACACACACACACACACACACACACACACACACACACATTAAGGGGGGTAATTTTTTTTTTTTTTTTTTTTATCTTTCTCTCCTTTTCTCTCTTTCCCTGGCTTGTATCCATTGGGCCCCATTCAGCCAACTGTTTTAAGACATTTATCCTCATCCAGGTGTTGATTTCTTCCTGGCGAACTATAGCGAGCCAGCATTGTATGGAGAAATCCGGCTTCGTTCCGGCTTCGCCGGAGACATTTTCTATCGAAAAATTTACAAATTTAGCTTGCTGTCAAAACAAAAATATATATATGCTGGCTTGCTACCGCTCGCCAGGAAAATATTGACACCTGTATGGGGATAAACGCCTTAAAACAGTAGGCTGAATGGGGCCGAATGGATACAACCCAAAGAGAGAGGGAGAGAAAGAGACAAAAAAGCGAGGTGGGCCCCCTTAAGGGTGAGGGGGTGGTTGCTTCTTTGACCTCTCTATATATTTATACATAAAAACACCCCGAAGACCATCCTTCGATAAGAATGTGTACATTTGTCGGTAGAAAAATGTCCTGGTCGAAGGCAGGTTTCTCCTAAATCACAGGCTCACTATCGCTCGACACCTACAGTAAATGGCAGACGAGGCCTTAATATTGGCAAAGAAACGAGTGAAAGGTCTTAAAATCGCCAGACTGATGGGACGAGCGTCTCAAATCTCCACAACTAATGGGGCTAAACATGAGGGAGAAGGAGGTGTAGAAAACGTCTAAGACCTCCCCTTAATGGGGGATGGGCGTATTTATTGGCTTATTTATATCTCTTTTCATTATTTTTTTAGTTTCCTCCTTAGACCTCCAAGACTTCTCCAAGATAAATTTGTACATTTTTCGATAGACAAATATCCCGGCCGAAGGGCGGTTCCTTGTATATTACTGACTTGCTATCCCTCGCCAGGAAAATACTGGCACCTAAATGGCACGAAAGGTCTTAATATTGACAAAGAAATTGGGTGAAAGGTCTTAAAATCGACAATCTAATGGGGAGTACGTTTTAAAATACCAAAGCTAACGGGGTTAAACATAAGGGAGAAGGGGGGCCATAAAACCAACCCTCCCCCCATAAATAGCTCTCCGGGCCGCTATGTTTCCCCAGCCTTCTTACATTCCCACTGTCAACCCCTTCTGTACCGGCACCGGCCTTGTCACTTTATTCTGGCTGCTATTAGACGATTATATTCAGTTTAAAAAGGGCCTCCAGCAATTAACAGGCTTCGAACTATCTCTCTTAACCCGTTTTACTATCACAGATTCTTCTTAAATTGCACAAAATTGTCTAAATATAGCTAGGATAAAATAAAAATAAAAACTTCGCCGGCCCAGAAGGGGTTAATGGTTGACCACCGAACATTGGAGAAAAAAAGAACTTCACAACTTTTTACACAAACCTTTCGTAAACGAGCAGATATATTTTTGCCCAATTAGGCACTGCATGGTTCTTTGGCTGGCGTTCAAATAAGTTCAGCTAGGCGGCTAATGGTTGACTGAAGTTGATGCTGGGGTCCAATTATATAGTCATCGAAAAAGAGGATATTGTGTTGCAGTCTAGTTTTGTATTTTTAAAGTGAGTATATCGCTTAAGGGGGGTGACCTGCTTTTGTTCTCCCCTTTTCTCTCTTTCTCTAGCTTGTATCCATTCGGCCCTATTCAGCCTACTGGTTTAAGACGTTTATCCCCATCCAGGTGTCAATTTTTTACTGGTGAGCGGTAGCGAGCCAGCATATTTTTAAAATATTTTTGACAGGAAGCTAAATTTGTAAATTTTTCGATAGAAAAATGTCTCCGGCGAAGCCGGATTTCTTAATATAATGCTGGCTCGCTATCGCTCGCCAGGAAGAAATCGACACTTACAGGGGTTAAACGTTTTAAAATAGTTGGCTGAATGGGGCCGAATGGATACAAGCCAGATACAGAGAGAAAAGGAGAGAAATACAAAAAGCAGGTCATCCCCCTTAAATACTGAAAATATCCGATCTTACAAGAGTTAACTATTATTCAATGATATTAATACATATAATCTATTAGTCTCTATTCTATGATGAAGGCATTTTAATATATTGTGGCTATCAATCAAATACAGCTTCGATTCTTCGAACGCACCACAGAGGTATCCCGATCAGGATTCGAACCCACTCATATTTGTGTGAGAGTTGTGCAAAATATCCAATGGACCATGAACGGGTATCCGCTCATATCCGCTCAAAAGAAAATATCTAGCTCACACATTTGTTTCGTCGTTGTACAGCAGTAATGTTTGTTTACAGTAATATCTAGCTCACACATTTGTTTCGTCGTTGTACAGCAGTAATGTTTGTTTACAGTAATATCTAGCTCACACATTTGTTTCGTCGTTGTACAGCAGTAATGTTTGTTTACAGTAATATCTAGCTCACACATTTGTTTCGTCGTTGTACAGCAGTAATGTTTGTTTACAGTAATATCTAGCTCACACATTTGTTTCGTCGTTGTACAGCAGTAATGTTTGTTTACAGTAATATCTAGCTCACACATTTGTTTCGTCGTTGTACAGCAGTAATGTTTGTTTACAGTAATATCTAGCTCACACATTTGTTTCGTCGTTGTACAGCAGTAATGTTTGTTTGCAGTAATATCTAGCTCACACATTTGTTTCGTCGTTTTACAGCAGTAATGTTTGTTTGCAGTAATATATAAAACATGCCTTTAAAGGGACATGGGTCGGTTTTTGGTCCCCTTTCTTCCTCATGATTAGCCCCATTAGTTTTGAGATTTTAAGACGTTCGTTCCATTAGTTTGACGATTTTCAGACTTTTCACCCCATTTCTTTGTCAATATCAAGACCTTTCGTGCCATTTAGATGTCGATTGTTTCCTAGCGAGCGATAGCGAGCCTGTAATGTTAGGAGAAACCGGTCTGCGGCCGGGAAATTTTTCTACCGAAAAATTTACAAATTTATCTTGAAAGGGGGTCTAGGGGATGTTTTTTGAAAGTTTGATGATCGAGGTTTAGGAATGAAACTAGAAAACTAATAAATACATGAAAAAAATTACCAAAAAGTTAATCATCCCCCTTAAAATACCATACAACTTTGTTTTCCACATCAATGAAATCCTGTCAAAGCAAAGTTGCAAGAAGCGACCGACCGTAAAGGCTAATGAAGCTAGCTAACTCGCTGAACGAGTCACGTGATTATATTACCTAAGAGGGATAACAGAGAGTATGTTGGTAATGACAGAGAGAGAGAGAGAGAGAGAGAGAGAGTACAAAGGAAATCAAGCAACAACAGCCTAGTGACCCTTCTAGGCTGCTTGTCCTCCAAAACAGTGGATTAGAGTGGGTAAGGGAACATTGGAAAGGGAAATACTGCCCTGGAAGTAATGTCCGTGGCAGGATTAGGAAGTTAGTACGGGACAGATGGGCTAGTAACATAACACCGTTATAAGTGATCTTTCGTATATCTGGGAAAAAGAGAGTAACGTCTTAGTAATATACAGTATATACGCAATAATATACTGTATATACGCAATAATCCTTGATGAATCTGAGGGGGGAATAAAATAAAGTTATTCATTTACAAACGCAGTCAGTCGCGGCGAAGTTTAAAGAGAGAGAGAGAGAGAGAGAGAGAGAGAGAGAGAGAGAGAGAGAGAGAGAGAGAGAGAGAGAGAGAGAGAGAGACAAACAGAAGAGAATAGGAAGACACGACCACAAAATAAATGTTATGGAGACAAATATGAGTGAATGTAATGGTACAATCAACTCGTTTAACCCCTTCAGTACCGCTGACGTTATTTGATCATATTCTGGCAACTATTAGACTATATTATTCAGCTTAGGAAGGACGTGTACCCATGAAAAGGCTACAGGCTATCTCAAGTAATCCTTTTAGCTACCATATATTTTTCCTAAGCTTCATAAAATTGTCTTGCTAGAAAGAAATTAGAAATACGTCGCCGGTACAGAAGAGGTTAATCCGCCGTCTCAGAATATTTGTTAGGCTTATAAGAATCTTAAAAGATAATGTATGAAATAAATCGGCAATATATACAATGGAAGGGGATACATCGGCAATATATACAATGGAAGGGGATACATCGGCAATATATACAATGGAAAGGGATACATCGGCAATATATACAATGGAAGGGGATACATCGGCAATATATACAATGGAAGGGGATACATCGGCAATATATACAATGGAAAGGGATACATCGGCAATATATACAATGGAAGGGATACATCGGCAATATATACAATGGAAGGGGATACATCGGCAATATATACAATGGAAAGGGATACATCGGCAATATATACAATGGAAGGGGATACATCGGCAATATATACAATGGAAGGGGATACATCGGCAATATATACAATGGAAGGGGATACATCGGCAATATATACAATGGAAAGGGATACATCGGCAATATATACAATGGAAGGGGATACATCGACAAATATTTAAGCGATACTGTTTTCTACAGCAATCTGAAAGAAAAAAAATGCATTCTATCTTTCTCTGGCTTGTATCCATTTGGCCCCATTCAGCCTACTGTTTTATGGCGTTTATCCCCATCCAGGTGTCAATTTCTTACTGGTGAGCGGTAGCGAGCCAGCGTATTTTTTATTTTTGTTTGACAGCAGGCTAAATTTGTACATTTTTCGATATAATTTATTTTTCCGGCGAAGCCGGATTTCTTCATATAATGCTGGCTCGCTATCGCTCGCCAAGAAGAAATCGACACCTAGATGGGGATAAACGTCTTAAGATAGTTGGCTGAATGGGGCCGAATGGATACAAGCCAGAGAGAGAGAGGAAAGGACAGAAATAACAAAAAGCAGGTCATCCCCCTTAAGGGGAGGTTTTTAGTGTGTTTAGTTTAATGTTTATTGTTTACTTTTAGGTTTTTAGTGTTTCCTAGACTTCCATCAAGCTTGAAATTACACCGCCTTAACCCCTTTTCAAGATAAATTTGTACATTTTTCGGTAGAAAAATGTCCCGGCCGAAGGCCGGTTCCTCTTAAATTACAGGCTCGCTATCGCTCGCCAGGAAAAAAATCGACACCCAAATGGCACGGAAGGTCTTAAAGGTGACATAAATGGAGTGAAAGTTTTTAAAATCGCCAAACTAATGGGGCGAACGTCTTAAAATCTAAAAGAAATGGGGCTAAACATGAGGGAGAAAGGGGTAAAGAAAAAAATCCCTCCAGTGGAAATCTCCCCTTAATTACTATTAATAATGTGGTGATCACTGAACTGTAGTAACCTGTTTAATAATGCAATATATGGATAGTTATGATATAGCAAACTGTTACTGTGAAGAAGATAATGATGTAGCGGTGATTCACAATTAAGGGGAGATATCCACTTGAGGTATTTTTTTTTCTGGACCTCTTTCTCCCTCATGTTTAGCCCCAATGCTTTTAAGATTTGGAGATAAGTTAGGCGATCTTAAGAACTTTCGCCTAATTTCTGTCAATTTTAAGACCGTTCGTGCAATTTAGGTGTCGATTTTTTGGGGCGAGCGATAGCGAGCCTGTAATTTAAGAGGAACCGGCCTTCGGCCGGGACATTTTTCTATCGAAAAATGTACAAATTTATCTTGAAAGGGGGTCTAGGAGGTGTAGTTTATTTTTTAGCTTGATAGAGGTCTAGGGAACAACCTAAAAATCTCCCCTTAAGCGTCAGGAAATTGGACATTGTAGAATGAAAAATATCGCAAGGTTAAGGGGGGGATGTTTCACTTTTTGGTCGAGTTTGTTTTCTTCATGTATTCATTATTTTTCTAGTTTCCTCCCTAGACCTCCATCAAGCTTGACAAAAAACAAGCATCCATTAGATCCCCTGGGAGGAACCTGGGAGAAATGCTATGGATACCTGGTTCTAATTAGCCACATAATGCATAACTTTAATAAGAAAAAATGGGCATAGCCAATTCAAGTAACATTATTTAAATACTGCATACCCAAAGGTTCATCTTCTCACAGCAATACTGCATACCCAAAGGTTCATCTTCTCACAGCAATACTGCATACCCAAAGGTTCATCTTCTCACAGCAATACTGCATACCCAAAGGTTCATCTTCTCACAGCAATACTGCATACCCAAAGGTTCATCTTCTCACAGCAATACTGCATACCCAAAGGTTCATCTTCTCACAGCAATACTGCATACCCAAAGGTTCATCTTCTCACAGCAATACTGCATACCCAAAGGTTCATCTTCTCACAGCAATACATCTTGTGTCTCATTCATAAGCCGGAGTCACACGAGCCTTTTTTCGAGTACTTTTTACGGGCAATTATGGTCTGGACTCTGGAAGATTAAAAAAATACACTTTATCGGAAATCTGCCACCTAACGTAATCTACCTTCAGTCTAGTTTCCCATACCAGTGCAAAAAGTTCTGAAATAACACGAGAACAAACTTGCTCATGGAAAATTGATGGAAAAAGCGCTCGTGTGCTCGTGTGACTGCGGCTTAAATTAGCATGTGTCGCAGATTTATGTCTTGGCAAGTGTGTATGTTGAAATATTGCCTTACCCAAACAGGATTCATGTCTTGGCAAGTGTGTATGTTGAAATATTGCCTTACCCAAACAGGATTCATGTCTTGGCAAGTGTGTATGTTGAAATATTGCCTTACCCAAACAGGATTCATGTCTTGGCAAGTGTGTATGTTGAAATATTGCCTTACCCAAACAGGATTCATGTCTTGGCAAGTGTGTATGTTGAAATATTGCCTTACCCAAACAGGATTCATGTCTTGGCAAGTGTGTATGTTGAAATATTGCCTTACCCAAACAGGATTCATGTCTTGGCAAGTGTGTATGTTGAAATATTGCCTTACCCAAACAGGATTCATGTCTTGGCAAGTGTGTATGTAGAAATATTGCCTTACCCAAACAGGATTCATGTCTTGGCAAGTGTGTATGTTGAAATATTGCCTTACCCAAACAGGATTCATGTCTTGGCAAGTGTGTATGTAGAAATATTGCCTTACCCAAACAGGATTCATGTCTTGGCAAGTGTGTATGTTGAAATATTGCCTTACCCAAACAGGATTCATGTCTTGGCAAGTGTGTATGTTGAAATATTGCCTTACCCAAACAGGATTCATGTCTTGGCAAGTGTGTATGTTGAAATATTGCCTTACCCAAACAGGATTCATGTCTTGGCAAGTGTGTATGTTGAAATATTGCCTTACCCAAACAGGATTCATGTCTTGGCAAGTGTGTATGTTGAAATATTGCCTTACCCAAACAGGATTCGTTCCAAACCAAATCTTCTGAAAGGTCAGGGTCACAAGTCAAGGTCTAATAATTTATGACCTCTTTACTACTATTTCATAATTGCAGGTTACATGAACATTAAAACAATACATTTTTACATAAATATTATGAAGGTCAAAATAAGGGTCAAAGGTGAAGGTTAACTTTTCTTCTACTAACTCCGAATTTAATTGATTAGATTTCATTATTCTCTTTCTCTCTCACTCTCTCTTTCTCTCTACCTCCCTCCCTCCCTCTCTCTCTTTCTCTCTCCCTCCCTCCCTCCCTCCCTCCCTCCCTCTCCCTCCCTCCCTCCCTCCCTCCCTCTCTCTCTCTCTCTCTCTCTCTCTCGTCGCGTCTAAGCCTAGCTTCACAATAATACGACTTCAAAAGCCAAGTGAAATGCTAGAACGTTTTGGGGAGTAATTGGGCGAGGCGGAGGGCCGCCTTGGCACGATAGTTGAAGGGGGCCCTCCTCGCATTTGTTTTCTCTTTCTCTCCCTCTCTCTTTGGCTTGTATCCATTCGGCCCCATTCAGCCTACTGTTTTAAGACGTTTACTCCCATCCAGGTGTCAATATTTTCCTGGCGAGCGGTAGCGAGCCAGCATATATATAATTTTGTTTTGACAGCAAGCTAAATTTGAACATTTGTCGATAGAAAAATGTCTCCGGCGAAGCCGGATCTCTTCATACAATGCTGGCTCGCTATCGCTCGCCAGGAAGAAATTGACACCTGGATGGGGATAAACGTCTTAAAACAGTTGGGTGAATGGGGTCGAATGGATACAAGCCAGAGAAAGAGAGAAAAGGAGAGAAAGATAAAAAAAAAAGCCGGTGACCCCCCTTAATTGGTCGTCCGGGCGAAGAGATGATGACGTCCTATGAATACATATGAGGATGAGGTGGATGGGTTCAATAGATAATGTGTTGGAAGGGTAGTGGAAGATAACTGCTAGGGCTAGGAGTTATATTGGTCATTAAATAAACACTAGTTGAGTATGTTGTGTGGACAGGTCTAGAACGTGTTGCAGAAATAGATGAAATTGTACATGGTTAAATTGTTTACAATCCCCTCCCCCCCCCCCAAAAAAAAAACAATGTATACAATCGCCCCCCCCCCCCACCAAAAAAAGAAAAAACAAAATTACAATCACCCCCCCCCACCAAAAAAAAAAAATAAAAAAAATACAATCACCCCCCCAACATTTTTTTTTTTTTTTTTTTTACAATCGCCCCCCCCCCCACAAAAAAAAAAACAACAACAATGTTTACAATCACCCTCTCCCCCACAATTTTTTTTGTTTACAATCCCCCCCACCAAAAAAAACAACAAAACAAATTACAATCACCTCCCCAAAAAGAAGAAACAAAAAAAATACAATCACACCCCCAACAAAAAATACAATTGCCCCCCCCCAAAAAAAAAAAAAAAAAAATACATCCCCCCAAATTTTTTTTTTGTTTTTTACAATCGCCCCCCCCCCACAAAAAAAAAATATATATAATCACCCCCCCCTAAAAAAAAAAAAAAAAAAAAAAAAAAAAAAACAAATACAATTGCCCCCCCCCCAAAAAAAATAAAAATAAATTAAAAATAAATAAATAAATAAATAAATAAAATAAAAAGGTAAAACAGTGAAAAGGTTATACAATTGACGTTTTAAGAAGCAAAACGTTGATGGTAAGATTGGTCATTTATATATGTGTAGTGCTGTACAGAAGGGAGAGAGGGATATGAGGATAGCTGAATGGGTCTATTGGTGAAATGTTAATATGTTGGATATATATACGGATGATACGATGGGTCTACAGTTAAGGGGGGAATGGTTCACTTTTTGGTCGATTTTTTTTAAATTTATTAATGGTTTTTCTAGTTTCCTCTCTAGACCTCCATCAAACTCAAAACATCCAGTAGATCCCCCTTCTAGATTAATTTGTAAATTTTTCGGTACGGCCGCCGGTTCTTCCAAACTTACAAGCTCACTATCGTTCGCCATGAAAAAATCGACACCTACATAGTACGAAAGGTCTAAATATTGACAAGGAAGTGGGGTGAATGGTCTTAAAATCGAGAAAGTGATGGGGCAAACATTTTAAAATCTGAAAACTAATGGGGCTAAACATGAGGGAGAAGGGGACTTAGAAAAACGACCCATCTCCCTTTAAGGGGAGGTGTGGTGGAGTGGTCATGCCACTGGATTGGTAATCCAATGGACCCGGGTTCAAATCCCGATATGTCAATGGGAAGATATTATTGGGATTGAATTTGTGCTGTACCTAGTATCAGTGCATTACCACAAAGCCCATCGAAATGCCAAAAAAATACCCCCATTGTTCCCTGATTAAATAACACTGTATGAATATTCCCATATTCAAAATATGTTACAGGGGGACAATGCCTAGTGAGTTCACTGCTCAATAGGTGGCGTTCTGCGAGTGAGGGTCTGAGTCTGGAGGGTGAGACGGTGAAGCACTTAAGCGAAGCAACCAGCCGCTTCAGAGATGGAGCTGCTTCGAGCCATGATGGATGCTTCGCATGTCTCACTCCCCAGACTGGAACAAGACCTCACGGGCTTCAACGTGTTGAGCAGTGAAATGTACAGGCTTTCAGCCTATGCCCGAGAGGGAGTAGTTGGAATATAGAAAAAAGAAAAAAGAAAAAAGAAAAAAGGGGAGATTTCCACTTGAGGGATTATTTTCTTAACCCTTTTCTCCCTCATGTTTAACTCCATTGCTATTGAGATTTTAAGACGTTCGTCCCATTAGTTGGCGATTCTAAGAACTTTCGCCCAATTTCTGTCAATTTTTAGACATTTCGTACCATTTAGGCGTCGATGTTTTCCTGGCGAGCGATAGCGAGCCTGTAATGTAAGAGGAAACGGCCTTCGGCCGGGACATTTTTCTACCGAAAAATTTACAAATTTATCTTGAAGGGGGTGAAGGGAGTGTAATTTTTAAGCTTGATGGAGGTCTAGGGTACAAACTAAATACCTCCCCTTAATGTCGTTGAGGTATCACGCGGATGGGTATATATGACATGGAGTGATGTAGGACCGTAGGTATAACCCTCATCATTGCTGCCAACGACATCACTTTGTCGTTGAGGTATCACGCGGATGGGTATATATGACATGGAGTGATGCAGGACCGTAGGTATAACCCTCATCATTGCTGCCAACGACATCACTTTGTCGTTGAGGTATCACGCGGATGGGTATATATGACATGGAGTGATGCAGGACCGTAGGTATAACCCTCATCATTGCTGCCAACGACATCACTTTGTCGTTGAGGTATCACACGGATGGGTATATATGACATGGGAGTGATGTAGGACCGTAGGTATAACCCTCATCATTGCTGCCAACGACATCACTTTGTCGTTGAGGTATCACACGGATGGGTATATATGACATGGGAGTGATGTAGGACCGTAGGTATAACCCTCATCATTGCTGCCAACGACATCACTTTGTCGTTGAGGTATCACGCGGATGGGTATATATGACATGGAGTGATGCAGGACCGTAGGTATAACCCTCATCATTGCTGCCAACGACATCACTTTGTCGTTGAGGTATCACACGGATGGGTATATATGACATGGGAGTGATGTAGGACCGTAGGTATAACCCTCATCATTGCTGCCAACGACATCAATTTGCATATTATGTTACTGTTTTGGAGGCGCTAAATTAAGGGGAGATTTCCACTTGAGGGATTTTTTTCTTGACTCCTTTCTCCCTCATGTTTAGCCCCATTGCTTTTCTAATTTTAAGACGTTCGACCCATTATTTTGACGATTTTAAGAACTTTCGACCCATTTCTGTCAATTTTAAGACCTTCCGTGCTATTTAGGTGTCGATTTTTTCCTGGCGAGCGATAGCGAGCCTGTAATTTAAGGGGAACTGGCCTTCGGCCGGGACATTTTTCTACCGAAAAATGTACAAATTTATCTTGAAAGGGAGTCGAGGAGGAGTAATTTTAAGCTTGATGGAGGTCTAGGGAACAAACTAAATACCTCCCCTTAATGTTATGTATTTTATTTTGTTTTATTATTTTGTTCTTGAGTCGGCCAATAAAAAAATAAAAAAATAAAATAAAATAGAAAATAAAAATAAAAAATAGGAAAAATGGTGATTGGGCCTGTGCATATAGATAGATAGATCTATCTATCTATTGCCGGACGCTTTGATCCCGGAAGAGGTGGCCACGAACGAAACGCCCCCATGCACCTCTGTCCCCAGTCAGTTGATGCCTCTCCTTCCATCCAGCACCGCCTTCATTACTCCATCCTTCCACCTCTCTTTCGGTCTCCCTCTCCCTCTCTGTCCTTCCACCTCGCTCTCGTACACTCTCGTAGTCATTCTCTCGAGATAGTTTGAAGACTTATTACTGCTAGAGGTCTTTCCTAAGCTGAATAAAATCGTCTAATAGCTGCCAGATTATGATGAAAAAGACGTCCCTGGTATTGAATGGGATAGGTAATAATAATGTCACTTTAAGGGGGGTCACCGGCTTTTTTTCTCTTTCTCACCTTTTCTCTCATTCTCTGGCTTGTGTCCATTCGGCCCCATTCAGCCAACTGTTTTAAGACGTTTATCCCCATCCAGGTGTCGATTTCTTCCTGGCGAGCGATAGCGAGCCAGCATTGTATGGAGAAATCCGGCCCCATTCAGCCAACTGTTTTAAGACGTTTTTTTTTTTTCTATATTCCAACTACTCCCTCTCGGGCATAGGCTGAAAGCCTTTACACTCTACCGCTGAACACGGTGAGGCCCGTGAGGTCTTGTTCCAGTCTAGGGAGTGAGACATGCGAAGCACCCCGGCTCGAAGTAATCCCATCTCTGAAGCCACCTCGCCTCTGCGCTTCACAGTCTCATCCCCACACTCGGACCCTCACTCTCAGAACGCCACCTATTGAGCAATTAACTCACTAGGCATTGCCCCCCTGTAGCATACTTTTGAACATGGGAATATTCATACAATGCTATTTAAATCAGGGAACAATGAGGGTATTTTTTTGGCATTTCGGTGTGCTGTGGTAATGCACTGATACTAAAATAGGTACAGCACAAATTCCATCCCAATAATATCTTCCCATTGACATATTGGGATTCGAACCCGGGTCCATTGGATTACCAGTCCAGTGGCAAGACCACTCCGCCACACCTCCCCTTATCCCCATCCAGGTGTCGATTTCTTCCTGGCGAGCGATAGCGAGCCAGCTTTGTATGGAGAAATCCGGCTTCGCCGGAGACGTTTTTCTATGGAAAAATGTACAAATTTAGCTTGCTGTCAAAACAAAAATGTATATATGCTGGCTCGCTACCGCTCGCCAGGAAAATGTTGACACCTGGATAGGGGTAAACGTCTTAAAACAGTAGGCTGAATGAGGCCGAATGGATACAAGCCAAAGCGAGAGGGAGTGAAAGAGAAAAAAAGCGAGGCGGGCTCCCTTAATTTAATTGCATCTCCAGTGTAGTTTTATATATCCGCGTAAAAGATCACTAACATTTTGCCGGAAACACTTTTGATCTTAAGGGAGGATATATTTTTTTCTGGCTCCCCTTCTTCCTCATGGTTAGTCCCTTTTGCATTGAGATTTTAAGACGTTCGGCCCATACATTTGGCGATTTTAAGACCTTTCGCCCCATTTCTTTGTCACTATTAAGAGCTTTCGTGCCATTTAGGTGTCGATTGTTTTCCTGGCGAGCGATAGCAAGCCTGTAATATAGTGGTAATTGGCCTCCGACCGAGATATTTTTCTATCGATAAATGTACAAATTTATCTTGAAGGTGGGTCTCTTTTAAGTTTGATGGATGTTTGGGGAGGAAACTAGAAGAATATTGAAAAGATAATTAAATAAAGCAAATTAAGGGGAGGCAGACCGTTTTTCTGGACCCCCTTCTCCCTAATATTAAGCCCAACTAGTTTTGACACGGTTTTAACACCTTTCGCCTCATTTCGTTGTAAATTTTAAGACCTTTCGTGCCATTTAGGTGTCGATTATTTCCTGGCGAGCGATAGCGAGCCTGCAATTCTAAGAGGAACCGGCCTTCGGCCGGGGCATTATTCTACCGAAAAATGTACAAACAAATGTACGGGGTGTTTTTCTAAGCTTGATGGAGGTCTAGGGAGGAAACTAAAAAAATATATGAATAAATGAATTAATAGACCAAACAAACGGTCTGCCTCCCCTTAATACGCCCATCTCCCCGTAAAAGATAAAATCTGTTGTATGTGACCCCCTCCAGGATGACACCTTCGGGATAGTTTACATGCAGGAGAGACCGGATATCTGGTCAATATTGGGGACAAATATTGGATCACTCTTTTACATGTCCCACCTTTGAAACTGTGGGATATTCTCTCTCTGTCTCTCTCTCTCTCTCTCTGTCTCTCTCTCTCTCTCTCTCCAATTTGGAGAAAGAGGTACGACGATATATATATATATATATATATACAGTATATATATATATATATATATATATATATATATACACTACACACATATATATATATATATTTATATATATATATATATATATATATATATATATATATACATATATCGTACCTCTTTCTCCAAATTGGAGAGAGAGAGAGAGAGAGAGAGAGAGAGAGAGAGAGAGAGACCCTGGGTTATTTTGGGGGTTTGTGATTGATGGGGTGATGAAGGGCGGCAAAGCGAGGAGATGGGTGGAGGGAGGAAGCTTTATCATGGCGTGACCCAAAAATATATATGTGAAGAGAAATATATAAAACATATTAGTAGCATTTAAGTACTGGAGACAGTTTAAAATATTCCAAAAGTATATATATACCGGTATATATATAATTATATATATACATATATGTATATATACAGTATATATATATATATATATATATTCTCTTTTAAACAGACGAGGTTAAAGGCAACAGCAGTTTCAGCATTCAGTATTTTATTGTTACAGCTTTCAATAGTTCTAACAATTTTCCTCTGGGGTTCAGAGATGAGGTACAACAGGTTAGCAAAATTCATGGTGGATCCAACGTTTCACAAGTAAACATCTTGCATCTTCAGGGAAAGGGCAGGTAATGATTAGAATAAGGACAAAGCAACATATTTATACAAAATTCGAGGATCAAGAATAGGTAGGTGGGCGGAGCTACTGGGTGTGGGGTGGCTGTTCATTGGTGGAAGGCAGTCTATTCGCGAGATGGGCACTAAATCTTATCGGTGGTTGGTTGTTGGCTGTGGGTGGCTGTGATTGGTTGGTGTTGTCAGTAGTGTGCTGATCCTGGAAAGGTAAGGGAGGGGGGCACAGGGCGAGAGGAACGAGGGCAGTATGCCTGTAGCGCTTGCCTGAAGGAAGAATTTGAAGGTCTTGTGTTTGGTTGTTGATGCTGGGGTTGAGCGTTTGGATATAGAGCTTCTAAAATAGCTAGTCTTCTGGGGTCTGATTCTTTGTCGAGTATGGTAGTTTGTTTGTCTAGGTCGGCGCGAGTTAGGGCAAGATGGTGGGGGGCTTGATAGTGATCTTTTATAGCGCCAGATTGAAGGTGGAGGGTTAGTCGACGGGAAAGGCGAGTCTGTGTCATTCCAACATAGGATAGGGGTCCACAGTCCCAGAGGTGCAAATATGCTGGTATATCACATGATCGTCTTTCGGTTGGTTGGTGGAAATGGGGCGGTTACGGAGGACAAGGTTGGAGGTCTTAGGAGATTTGTAGTAAATAATGAGTTTTATTTTATGGTCAGGGTTGGTGGGGAGGACTGTTTTGTGAATTATTTCTTTCATAATGGATTCGTCTGTTGTGTGGTCGGAAGATATGTAGTTTCTGTAGAAAAATGTAATGTCATTGGCCGGTTGGTGCTAGGGGGGTCTTGTTTGTACCATTTTTCTAGGTGGTGGTTGATGGCATTGGTGACGTCAGTGTTGGAATACCCATTGTTGACTAGGACCTGGGTGAGCCTTTCCAATTCATTGTGTGTGTCATTCCAGGTGGTGCAATGGGTGAGGGCTCTCCTGACATAGGCGGCGAGGGTGGACTGATGGTATCGTTTAGGGCATTCACTTTCCCCATTAAGACATTGGCCATTGTTAGTAGGTTTGGTGTACACTGTAGTTTTGAAGCCGTGGTCGTGGAGGGAGACAAGGAGGTCGAGGAAGGGTAGATGACCATCGGTGGTTTCTTCGTATGTGAAGTTGAGTCCGGAGGCGGCCATGAAGCGCTGCTGGAGGTCCCTGAGTTCGTCCAGGTCCTTCACCCGCACGAAGATATCATCGATGTACCTGCAGTAGACAGTGGGCCGGTGGGCAGCCAGGAGTTCCTCTTCGATAGTTCCCATGAAGAAATTGGCGAACAGGACCCCCAGGGGGCTTCCCATCGCTACACCGTCGATTTGCTGGTACATATTCCCGCGGGGGCAGAGGAAAGGGGACTCCTTGGTACATAGTTCCAAGAGCGTCTTCAGGGCCTTCTCCGGGATGTCCAGGGGGGCGTATTAGGGCAGTGGTAAACTCGACGTAGGATAAAATCTATTGTCTTGTCAACGGGCACGTTGGTAAACAAACTCTCTACGTCGAGGGTAACCGCCCCATTTCCACCAACCAACCGAAAGACGATCATGTGATATACCAGCATATTTGCACCTCTGGGGACTGTGGACCCCTATCCTATGTTGGAATGACACAGACTCGCCTTTCCCGTCGACTAACCCTCCACCTTCAATCTGGCGCTATAAAAGATCACTATCAAGCCCCCCACCATCTTGCCCTAACTCGCGCCGACCTAGACAAACAAACTACCATACTCGACAAAGAATCAGACCCCAGAAGACTAGCTATTTTAGAAGCTCTATATATCCAAACGCTCAACCCCAGCATCAACAACCAAACACAAGACCTTCAAATTCTTCCTTCAGGCAAGCGCTACAGGCATACTGCCCTCGTTCCTCTCGCCCTGTGCCCCCCTCCCTTACCTTTCCGCGATCAGCACACTACTGACAACACCAACCAATCACAGCCACCCACAGCCAACAACCAACCACCGATAAGATTTAGTGCCCGTCTCGCGAATAGACTGCCTTCCACCAATGAACAGCCACCCCACACCCAGTAGCTCCGCCCACCTACCTATTCTTGATCCTCGAATTTTGTATAAATATGTTGCTTTGTCCTTATTCTAATCATTACCTGCCCTTTCCCTGAAGATGCAAGATGTTTACTTGTGAAACGTTGGATCCACCATGAATTTTGCTAACCTGTTGTACCTCATCTCTGAACCCCAGAGGAAAATTGTTAGAACTATTGAAAGCTGTAACAATAAAATACTGAATGCTGAAACTGCTGTTGCCTTTAACCTCGTCTGTTTAAAAGAGAATCTATTACCTGGCTATACTAACATATATATATATATATATATATATATATATATATATATATATATATATATATATAAACTAATTGCATGTTATTCCTTATATCACAATTTTAGAAACCAATTAATTACACAATAGCCAAATCAGTTACTTCTCTTTTATAAGCGTATTCAGTAGGATTCGCGAAGAATATTGAAAAGATAATTAAATATAGCAAATTAAGGGGAGGCAGACCGTTTTTCTGGACCCCCTTCTCCCTAATATTTAGCCCAACTAGTTTGACACGGTATAATTTATATACATTACGTATAATATAGTCTATTCGCTGTAAGTAGGCGAGACATCGTGACCTCTATTATCTGTAACTCAAAAAGGGATATAGCAATTTGGCTGTAAATGTCCACATCTATTCCTTGACGGACTCTTCCCAAATGGTAGAAATATTAGCTCCATTACTATAGTCGTATTTGAGTTACAGAGGTTAGAGTTGATGGTATCTCGCCTACTTACAGCGAATCGACTATAGTGCGGTATTATCCCACTAACTCTTACTTACTTTATCACATCCTGTTCCCTTATTAGCAGATTGTTGTTCTAGTAATCCTACTCTTTGCCAATGGTGTTATTTTCTTCAGTTTCAATGGTGTTATTTTCTTCACTTTCAATGGTGTTATTTTCTTCAGTTTCAATGGTGTTATTTTCTTCAGTTTCAATGGTGTTATTTTCTTCAGTTTCAATGGTGTTATTTTCTTCAGTTTGTTATTTTCTTCAGTTTCAATGGTGTTATTTTCTTCAGTTTCAATGGTGTTATTTTCTTCAGTTTCAATGGTGTTATTTTCTTCAGTTTCAATGGTGTTATTTTCTTCAGTTTCAATGGTGTTATTTTCTTCAGTTTCACCCTTGTCTTCTGGTTAGAACTATCTTCCCTTCTACTTTACATTCTTCTCTCTCTCTCTCCAATAAAGCTCTAGTTTCACGACCTCCCGCACATGCCAAGTCAGAGACCTCGTCTTCCTCTTATATCACTCCCTAGAACATTTTTGCGTCTTCAATATTAGCACAAATTAACCCTTTCAAGCTCCAATGCGCGTTCTGTTCTATTTTTTGGATACTATTAGGCGATTTTATTCAGATTAGTAACGGTATACGGAACTCAAAGGGTTGATTGAAATATACCCACAGATCCTTCCTAAGCTGCATAAAATCGTCTAATGATAGCCAAAATAAACTGCTAAAGCGCGTCAGATCTTCAAGGGGTCAATGTAAAAATTTATATCGAAGGGGGATCTTGAGAATGTTTATATGTAAAAGCTTGATGGAGGCCTCGGGAAGAAATTAAAAACAATAACATAGAAACCAATTAATTAACAAATAAATAACACCCATCCCCATAAACTAGATATTTAGGGTCAAAAAGCTGTCTAAAGGAAGTTGCTGTTTGTCTGAAACAACCTCATGGCAATGGGTAAAGTAACATTTCTTCACAATTTCACTTTAACAATCTGTATAAATATAATGAATTACTCAACACAGAGAAAGTTGGAAGGAGAACATGAAGGTAACCAAGGAACATATGTTGTATAAGGAGGATATAACAACACATATAGGGGTGGAAGGAGAGGAAAGAGTTAATTGACCACTTACAAGTTTTGTTCTATAAGGAAGTTGGAGCTGTAGACATCGATATTTAACAGAATTACCAGCTAAAATACGGTTGTAGTACATAAATAAATACATAAAACCCAATTCGACATACTTTGCATCCATCAGATAATAATCCATTATTATCACAGTTCTGATTTTTATAGATTTTTAGTGCTCCAACTTCCTTATAGCCGAAAACTCGCAAGTGGTCAATTGGTGAAGAGTATACACAAACTATAGAATACACTCTAGATAACAAAACAAACTATAGGATACACTCTAGATAACAAAACAAACTATAGGATACACTCTAGATAACAAAACAAACTATAGGATACACTCTAGATAACACAACAAACTATAGGATACACTCTAGATAACAAAACAAACTATAGGATACACTCTAGATAACACAACAAACTATAGGATACACTCTAGATAACAAAACAAACTATAGGATACACTCTAGATAACAAAACAAACTATAGGATACACTCTAGATAACAAAACAAACTATAGGATACACTCTAGATAACAAAACAAACTATAGGATACACTCTAGATAACAAAACAAACTATAGGATACACTCTAGATAACAAAACAAACTATAGGATACACTCTAGATAACAAACAAACTATAGGATACACTCTAGATAACAAAACAAACTATAGGATACACTCTAGATAACAAAACAAACTATAGGATACACTCTAGATAACAAAACAAACTATAGGATACACTCTAGATAACAAAACAAACTATAGGATACACTCTAGATAACAAAACAAACTATAGGATACACTCTAGATAACAAACAAACTATAGGATACACTCTAGATAACAAAACAAACTATAGGATACACTCTAGATAACAAAACAAACTATAGGATACACTCTAGATAACAAAACAAACTATAGGATACACTCTAGATAACAAAACAAACTATAGGATACACTCTAGATAACAAAACAAACTATAGGATACACTCTAGATAACAAAACAAACTATAGGATACACTCTAGATAACACAACAAACTATAGGATACACTCTAGATAACAAAACAAACTATAGGATACACTCTAGATAACAAAACAAATCTGTGACAAGCAAGAAATAAAGAGGGAACAAATTACACAAATTATACAAATACAGAAGTCTGCCAGTGGAAAGGACAAGCCTACAAGACCATCTACCAAACAACACACGAAGGAACATTAAAAGTAAAAATGGTTAATGGTTAAAAAAAATACTAGAGATTGTATTTTCAAGCTGATGGAAACTGTTAACGGGGGTCACCTGCTTTTTTTCTCCTTTTCTCTCTTTCTCTGGCTTGTATCCATTCGGCCCCATTCAGCCAACTGTTTTAAGACCTTTATCCCCATCCAGGTGTCGATTTCTTCCTGGCGAGCGATAGCGAGCTAGCATTGTATGGAGAAATCCGGCTTCGCCGGAGAAATTTTTCTATCGAAAAATGTACAAATTTAGCTTGCTGTCAAAACAAATATATATGTGCTAGCTCGCTACCGCTCGCCAGGAAAATATTGACACCTGGATGGGGGTAAACGTCTTCAAACAGTAGTCTGAATAAGGCCAAATGGATACAAGCCAGGGAAAGGGAGAAAAGGAGAGAAAGCTAAAAAAAAAAGCCGGTGACCCCCCTTAAGCCTCTAGGGAAGAAGCAGCCAATCGCCTATCAGGACCACCTCACCCAGGAGACCTATGGCTCAACCCTATACAAGGGCGGGAGTGAATTCAGACCCTGGAGGGATTTATGGGTTGTATTGAATAAGCTGGGTTAGAGAAGGGAACGATGGAAGTCTCTCGTACTAAACCGAACATTAAGACAACATACGGAATATCTACGACATACGACACTACTCTTATGGTGATTTTTTTTAGTGATATAATATTATAATTTACCCTATTAACATGAGGAATACGATAGACACTATATAACTGCAAACTGCCCTCGTTGCAGCTAAACATTCAGCTAATAATTCAGATACATTGCACGTTGCCACCAGGAGATTTACTATCTACGTGACAACACCACTAGACACACAACAAAAGCCACTGTACCGGCAATTAATCAATTTATGAAAGGAAATGGGGAATTAAATATATTGTCATTGGGGCTTTAAGCATGCCCCCTCACCCCCTCCCTGTCTCTCTCTCTCTCTCTCTCTCTCTCTCTCTCTCTCTCTCTCTCTCTCTCTCTCTCTCTCTCTCTCTCTCTCTCTCTCTCTCTCTCTCTCTCTCTCTCCATTAATACGATTTCAAGTACAAGTGAAATGCCAGAAGCTTTTTGAGAGTAATTGGGTGAGATGCAGCGGTGCCTCGTACACGATAGGTTGATGGATGGCAGGGCGACGAGTTAGTAGATTGAGTTTATAGTTGATATGTTGTAAGGATAGTTGACGTAGTGAGGTGATTGGTTGGGATATACTGTGTTGCAGGAATACATTGATATGTAAATGGTTAAATAGGTTTATATTGAAAGGGGTTTGATAACTGTGAGAATGCTTGAGTTTTTCTTGAGTTGTGTAAACAGAATAGATCAGAAGGAGATGTGTGTTGATTGAGGTCTTCTACAGAGGAAATAGATGGATAAGAGGACCGTCGAACGGGCCATTTGGTGATGCATGGAAAAGTTCGATAAATTATGTACCACAAATTATATTCTGATCAGAGTTATGAGATTTCTACATAGTATGCACGTTAATAAGATAATCATCATATGAATCCATCCCTAGCAACATTGCATCTTGTCGTCCCGCCAACCAGCAACCAATCGTGCCCAAGGCGCCCTTACATATTGCCAATTACTCGCAAAAAGGTTCGGGCATTTCACTTGGCTCTATAATTCGTATCAATGAGAGAGAGAGAGAGAGAGAGAGAGAGAGAGAGAGAGAGAGAGAGAGAGAGAGAGAGAGAGAGAGAGAGAGAGAGAGAGAGAGAGAGAGAGAGAGAGAGAGAGAGAGAGAGAGAGAGAGAGTATGTTGAAAGGTCCAATGCCATTTGATCCCTCATTTTCTTTAATACATTCATTGAGTACATTAGTTTAGATTGTACAGTATGTTTTGTGGTATTGTGTTTTGTACTGTACCTGTCCTCAGGTCTGTTTATCTGGATTCGTTAAGTGCAATTGAACACTGTACAATATGTACTGGAATGAAGTATTGTATTGATTTTTGTTACGTACATTTTCAGACGGTTTTGTTTTCCAGAGAGTAGAAGCTCTGGGGATAAATGAATGTTGATAAGTGGAAGTTCTATATTGTGGAAGAGAGAGTGGGAGTTCATGGGGATTTCCAGCTGGTATAGTTCTGCGGGGAAAGATGCGGAGAGGTGGTATAATTGAAGCAAGTTACTCAGAACATTTACCATGAAAATATATGTAGAGTATTGCAAGGGAGGCAACATCTCTTAGTATGAATAACGGAGGTTCACTTTTTGGGCGATTTTTGCATGTATTCATTATTTTTCTAGTTTCCTCCCTAGACCTCCATCAAATTAAAAAAAAAAACATCCATTAGATCCCCCTTCTAGATTAATTTGTATATTTTTCGGTAGAAAAATTTCCCGGCCGAAGGCCGGTTCTTCCAACACTACAGGCTCACTATCGTTTGCCAGGGAAAAAAATCGACACCTAAATAGCACGAAAGGTCTAAATATTGACGACGAAATGGGGTGGAAGTTTTTAAAATTAACTAACTAGTGGGGCAAACATCTTAACGTTTGAAACCTAATGGGGCTAAGCATGAGGGAGAAAGTGGTCCAGAAAACCGGCCCATCCCCCCTTAATATTAGACGGAGCACAATACAAGATATCTATAGTGCCATTGTATGCTGAATGGGTTATCTAATAAAGTTATAGTTGCAAAATTGATATACCTGGCTGTTCTAACAAGACTTTTATCACGTCATCAATGGATATGTAAAAATGATTCCGGGCAACCAGAGATATTGACTTCATTGTACTGACATTATAACCCCTTGAAGCTCTGACGCGTTTTAGCAGTATAATCAGGCCATCATTAGATGATTTTATGCAGCTTAGGAAGGATCTGTGAGTGTTAAAAGGGTAAAGAATCTCTCAATCAACCCTCTGACTTCCATATACCCTTCCTAATCTGAATAAAATCGTCTAATAATTACCAGAAAACAAAACAGAAATGCGTATTGGAGCTTGAAAGGGTTAATTACTAAATATTTGTCAATGTTTGTGAGATGTCAATGTCAATATACAGTACTTCTTATTTCAATATACAATATGTTATCGATTATAAAAGAAAATTAAGAGTGTAACCAGATGTCAGTTGGCTTACAAGTGTATACGTCTCTACCACTGGTTCCCGGACATCTCAACCAGTAGACCATTTCAACCAGTAGCTCTCAACCAGTGTCAAATCAACCAAGACCAACCAAACCAGTGCCAAAATATAATACTAACCTAACCTAAGCTAACCTTATTGGTTGATTTGGTACTGGTTGAGAGCTACTGGTTGAAATGGTCTACTGGTTGAGTTGTCCTGTCACCCTCTACCACTATATCCATACAGCTTCTGAAATACACCCTAACATTCCATATCTCAATGTCACACTATAACGCGCCCCAATCTTCACCCTCCACCACCACCACCACCACCACCACCACCACCACCACCCTCCACCACCACCACAGCCTTCCTGCCTCTCTCACCCACCATTAAGGGGGGTCACCGGCTGTTTTCATCTTTCTCTCCTTTTCTCTTTTTCTCTGGCTTGTATCCATTCGGCCCCATTCAGCCAACTGTTTTAAGACGTTTATCCCCATCCAGGTGTCGATTTCTTCCTGGCGAGCGATAGCGAGCCAGCATTGTATGGAGAAATCCGGCTTCGCCGGAGAAATTTTTCTATCGAAAAATTTTCAAATTAGCTTGCTGTCAAAACAAAAATATATATATGCTGGCTCGCTACCGCTCGCCAGGAAAATATTGACACCTGGATGGGGGTAAACGTCTTAAAAAAGTAGGCTGAATGGCATCGAATGGATACAAGCCAAAGAGAGAGGGAGAGAAAGAGAAAACAAGCGAGGTGGGCTCCCTTTAATATGCAGATGGCCAGGTCTGTTGACACCACCTAGGAGACTAGTTCCGGGCTCCATGGAAATTCACCCCTCCGCATTTTGGTCCAGGTAATTAAGGGGAGATGGGTTGTTTTTCTAGACCCTCTTCTCTCTCGTGTTAAGCCATATTAGTGTTCAGATTTTAAGAAGTTTGCCCCATTAGTTTGTCGATTTTAAGACCTTTCACCCCATTTATTTGTCAATATTACGACCTTCCATGCTATTTAGGAGTTTATTTTTTTCCTGGCGAACGATAGAGAGCCTGTAAGTTTGGAAGAACCGCCGAGACATTTTTCTACCGAAAAATGTACAAATTAATCTGCAAGGGGGATCTAATGGATGTTTTTTTAAAGTTTGGTGGAGGTCTTGGGAGGAAACTAGTAAAATAATGAATACATGAAAAACATCGAATAAAAAGTGAACCATCCTCCCTTAAGGGGGGTGACCTGCTTTTTGTTATTTCTGTCCTTTTCTCTCTGTCTCTGGCTTGTATCCATTCGGCCCCATTCAGCCAACTATCTTAAGACGTTTATCCCCATCTAGGTGTCGATTTCTTCCTGGCGAGCGATAGCGAGCCAGCATTATATGAAGATATCCGGCTTCGCCGGAGACATTTTTCTATCGAAAAATGTACAAATTTAGCCTGCTGTCAAACAAAAATAAAAACATGCTGGCTCGCTACCGCTCACCAGTAAAAAATTGACACCTGGATGGGGATAAACGTATTAAAACAGTAGGCTGAATGGGGCCAAATGGATACAAGCCAGAGAAAGATAGAAAAGGACAGAACAAAAACAGGTCACCCCCCTTAACACTATCCAGTGCAACGTCTCGGGGGTTATTATGATGTTCTGTTACGTTACATGGTAGTGAGGGTTATTATGATGTTCTGTTACGTTACATGGTAGTGAGGGTTATTATGATGTTCTGTTACGTTACATGGTAGTGAGGGTTATTATGATGTTCTGTTACGTTACATGGTAGTGATGGTTATTATGATGTTCTGTTACGTTACATGGTAGTGAGGGTTATTATGATGTTCTGTTACGTTACATGGTAGTGAGGGTTATTATGATGTTCTGTTACGTTACATGGTAGTGAGGGTTATTATGATGTTCTGTTACGTTACATGGTAGTGAGGGTTATTATGATGTTCTGTTACGTTACATGGTAGTGAGGGTTATTATGATGTTCTGTTACGTTACATGGTAGTGAGGGTTATTATGATGTTCTGTTACGTTACATGGTAGTGAGGGTGTTAATTGTTCTGTTACGTTACATGGTAGTGAGGGTTATTATGATGTTCTGTTACGTTACATGGTAGTGAGGGTTATTATGATGTTCTGTTACGTTACATGGTAGTCAGGGTTTTAATTGTTTTAGCCATTTTCGAACAACGTGTTTTTAGTTTACCCCTTAAGCTTAAAAAAAAAAAAAGCCTCTCCAATCCCCTTTCAAACTAAAAAAACGTCCCCCAGACCCCCTTCAAGCTAAACATGTACATTTTTCGGTACAAAAATGTCCCGGCCAAAGGCCAGTTTCTCCCAAATTGCAGGCTCGCTATCGCTCGCCCAGGAAAAATCAACACCTCATTGGGTTGAAGCATCTAATAATCGCCAAACTAATGAGGTGAAACGTCTTAACATCTCCAAGCTAATGGAGTAGAACAGGGAGGATCAAATTGGGCCGCCCTGCACCTAATATTATTTTGATTTATGTATTAATAATATTTTGCACTCCTGAAAAGATGTTATGGTAGTTTTGGCATGGTCGTTCACGGTTATTTAAAGTATAATTTAGGAAATGGTAGAATTATGTCATCAATTATAAATGATGTTCTATGTGATGCAAAGTTAACGAAGCAGAATAGCATACAGTAACAGTCATTTACGCATTTAAGGGAGGATGGTTCACTTTTTGCATGTATTCATTATTTTTCTAGTTTCCTCCCTAGACCTCCATAATTTTTGCATGTATTCATTATTTTTCTAGTTTCCTCCCTAGACCTCCATCATATTTGCATGTATTCATTATTTTTTCTAGTTTCCTCCCTAGACCTCCATAATTTTTGCATGTATTCATTATTTTTCTAGTTTCCTCCCTAGACATCCATAATTTTTGCATGTATTCATTATTTTCTAGTTTCCTCCCTAGACCTCCATAATTTTTGCATGTATTCATTATTTTTCTAGTTTCCTCCCTAGACCTCCATAATTTTTGCATGTATTCATTATTTTTTCTAGTTTCCTCCCTAGACCTCCATCATTTTTGCATGTATTCATTATTTTTCTAGTTTCCTCCCTAGACCTCCATCAAAATTAAAAAAAGCATCCATTAGATCCCCCTTTCAGATTAATTTGTACATTTTTCGGTAGAAAATTTCCTGGCCGAAGCCGGTTCTTCCAACATTACAGGCTCACTATCGTTCGCCAGGGAAAAAATCTACACCTAAATAGCACGAAAGGTCTAAATATTCATGAAGAAATGGGTCGAAAGGTCTGATTTATAAACGTCGGCTGATGCGATTGCTAAATCAATACATCTAGCGCTAGATGGTATAGGTAGCGCCAACGAACTTGACAATTTTCTTGACCCCTTAACTTCTCGTAACTCAAAAGGGCCTAGAGCAAACTGGCTGTAAATATCCACACCTATTTCCTGGTGGGCTCTTCCGTAATGATAGAAATTTCAGCTCGATTGGTTTAATTAATTTTGAGTTATGAGAAGTTAAGGGGTCAAGATTATTGTCAAGTTGGTTGGCGCTACCTATAGTTATGGAAGTATCTATTTATATGTGAACGTATCATGCCTAATTTTCGAATTTAATTTATGTGTACAGCTTTAATTTGGAGTGCATATAAAGTTTCTAAAATTGAGTTAATTTTGTTGGCTGCGAAAGTCTCGTGTATACGTTAAATATAATATTTTAATGATAATTACGTGTTCTTACAAATCTTTATAATTATAATTTTGGGAATTGTGGGTGGTAATAATGGTGAGCTGAAAATATTCTATAGCATGATTATAGGGCTAGAATATCACACAACATTATTATAGACATTTTGTTTGCATAATATAGTGAAATTTGTTAGTCATTAGATATTGTCCAAATACCTAGCTACTGATTGTGTGTAGTTATTCTGGTCTAATGATAGTGGGTTGTGGTACTGATGAAGTAATATGTTGAGTGTAAGTAATTATACAAATAATACAAATGCTATTATGGTAGTAAAGACTACACTATAGTCTATTCCCTGTAAATAGGCGAAAAATCATGACCTCTATCTTCTGTAACGCAAAAAGGGCTAGGGTAGATTTCCACATCTATTCCTTGACTGACCCAAATGGTAGAAATATTAGCTCGATTACTCTAGTCGTTTATGAGTTACAGAGGTTATAGAGGTCATGATTTATCGCCTTCTTACAGCGACTAGACTTATAGCAGCAATTGTGATGGTGTGGTAGTGAACCTTGTGACAGTGGCATTGGTGGTAGTGGTTGCTATGTGCAGGGTTGGTGGGCGGATACTCAGAAAATCTCTAGTGATTTTGTCTGTCGCTTAGGGACAAATTGCGACACGTTTCCTCGGAAATTTCGACCTTTAGTATAGGAGAGGGTAAAGCCAAAAGATGGAGAGGTTAGAGAGGGTAAAGCCAAACGATGGAGAGGTTAGAGAGGGTAAAGCCGGTGTCACACGAGCGCTTTTTCCGGCAATTTTCGATGAGCAAGTTTTTTCTCGTGATATTTTGAGCCTTTTTTTTTTTACATTGGAGTCGGAAACTAGATCGAAGGTAGATTGCGTTCGCCAGTTTAATTCCTATGGAACTTAAATTTTGAAGCTGCCAGACTACAATTGCTTCTAAAAATTGACGGAAAAATCGCTCGTGTGATTCCGCCTTAAGGAAGAAACAAGACAATAAGAGGGAACATTTCGTTAGAGGATGTAGAGAGGGAAGTAAGTGAGGAAATGGCTAAATAAGGAAGAAAGAGAAAGGGCAGCATGACGACAAGAGGGACAGATAAATCAATAGCATTTCAACATTACGTCTCTGATATACAGGGTACATTACGTCTCCGAAGTGGTGATGGGCTGGTCTATCAGAGTGAGAACTGAGCGATCTCTGCCATACCCATAGCTTACTCTGACTGTTCCTTTTACTATATATTTTCTAGATCTCAAGTGACGGCGTCTCTTGCGTGGATTGACCTCCTAATCTACCAATATTGGAAGCCAAAGCGTCACATCTTTCCTTTGCCCCTCAACTTTCTCTTCATAATTGCTGAGGGGCACAGGGCCCTGGGTGGGGCTTTGGTTTCCCGGGCGTTTCCGCACCCTCCTCAGCTCCCCGCCATGGAGTGGCTTCTGTCACCCAGGCTTTATTGTGGTCGGCAGGGAGGGTTCTGTGGGGGCGCTCGGTTATGGCCTTGGCCTTGCTCGGGGCCTTGGGGCTGTTCGGCCAGGCAGCTTGGGGAAAAACAACAACAACAACAACATCTCCGATATACAGGGTACATTACGTCTCCGATATACAGAGTACATTACGTCTCCGATATACAGAGTACATTACGTCTCCGATATACAGAGTACATTACGTCTCCGATATACAGAGTACATTACGTCTCCGATATACAGGGTACATTACGTCTCCGATATACAGGGTACATTACGTCTCCGATATACAGGGTACATTACGTCTCCGATATACAGGGTACATTACGTCTCCGATATACAGGGTACATAGCAGAGGACAAATAATAATGCATATCTTGTTAACTCCATATGTGACGGGAGTCCATTCAGAAGATAAAAACATTGGTTACAAAGGAGCATGAAGGAATTCAAGCAACAACAGGTCTAGTGACCCCTCTAGACTGCTTGTCCTCTAAAACACTGAGGATCAAGTGTCCAAACAGTGGTTTAGAGTGGGTAAGGGAACATTGGAAAGGGAACTACTACCCTGGAACTAATGCCCGTGGCAGGATTAGGAAGTTAGTAGGGGACAGATGGGTTAGTAACATAACGCAGTTACATAAGTGATCTTTCGTATATCTGGGAAGAAGAGAGTAACATGTTAGTAATATATATATGAAATAATCCTTGATGAATTTGAAGGGGGAAAAACATTTACAAACGTAGTCAGTACAGGTTTGATGCAAGATATTTGTCTAGGTGAAGCCCATTCCACAAGTTGACAACTCGATTGAAGAAGAAATTCTTAGATTCGTGTGAGTTAAAAGATTTACCAATAATTTTGCAACCGCTTCCCCGCGTGTAATTAGATTGGTCGATAGTGAAGTACTTACTACAGTTCATATTGTTGATGCCTTTGATGATTTTAAACACTTTAATTAAGTCACTTCTTAATCTGCGATGGGTTAAAGGAAATAAATTTAATTCTCTAAGACGCTCCTCGTATGGTTTGTTCTTTAGGCTAGGTATAATTTTGGTAACTCTACATTGAACTCGTTCTAGCTTGTCTATATCTTTTTGGTAATAAGGGCACCAAGATTGAATGCAGTATTCCAGAAGAGGGCGGATTAAGGAATTGTAAAGAGTTAGGATAACTTCTTTGGATTTATGCTCAAATGACCTGCCTATAAAGCCAATTATTTTGTTTGCCTTCTTAACAACTTCTGAACATTGTTGACTCGGTTTTTAGGTTACTCGATCTTGTTACTCCCAGATCGGTTTCTCTGTCTACAATCTTAAGCTGAGTGCCATTCATCTAATAGTTTACTTTCTCATTTCGGTATGGTATCCGATATGTAGTACTTTACATTTATTCGCATTGAAACTCATTTGCCAAATTTGGGCCCAACATGACAACTTATCTAGATTGTGTTGCATATCATGAACTTGTTCTTTTGAGAGTACGCTATTTGCAATTTTTGTATCGTCAGAAAACTTTGAGATTGTACAGGTGAGACCCTCATCTATGTCGTTGATGTAAATTAGAAAGAGAATTGGTCCTAGTACCGATCCCTGGGGTACCCTGCTACTTACATTGGTCCATTTAGATGCCTTACCATTTATGACTACTCTTTGCTTTCTGTCGCTAAGCAAATTTTCTATCCATTTCAACACACCGTCTTGTATTCCATGCGCTTTTAGTTTTAGCAGTAAACGTTTGTGGGAACTTTGTCAAAGGCCTTTTGAAAATCAAGGTACATATCTACAGCTTTACTCTAATCATTGAGGTTGATAATATCGTGGAAGAAGTCTAAGAGGTTTGTTAAGCAGGAACGTTTGTTACGAAAGCCAGCCGTGTTGAGTATCTTTAAGTACCTACCGTAATTTATTTTCCTCTAAGTGATTTACGAGTCTGTCAACGACAAATGTTTGTTAAAGGTGAATTCCAGGGATGAAACCTATTAAAATTACCATGTCCATTGGGATCTGCTTTGTTATAGGTATATGATACTGAAGAACTTTAATCAATGTGTCCTAACAACAAAGAAATATAGCTTATCTAACTTATTTTATGTGGCGCGAACTGGCGTGTTTACCATGACGTCACTATAGCCAATGGCGGGAACTCTCGACGACATGAGAATGGGTGAATCTGTGTTTTTTCTATGTGAGAAACTCTTATAAATTGTATGCATGTTTACAGCTCAATATTTGGCTTCACCACTGTCTGGTCAAGGACTCAAGGGACCGCGATATATAAATTGAACAGAAAACTATATTATCATTAAGAAATAGGCCTTACAAGCGAACTCCCTCGACTCTGGACCAGGATAAATACTCATAAACACTGCCTGTATGTTTATTGTTGGCAAGATGGGATTATTTCTTGATGTGCACCACATCTTCAGGACGTTGTTCGATATTTTGCAGAGCTTGAGTATTGAATTGAAAGATATTAATTACGAAAAACAGACCTGACAGTCCAGGACTGCATGTGTTGTTTACAAACTGCTTCTCCATACAATGACGTCACTCCCGATCAGTTGAACTCGTCCAGCTGATTGCCGAGAATGCAAATGACGTTATATACTAGTATTTTGTTCTGGAGTTTAATGGAATTATATCGATATTGCCCATATACATATTACAGTATATTCATGCCAAGTTATGACCCTGCATTAATCTTCGTTTTTTCGTTAATTCCTGTAGTTCACCTTTAACCTATAAGCCAGCATTCATCAATTAACTATTAATTTCTATACTGATGACAATCGACCATGAAGAGACACTTAGTTGTTGTTGTTGTTGTTCCCCAAGCTGCCTGGCCGAACAGCCCCACGGCCCCGAGCAAGGCCAAGGCCATAACCGAGCGCCCCCACAGAACCCTCCCTGCCGACCGCAATAAAGCCTGGGTGACCGAAGCCACTCCATGGCGGGGAGCTGAGGAGGGTGCGGAAACGCCCGGGAAACCAAAGACCCACCCAGGGCCCTGTGCCCCTCAGCAATTATGAAGAGAAAGTTGAGGGGCAAAGGAAAAATGTGACGCTTTGGCTTCCAATCTTGGTAGATTGGGAGGTCAATCCATGGAAGAGACGCTTAGTAAATACTATCTATGATTCTACTCCTATCATTCTCACTAAACAGGTCATGAATATTTGCCAGTAAGTTGGGAAGGCTTGATCAGAATCACCTGAAAGTTGTAAATGTCCAGGCAATCAGATGGTGGAGTGGTGATGCCACTGGATTGGTAATCCAATAGACCCGGGTTCAAATCCCGATATGTCAATGGGAAGATATTATTGGGATTGAATTTGTGCTGTACCTAGTATCAGTGCATTGCCACAAAGCCCACCGAAATGCCAAAAAAATACCCTCATTGTTCCCTGATTAAATAACACTGTATGAATATTCCCATATTCAAAATATGTTACAGGGGGACAATGCCTAGTGAGTTCACTGCTCAATAGGTGGCGTTCTGAGAGTGAGGGTCTGAGTCTGGAGGGTGAGACGGTGAAGCGTTTGAGCGAAGCAACCGGCCGCTTCAGAGATGGAGCTGCTTCGAGCCATGATGAATGCTTCGCATGTCTCACTCCCCAGACTGGAACAAGACCTCACGGGCTTCACCGTGTTGAGCGGTGGAATGTACAGGCTCTCAGCCTATGCCCGAGAGGGAGTAGTTGGAATATAGAAAAAAAAATAAAAAAAATAAAAAAAAATATATATGCCTTCTATCAACTTTTGTTAATAGGCCGATTGTTTTTTGGGAGACACTCATAATCGACTTCTCTGATGCTTGGGATCACCTAGGCCAGCTCCCAGTCTTCAGGTACTTCTTGAAATGTTATGCTTTGTTTTCTGCCAAGGAAAGTGCCACTTCTTTGCACACTACTCACCTATTTGGCTTATAGTAGGGTCATTTGCTTGGAATCCGTGACCATTTTGTTCCTACCTTTTTCTCTCGATGGATTTGACAACCTGAACCATTTTAAAGGAAAATTAGCTCCTATGCCCCTCTGAAAAATGACGGCTAACTCTGCTAGAGCCCAATATTCAAAATGGCCACCAATGCCATCTTGAAAAACATGAAATGTAATATCTCTGGCATCAGATGAGCTACAAGGACGAATGAGGTGTCCTTTTTCACTAATTCTGGCATTAAAAATCCACTGGAATGGTTATTGTATTGCATTGTATATTGTATTGTTGTTGTTGTTGTTGTTGTTGTTGTTGTTGTTCCCTAAGCTGCCTGGCCGAACAGCCCCAAGGCTCCAAGCAAAGCTAAGGCCATAACCGAGCGCCCCCACAGAACACTCCCTGCTTACCACAATAAAGCCTGGGTGACCGAAGCCACTCCATGGCGGGGAGCTGAGTAGGGTGCGGAAACGCCCGGGAAACCAAAGCCCCACCCAGGGTCCTGTGCCCCTCAGCAATTATGAAGAGAAAGTTGAGGGGCGAAGGAAAAATGTGACGCTTTGGCTTCCAATCTCGGTAAATTGGGAGGTCAATCCACGGAAGAGACGGCGTCACTTGAGATCTAGAAAATATATAAGTAAAAGGAACAGTCAGAGTAAGCTATGGGTATGGCAGAGATCGCTCAGTTCTCACTCTGATAGACCAGCCCATCACCACATGACTAGAACCCAATCCTCTCAGCATCAGCTAGGAAAGGCCCTAGAAAGCCGCCTTTGGCGGGGGGATAGCTCCCCTATTTCAACCCCTTTCGGGGTTGGGCACCCGCCATTGTTATTGTTATTGTATTGTATTATACTAATTGTACATACTAATCTGCCACTTCACTGTCACTACATGATTCACTGTATGAGCCACTATCAGAATCACTGTCCTCACTTTCGCTGCTATCATCACTGTTGTTCTCTGCCTGCGGATTTGTAGGTAGTGGTATGGATGGGGGAAGTGGGGGCTGGGTTGAACGGACAGGCAGACATAGGCCATTTACAAGATGCCATCCATGGCCGATCGGTGAGGGGTGACTTTGGAGCTGGTAATGCTTTTGCAAATATGCAAGATAGTTTGCAGCTCCAAGTGTGGACGGAGACTGTCCAAGTCAGGCACAAGTCGGATAGTGCTTTTTTTCTTCTGAGCTCTCCACTTCGCTGCCCTCGCATCTCCCAGGGTCTTGCTTTTGGTATCACCATAGACATATCGAATGACAAACCGCTCCAAATCACTGATGACCTGTTCTGTGACTAGGAGCTGTGTACCACATGCTTCTAGCAGGTCGTGTGCCTCTTTAGACTTCTCCAGACGATCTGCGATGAGCTTCTTGCTTGCTCCATAGAAGCCAGAGTTGTGGTCACACCCAGTGAGGACATGAAGTGGTATGATGGATGCAGCCATTGCCTCACTGCACAAACATCGGGCATCGATAAGCTGACGTTTGCGTTTCACACACAGGATTCCTGTTGTCTTCTGAGCAACATATGCCGCTTGCACGTAGTTGTCTGTGTCCTCTGTGTCAAGAACGACAGCTGCTGTGTAGCTGTCTGACCGGAGCACACTATATATGGTGAGCATTGCCGTATCTGCCTCTGCATGGGAGCATGTGAGCTCTGGCACAAGCTTGCCTGTGGTGAGATTCTTTGCAGTGCTGCCAACTACACAATAGATGATCTTGGTGCTAGTTGTTGCTGCTGTTCTCTGGAATTCCGTTTGAAGAAATGCCTGAAGGCAGATTTTGTTCTCAGGTTTACCCAGGAGAGCATGGAAAACTTTACTAGAAGGAAATTTATCTTCGGTCTTCATGAAGACATTGCTGATTGGCAGTTTTTTTTGGCGCAGTATTCTCTCACTGTCCTTGATCGTGTAATTCTGATCATATGAATCATTGACGCAAATGATGCGCTCAGCATGCTTGTGTCTCGTTAGAACGAAGTGCACCAACTTCTCTGCATAATCTCCCCAGGTATACTTGGTACCGTCTTCCTTCTCTCTGTCTTCAATGGTAGGAGTTGATAGGCGCCAGATGAGGCCCATATCAATAATAGACGTGTATACATCAGGCTCTGGAATGACAGTCATAGTTAGTTTTTGTTGAAACTTGCTTTTCTGTGCCTTACGGATGGTTCCATTGACGTTGAAGATGGAAAGGCACTCGGCTGTAACACGATGCTGCAGGACTTCTTGAAGTTTGAGGGCACCACTCGTTTCAACCAGTCAGAGAACAGAGGCCAAGGCATTACGCTCCATTTCCTCAGTCTTTCCCTTCAGGTTCTCACCATCTGCTTTCTTCAATTCCTGAGTTGAAGAGTTCAAACGCTTGCTACGGGGAACTCTGTCGTTGAGAGACTTGGTCTTGGAATACACTCTCTCATTCAAGAACTGATTCAGTTTGCTTGTGCCATCCTCCTTTGCCGATTTCAAGGCGGCAGCGAGAGCGTCTGAGGCTGGGATTCCTGACTGTAGGGATCGAAGTGTCTTGTTTGTATGGTCAAATGGATCACACTTGAATTCAGTGAGACATGCGCTTATATCCTGTACAGCTTGTTCATCCTTCTTTATTTTACTCGACGAGCAATCAGGAGGAGGAGTACTTTGATCAGCTGGTGGCTTCCTGAGAGGTGGTTCCCCATGCTTCGCTGTCTTGTATGGGTTGACTTTTTGCATTTCACTTCCGAGCTCTTTGAGAGTTGTCGAGAGGTTTGATGCAAAGTTGGCACCGGGAACTGGTCTATCCTCGTGATTCTCGAAAGGAAGTTCTGTATCAAATGATTCTGGCTGCACAAACATGACATTAGTGCTGTGTGACTGTCCAGCACCGGTCAGTGTGTCGCTCTTGAAGTCATCGTTGTTGACTATAGCGATAGCAGGCTTACCCTCAGCTACTTCGAAGGGGCAATCAGATGAGCACTTGAGGTCATTGACCACCCAAAAATCTTGCAGCATAAGTACGTTATTGTAACTGATGCCCAGTCAATCTTTGTGCATTATGTCGACTATCTCCCTACTCTTGGTCAGTCCATGTAGCAAGACAGAGAGATTTATCTCAAATGCAGTGCGTTTTCCAGTGATGTAGCTTGTGAGGATAGATGCAATCGATCGGATGGATGGACTGTCATCAATTGCAGACTTATTTGGGTGTTTCAGCCATGTGAGCAGCTTCAGCAGGAGCTCACTGAGGTCTTCTTCTCTCTCCAACTCGTGTATATATGGGAGCCAGGGAATAGTATTTGTCCTGATGACTTGCTCTTTGAGTCGTGCCGCAACATTCATCACCAACTGATCATTGCTGACACCCAATGAAGATATTGCCGCCTCGATGTATGTACCTGCTGCTGTTGTATCATATACCAGTTCACTCACATTCTTTTGAATGCGTTCCTGAAATCCGATGTCTTCCCCTAATTCATTGACGAGAATTTCCTTTAAGTAGCTGGATTTTACTACTGAGTTATGTCCGTGATTTGAGATAATGCGCTTATAGTCCTGCAGCAGGCCTTGCAGTGTGCGAATTTCATGGTCTTTGAAGATGACTTGACGAATATGATGAAAGAAGAGAGCTTGGGCCTCTCGGAGGTTTACATGCTGCAGATGTTGAGTGCTTTCATCTGAAAGGGGCTTGTGGTCGCTTACATATTTGCGCCAGCACGCACGATGGTAGCGGATTTCCAACCCAAATGCTGTTTGACTATCTGGGATGGATGCAATCAGAGTGTTAAGTCTCAATCTCATGACCTCATCTTCCAGACGGACAGTATGTAACTTGAATTTAGTCCAGGCATCTACTGTTGATAGGAGTAAAATCTGCTTGTCACGATCACTACTCTTGTATGCCCCTTTCATGCACCACACACATAGAGTCTTATCGTGAAGGACACCCGTACTGGAGCAGAGCCTTTTAGGTGCACTGGCCTCTGGGGAAGGGTACAAAGGAGTACAAAGGAAATCAAGCAACAACAGATCTAGTGACCCTTCTAGGCTGCTTGTCCTCCAAAACATTGAGGATCAAGTGTCCAAACAGTGGTTTAGAGTGGGTAAGGGAACATTGGAAAGGGAACTACTGCCCTGCCACTAACGTGGCAGGACTAGGAAGTTAGTAGGGGACATATGGGTTAGTAACTGAGGGGAGGATAAAATAAAGTTATTCATTTACAAACGCAGTCAGTCGCGGGTTTGATGCGAGATATTTGTCTAGGCGGAATTTAAATGAATCAACGGTGCTGCAGTCTATAACGTCTCGGGGAAGCCCATTCCACAAGTTGACAACTCGATTGAAGAAGAAATTCTTAGATTCGTGTGAGTTAAAAGATTTACCAATAATTTGCAACCGTTTCCCCGCGTGTAATTAGATTGGTCGATAGTGAAGTACTTACTACAGTTCATATTGTCGATGCCTTTGATGATTTTGAACACTTGAATTAAGTCACCTCTTAATCTGCGCTGGGTTAAAGGAAATAGATTTAATTCTGTAAGACGCTCTTGCTCTTCGTATGGTTTGTTCTTTAGGCTAGGTATCATTTTGGTAACTCTACGTTGAACTCGTTCTAGCTTGTTTATGTCTTTTTGGTAATAAGGGCACCAGCATTGAACGCAGTATTCCAGAAGAGGGGGGACTAAGGAATTGTAAAGGGTTAGGATTACGTCTTTGGATTTATGCTCAAATGATCTGCCTATAAAGCCAATTATTTTGTTTGCCTTCTTAACAACTTCTGAACATTGTTGACTCGGTTTTAGGTTACTCGATATTGTTACTCCCAGATCGGTTTCTCTGTTTACATTCTTAAGCTGAGTGCCATTCATCGAATAGTTTGCTTTCTCATTTAGGTATCCGACATGTAGTACTTTACATTTATCCGCATTGAAACTCATTTGCCAAATTTGGGCCCAACATGACAATTTATCTAGATTGTGTTGCATATCGTCAACTTGATCTTTTGAGAGTACGCTATTTGCAATTTTTGTATCGTCAGCAAATTTTGAGATTGTACAGGTGAGACCCTCATCTATGTCGTTGATGTAAATTAGAAAGAGAATTGGTCCTAGTACCGATCCCTGGGGTACCCCGCTACTTACATTGGTCCATTTAGATGCCTTACCGTTTATGACTACTCTTTGCTTTCTGTCGCTGAGCCAATTTTCTATCCATTTCAGGGTCTTATTGATCTGATGCTTCATCTCTTTCAAGACGTTCCTCGGATTTGTGTTTGCGTTTTTCGGCTTGAGAGAGCTTGCGCTTGCTGGATAATGATGCGTAACAAGTGCTATGCATGTGGTGACCCTTTGGTCCCTTCTCCCAATCCACATTTTCATGTATATGTTAAAACTTATCAAGTTCTTTCCATTGTAAAGACTTTTCCCGGATGGATTCCCACTTCTCAGGTGTAATATTTTCCAAACGATCATCTGCGGTACATCGCTTACCACAGAGTAAAATGCACTCCTATTCATTTGATGTCTTGTCTGGTAACTCTTCACTCTCTCTTCTATTATCCATTATTTTGGTCACTTCACAAGTCGGCGATTTTCATCAGATGGGCATGCGATCCATCTGAAACAGTAAAAATGTAATATTAGATATACACCGCAGGCAGAGAACAACAGTGATGATAGCAGCGAAAGTGAGGACAGTGATTCTGATAGTGGCTCATACAGTGAATCATGTAGTGACAGTGAAGTGGCAGATTAGTATGTACAATTAGTATAATACAATACAATAACAATACAATATACAATACAATACAATACAATAACCATTCCAGTGGATTTGTAATGCCAGAATTAGTGAAAAAGGACACCTCATTCGTCCTTGTAGTTCATCTGATGCCAGAGATATTACATTTCATGTTTTTCAAGATGGCGTTGGCGGCCATTTTGAATATTGGGCTCTAGCAGAGTTAGCCGTCATTTTTCAGAGGGGCATAGGAGCTAATTTTCCTTTAAAATGATTCAGGTTGTCAAATCCATCGAGAGAAAAAGGTAGGAACAAAATGGTCACGGATTGCAAGCAAATGACCCTACTATTACCTTCGAGAGAGAGAGAGAGAGAGAGAGAGAGAGAGAGAGAGAGAGAGAGAGAGAGAGAGGAGTACAAAGGAAAACAAGCAACAACAGTTCATGCGACCCATCAAGGTTACTTGTCCTCCAAAACACTGCTGTTCCAAGTGTTACAACAGTATTTCGGAGATAATTTGGGAAAGATGTGAGAAGGAAGTGCTGCCCTGGGGCTTAGTTCATGGCAGGGGAAATTATATTAAGATATATTAGGTTATTGAACCAACACTACTAAAGAAAATATTTATTCAATTACAAATGCAGTCAACGTTGGGTTCAGGGCAAGGGGCTTGTCTAGGCGAACTTTGAAGGAATCAACGGTGTTGCAGTCTATGACATCTCGGGGAAGCCCATTCCACAAGTTGACGACTAGTTTGAAAAAGAAATTCTTGGATTTGTTAGAGTTGAATGATTTACCAATGATTTTGCAGCCATTTCCCCGGGTGTAGTTTGATCGCGTGTAGTTTGATCGGCCAATCGTAAAATATTGATTACGGTTCATGTTGTCGATGCCTTTAATGATCTTAGTTAATGAATATAAATTTAGTTCTTTAAGACTTTCCTCGTATGCTTTGTTCCGAAGACAGGGTATCATCTTGGTAACTCTACGTTGAACTCGTTCCAATTTCTCTATATCTTTTTGATAGTAAGGGCACCAAAACTGAACGCAGTATTCCAAAAGTGGGTTGACTAATGAATTGTAAAGGGTGAGGATAATGTCTATTGATTTATGTTCAAATGATCTACCTATGAAACCTATAATTTTGTTTGCCTTCTTAACAACTTCAGCACAATGTTGACTTGGTTTTAAGTTACTGGATATTGTTACTCCTAAATCGGTTTCTCTGTCTACACTCTTTAGCTGGATGCCATTCATCGAATGGTCTGCTTTTTCATTGCGGTATCCGATATGAAGTACTTTACTCTTATCTTCATTGAAGCACATTTGCCAGATTTTGGCCCATTGTGAAAGCTTGTTTAGATTGTTTTGCATATCTTCAACATGTTCATCTGTCAAGAGAGAGAGAGAGAGAGTTACAGAGTTACACAGATACTCAGACCACACAGACCTTGCGGTCCCAACTGGGTGGTCCGGCCTTAATACTACTAGACAGGGACAGTTTATAGTGGAAGAATAGGACAATAAAGTAGAAGGCTCTCTTCCCACCCTCCGCTCCCTCTGGCTTAAAAACCGTACCGGAAAATAGGGTGAAGTGTAACTTTAGCCTATGGGTCAGGAAATGCCCACAAGGAAAGTTTATATATAGTACAGGAAAAAATTAGTTTGAGAGAGAGAGAGAGAGAGAGAGAGAGAGAGAGAGAGAGAGAGAGAGCCAGAGACAGAGAATGTAAATGACAACGGATTATGCACTGTTGGTATGGTATATAAACAAGAGGAGAAACCCAGAAAGACTAAGGAAGGGAGAAATCTTGGCCGAGTTCCAAACACTGGGTCTGCACAAGGAGGGGGGGGGGGGGTTACGAGTGGCGGGGAACCAATAACACCATTAAGGGGGGGGGGGGGGTATTTATTTGCTCATTTATGTATCTTTTTTATTAATGTTTCAGTTTCCTTTCTAGACTTCCATCAAGCTTATAACAACCCCTCCCCCCCTCCCCAAGACACTCCTTTGAGATCACTTTGTACATTTTTCGATAGTGTCCCGGCCGAAGGCCGATTCCTCTTAAATTACAGGCTCGCTATCGCTCTCCAGTTAAAAATCGACTCCTAAATGATACGAAAAGTCTAAAGATTGACAAAGAAATGGGGTGATAGGTCTTAAAATCACTAAACTAATGGGCCAAACGTCTTATAATATGAAAACCAATGGGGCTAAGCATGAGGAAGAAGGGTGACCAGAAAAACGACCCATGACCCCTTACCAGACTCAGCGGCAATAGAAGACCCGTTACTCATGTTACATCAGTATAGTATCTACCGTACACACAGTAGAGTCACCAGGATGCCTATACCTCAGTATAGTATCTACCGTACACTATACCTCAGTATAGTATCTACGTACACACAGTAGAGTCACCAGGATGCCTATACCTCAGTATAGTATCTACCGTACACACAGTAGAGTCACCAGGATGCCTATACCTCAGTATAGTATCTACCGTACACACAGTAGAGTCACCAGGATGCCTATACCTCAGTATAGTATCTACCGTACACACAGTAGAGTCACCAGGATGCCTATACCTCAGTATAGTATCTACCGTACACACAGTAGTCACCAGGATGCCTATACCTCAGTATAGTATCTACCGTACACACAGTAGAGTCACCAGGATGCCTATACCTCAGTATAGTATCTACCGTACACACAGTAGAGTCACAGGATGCCTATACATCAGTATAGTATCTACCGTACACACAGTAGAGTCACCAGGATGCCTATACCTCAGTATAGTATCTACCGTACACACAGTAGAGTCACCAGGATGCCTATACATCAGTATAGTATCTACCGTACACACAGTAGAGTCACCAGGATGCCTATACATCAGTATAGTATCTACCGTACACACAGTAGAGTCACCAGGATGCCTATACCTCAGTATAGTATCTACCGTACACACAGTAGAGTCACCAGGATGCCTATCCTCAGTATAGTATCGTACGCACAGTAGAGTCACCAGGATGCCTATACATCAGTATAGTATCTACCGTACACACAGTAGAGTCACCAGGATGCCTATACCTCAGTATAGTATCTACCGTACACACAGTAGAGTCACCAGGATGCCTATAACTCATAGTATCTACCGTACACACAGTAGAGTCACCAGGATGCCTATACATCAGTATAGTATCTACCGTACACACAGTAGAGTCACCAGGATGCCTATACATCAGTATAGTATCTACCGTACACACAGTAGAGTCACCAGGATGCCTATAACTCGTGTAAGGTGGGTGTCTGGTTCTCTTTAAGGAGGGTCACCGGCCTTTTTTTGTTTATCTTTCTCTCCTTTTCTCTCTTTCCCTGGCCTGTATCCATTCGTCCCCATTCAGCCAACTGTTTTAAGACGTGTATCCCCATCCAAGTGTCGATTTCTTCCTGGCGAGCGATAGCGAGCCAGTATTGTTTGGAGAATTCCGGCTTCGCCGGAGAAATTTTTCTATCGAAAAATGTACAAATTTAGCTTGCTGTCAAAACAAAAATATATAGTTGCTGGCTTGCTATCGCTCGCCAGGAAAATATTGACACCTGGATGGGGGTAAACGTCTTAAAACAGTAGGCTGAAAGGGGCCGAATGGATACAAGCCAAAGAGAGAGGGAGAGAAAGAGAAAAAAAGCGAGGTGGGTCCCCTTAAGCAATTCTCTCAAGCCCTGTGCAAGCAACTATATTATAGTCGGAAGCACCCTGTGTAACAAATACTCTTCAACTACCCTGTGCAAGGTGGAGGTGTGGTGGAGTGGTCATGCCACTGGACTGGTAATCCAATGGTCCCGGGTTCCAATCCCGATGCATCAATGGGAAGATATATTATTGGGATGGAATTTGTGCTGTACCTAGTATCAATGCATTACCCCAAATCCCACCGAAATGCCAAAAAAATACCCTCATTGTTCCCTGATTAAATAGCATATTGTATGAATATTCCCATTTTCAAAATATGCTAAAGGGGGGCAATGCCTAGTGAGTTAATTGCTCAATAGGTGGCGTTCTGAGAGTGAGGGTCCGAGTCTAGGTGGTGAGGCAGTGATGAACTGGAGCGAATCAGCTTCAGAGATGTGGCTGCTTCGAGCCGTGGGTGGGCAACCGTGCATCTTGCGAAGGCAAGATAGTGGGCTGGTTGTATCCAAAAGTGCTTCACATGTCTCACTCCCTAGACTGGAACGAGACCTCACGGGCTTCACCGTTGAATGCACGGTTGAATGTACAGGCTCTCAGCCTATGCCCGAGAGGGCATAATTATATATTGGAATATAGAAAACACTCTCCAACTACCCTGTGTAAGCAATAATCCCACATCCTTTGCAAGCGCTAGTGCCTTGACCGGTGTAAATGGAAAGTGTGCTTTGGAATTTGCGATTCTCAAAGGAGCTGATGAGCTACCGAACAAACACTCCAACTTCTCCTCTACCCTTTTTTCGGGGATATGCTTCCTACCTGTGAACACTGCAGCAGTAAAGATTAGCTTAACTCGGGGGTTACCAAAAATAATTATGTGAGACAAAGAGAGAGAGAGAGAGAGAGAGTTGCACATAATTACACAGATACTCGGACCACACACACCTTGCGGTCCCTACTAGGTGGTCTGGCCTTAATATTACTAAACAGGGACAGTATATAGTAGAAAAATAGGACGGCAAAGTAGAAGGCTTTCTCCCCACCCCCCGGCTAAAAATCCGGAGAGAGAGAGAGATTTACATAAGAATGACATATATACACTGGCCACACAGACCTAACGATCCAAACGAGGTGGTCAGGAATTAATTCTAGTAGAGATGGCATATCCGATAGAAAAGGAAAGTTGAAGGAAAGGATTGAAAAGAAGGAGAAGAGAGAGAGAGAGAGAGAGAGAGAGAGAGAGAGAGAGAGAGAGAGAGAGAGATCGTGTCTATAAATACAGGAAGGAGATATAGGATCACCAGAGAGAGAGAGAGAGAGAGAGAGAGAGAGAGACAGACAGAGACAGACAGACAGATCGTGTCTATAAATACAGGAAGGAGATATTATAGGATCACCAGAGAGAGAGAGAGAGACAGACAGAGACAGACAGACAGATCGTGTCTATAAATACAGGAAGGAGATATAGGATCACCAGAGAGAGAGAGAGAGAGAGACAGACAGACAGACAGATCGTGTCTATAAATACAGGAAGGAGATATAGGATCACCAGAGAGAGAGAGAGAGAGAGAGACAGACAGAGACAGACAGACAGATCGTGTCTATAAATACAGGAAGGAGATATAGGATCACCAGAGAGAGAGAGAGAGAGAGAGAGAGAGAGAGAGAGAGAGAGAGAGAGATCGTGTCTATAAATACAGGAAGGAGATATAGGATCACCAGATAGAGAGAGAGAGAGACAGACAGAGACAGACAGACAGATCGTGTCTATAAATACAGGAAGGAGATATAGGATCACCAGAGAGAGAGAGAGAGAGATTGACAGACAGAGACAGACAGACAGATCGTGTCTATAAATACAGGAAGGAGATATAGGATCACCAGAGAGAGAGAGAGAGAGAGACAGACAGAGACAGACAAACAGATCATGTCTATAAATACAGGAAGGAGATATAGGATCACCAGAGAGAGAGAGAGAGAGAGAGAGACAGACAGAGACAGACAGACAGATCGTGTCTATAAATACAGGAAGGAGATATAGGATCACCAGAGAGAGAGAGAGAGAGAGAGAGAGAGAGAGACAGACAGAGACAGACAGACAGATCGTGTCTATAAATACAGGAAGGAGATATAGGATCACCAGAGAGAGAGAGAGAGAGAGAGAGAGACAGACAGAGACAGACAGACAGATCGTGTCTATAAATACAGGAAGGAGATATAGGATCACCAGAGAGAGAGAGAGAGAGAGAGACAGACAGAGACAGACAGACAGATCGTGTCTATAATACAGGAAGGAGATATAGGATCACCAGAGAGAGAGAGAGAGATAGAGAGAGAGAGAGAGAGAGAGACAGACAGACAGATCGTGTCTATAAATACAGGAAGGAGATATAGGATCACCAGAGAGAGAGAGAGAGAGAGAGAGAGAGAGAGACAGAGACAGACAGACAGATCGTGTCTATAAATACAGGAAGGAGATATAGGATCACCGGAGAGAGATAGAGACAGACAGAGACAGACAGACAGATCGTGTCTATAAATACAGGAAGGAGATATAGGATCACCAGAGAGAGAGAGAGAGAGAGAGAGAGACAGACAGAGACAGACAGACAGATCGTGTCTATAAATACAGGAAGGAGATATAGAACCGAGAGATAGAGACAGACAGAGACAGACAGACAGATCGTGTCTATAAATACAGGAAGGAGATATAGGATCACAAAGGAGTACAAAGGAAATCAAGCAACAACAGATCTAGTGACCCTTCTAGGTTGCTTGTCCTCCAAAACACTGAGGATCAAGTGTCCAAACAGTGGTTTAGAGTGGGTAAGGGAACATTGGAAAGGGAATTACTGCCCTGGAACTAATGTCCGTGGCAGTATTAGGAAGTTAGTAGAGGACAGATGGGTTAGTAACTGAGGGGGGGATAAAATAAAGTTATTCATTTACAAACGCAGTCAGTCGCGGGTTTGATGAGAGATATTTGTCTAGGCGGAGTTTAAATGAATCAACGGCAGTCTATAACGTTTCGGGGAAGCCCATTCCACAAGTTGACAACTCGATTGAAGAAGAAATTCTTAGATTCGTGTGAGTTAAAAGATTTACCAATAATTTTGCAACCGTTTCCCTGCGTGTAATTAGATTGGTCGATAGTGAAGTACTTACTACAGTTCATATTGTCGATGCCTTTGATGATTTTGAACACTTGAATTAAGTAACCTCTTAATCTGCGCTGGGTTAAAGGAAATAGATTTAATTCTCTAAGACGCTCTTCGTATGGTTTGTTCTTTAGGCTAGGTATATTATTGGTAACTCTACGTTGAACTCGTTCTAGCTTGTTTATATCTTTTTGGTAATAAGGGCACCAGGATTGAACGCAGTATTCCAGAAGAGGGCGGACTAAGGAATTGTAAAGGGTTAGGATAACTTCTTTGGATTTATGCTCAAATGACCTGCCTATAAAGCCAATTATTTTGTTTGCCTTCTTAACAACTTCTGAACATTGTTGACTCGGTTTTAGGTTACTCGATATTGTTACTCCCAGATCGGTTTCTCTGTTTACATTCTTAAGCTGAGTGCCATTCATCGAATAGTTTGCTTTCTCATTTAGGTATCCGACATGTAGTACTTTACATTTATCCGCATTGAAACTCATTGGCCAAATTTGGGCCCAACATGACAATTTATCTAGATTATGTTGCATATCGTCAACTTGTTCTTTTGAGAGTACGCTATTTGCAATTTTTGTATCGTCAGCAAATTTTGAGATTGTACAGGTGAGACCCTCATCTATGTCGTTGATGTAAATTAGAAAGAGAATTGGTCCTAGTACCGATCCCTGGGGTACCCCGCTACTTACATTGGTCCATTTAGATGCCTTACCGTTTATGACTACCCTTTGCTTTCTGTTGCTGAGCCAATTTGCTATCCATTTCAACACACCGCACACCAGAGAGAGAGAGAGAGAGAGAGAGAGAGAGAGAGAGAGAGACAGATCGTGTCTATAAATACAGGAAGGAGATATAGGATCACCAGAGAGAGAGAGAGAGACAGACAGAGACAGACAGACAGATCGTGTCTATAAATACAGGAAGGAGATATAGGATCACCAGAGAGAGAGAGAGAGAGAGAGAGAGAGAGAGAGAGACAGACAGAGACAGACAGACAGATCGTGTCTATAAATACAGGAAGGAGATATAGGATCACCAGAGAGAGAGAGAGAGAGAGAGAGAGAGAGAGACAGACAGAGACAGACAGACAGATTATGTCTATAAATACAGGAAGGAGATATAGGATCACCAGAGAGAGAGAGAGAGAGAGAGATAGAGAGACAGACAGACAGATCGTGTCTATAAATACAGGAAGGAGATATAGGATCACCAGAGAGAGAGAGAGAGAGAGAGAGAGAGAGAGACAGACAGACAGATCGTGTCTATAAATACAGGAAGGAGATATAGGATCACCAGAGAGAGAGAGAGAGAGAGAGAGAGAGACAGACAGAGACAGACAGACAGATCGTGTCTATAAATACAGGAAGGAGATATAGGATCACAAAGGAGTACAAAGGAAATCAAGCAACAACAGATCTAGTGACCCTTCTAGGTTGCTTGTCCTCCAAAACACTGAGGATCAAGTGTCCAAACAGTGGTTTAGAGTGGGTAAGGGAACATTGGAAAGGGAATTACTGCCCTGGAACTAATGTCCGTGGCAGTATTAGGAAGTTAGTAGAGGACAGATGGGTTAGTAACTGAGGGGGGGATAAAATAAAGTTATTCATTTACAAACGCAGTCAGTCGCGGGTTTGATGAGAGATATTTGTCTAGGCGGAGTTTAAATGAATCAACGGGGATGCAGTCTATAACGTTTCGGGGAAGCCCATTCCACAAGTTGACAACTCGATTGAAGAAGAAATTCTTAGATTCGTGTGAGTTAAAAGATTTACCAATAATTTTGCAACCGTTTCCCTGCGTGTAATTAGATTGGTCGATAGTGAAGTACTTACTACAGTTCATATTGTCGATGCCTTTGATGATTTTGAACACTTGAATTAAGTAACCTCTTAATCTGCGCTGGGTTAAAGGAAATAGATTAAATTCTCTAAGACGCTCTTCGTATGGTTTGTTCTTTAGGCTAGGTATAATTTTGGTAACTCTACGTTGAACTCGTTCTAGCTTGTTTATATCTTTTTGGTAATAAGTGCACCAGGATTGAACGCAGTATTCCAGAAGAGGGCGGACTAAGGAATTGTAAAGGGTTAGGATAACTTCTTTGGATTTATGCTCAAATGACCTGCCTATAAAGCCAATTATTTTGTTTGCCTTCTTAACAACTTCTGACCATTGTTGACTCGGTTTTAGGTTACTCGATATTGTTACTCCCAGATCGGTTTCTCTGTTTACATTCTTAAGCTGAGTGCCATTCATCGAATAGTTTGCTTTCTCATTTAGGTATCCGACATGTAGTACTTTACATTTATCCGCATTGAGACTCATTTGCCAAATTTGGGCCCAACATGACAATTTATCTAGATTGTGTTGCATATCGTCAACTTGTTCTTTTGAGAGTACGCTATTTGCAATTTTTGTATCGTCAGCAAATTTTGAGATTGTACAGGTGAGACCCTCATCTATGTCGTTGATGTAAATTAGAAAGAGAATTGGTCCTAGTACCGATCCCTGGGGTACCCCGCTACTTACATTGGTCCATTTTTAGATGCCTTACCGTTTATGACTACCCTTTGCTTTCTGTTGCTGAGCCAATTTTCTATCCATTTCAACACACCGCACACCAGAGAGAGAGAGAGAGAGAGAGAGAGAGAGAGAGAGAGAGAGAGACAGATCGTGTCTATAAATACAGGAAGGAGATATAGGATCACCAGAGAGAGAGAGAGAGAGAGACAGACAGAGAAAGACAGACAGATCGTGTCTATAAATACAGGAAGGAGATAGACAACCAGAGAGAGAGAGAGAGAGAGAGAGAGAGAGAGAGAGAGAGACAGACAGACAGAGACAGACAGACAGATCGTGTCTATAAATACAGGAAGGAGATATAGGATCACCAGAGAGAGAGAGAGAGAGAGACAGACAGAGACAGACAGACAGATCGTGTCTATAAATACAGGAAGGAGATATAGGATCACCAGAGAGAGAGAGAGAGAGAGAGAGAGAGAGAGAGAGAGAGAGAGAGAGACAGACAGACAGATCGTGTCTATAAATACAGGAAGGAGATATAGGATCACCAGAGAGAGAGAGAGAGAGAGAGAGAGAGAGACAGAGAGACAGACAGACAGATCGTGTCTATAAATACAGGAAGGAGATAGGATCACCAGAGAGAGAGAGAGAGAGAGAGAGAGAGAGAGAGAGAGACAGACAGAGACAGACAGACAGATCGTGTCTATAATACAGGAAGGAGATATAGGATCACCAGAGAGAGAGAGAGATAGAGAGAGAGAGAGACAGACAGAGACAGACAGATCGTGTCTATAAATACAGGAAGGAGATATAGGATCACCAGAGAGAGAGAGAGAGAGAGAGAGAGAGAGAGAGAGAGAGAGAGAGAGAGAGAGAGAGAGAGAGAGAGAGAGACAGACAGAGACAGACAGACAGATCGTGTCTATAAATACAGGAAGGAGATATAGGATCACCAGAGAGAGAGAGAGAGAGAGAGAGAGACAGACAGAGACAGACAGACAGATCGTGTCTATAAATACAGGAAGGAGATATAGGATCACCAGAGAGAGAGAGAGAGAGAGAGAGAGAGAGAGAGAGAGAGACAGACAGAGACAGACAGACAGATCGTGTCTATAAATACAGGAAGGAGATATAGGATCACCAGAGAGAGAGAGAGAGATAGAGAGAGAAAGAAAGAAAGAAAGAAAGAGAGAAAGAGAGAGAGAGAGTCGAAATGGGGAATATATAATTCTATTTATTGGCGAGGAAGAGATTAGGATGTGGCGCGTTCTAAGCCGATG